>JAHLJT010009355.1:81362441-81421473 GCA_031308135.1 Acheta domesticus
GCTCGTCGCAATCTGGCGGCAGACGCTGAAGTATTTTAGCATCCAAGCAATCAGAGGCCAGCTTCAACAGCCCGCCGAATTCAATCATAGGAAATCAATTTTAAATTAATACAAAACGTGTTTCGCTCAACAGACCACTTGTAAGATTATCAATACAGTATTTAAGGTTCTTATATACGGGGATGCTCAGCATCTCAGCGTCCCCTGACGCTACGCCACTGCAACCGTGATCTATAATGTCACACTTTATCACGGACATCTGTAATATCCCTACTTACTGCCATAACCACATTCACCTGTAGGCCACAATGTAAAGAGTTCCAAAGGAGCGGAGTTCAGGGTAAGAATCGACACATATAAGATGCAGTAAACAACTGTAATATAAATAATATGTACAGATTAGCGAAGTCCAGAAATATAATGCTGAACAAATAAGCTTAAAACTAACCTGAATCAATACAATTGCCGATAGCTAGTCTTTGTATACATCAATACAATAACATCAATGCTCACAGCTAGGAGTCTTGTTATCAACTGAAATTCATTCTAAAATTCATTAACAGCACTAAATGAAAACTTCAATATCTTTATTTGCCCTTAAAAAGTCAATTGTTTCCTTCGTACGTTTTTCATTAGTAATTTCTGTAGATCTTTCTCCAGAGTTCGTGCTCCCTACATACTTCATTCTGCATTTCCCTGTCTCTTTAAGTATTGTCATGCAGTCTTGATACCCTTCAAATTTTGTTGCACTGTTGGAACACCATCATTTTTTCCGTAGGCCCTTTTGCTTGCCTTACACAAGATCCTATCGGCATCCGGTTATCGCCAGGCTGTGAATCTGTGGCAGTAGCGCGCTTCCTGTCGCCTAAGTACAACTCAACGCGATTTGTCTCGCGGAATCTCAAGTAACACCAAGATTGAAACCGAAGTAAACAATCGTGCGTCGCCGCCGCCATTTGTAGCCCTGGAAGGTCACGGCTTTGTTTTCCTGCTGTCAAACTGGTCGTCAGTAAGGTTTCCTTTCCAGGTCGGCTACCTTCATCTCTGGGAAAACTTCTTCGATTATGACTTTTGACTGACGATATTTTTTTCCTTTTGACTGGCGATATTTTTTTCCTTTTGACTGGCGATATTTTTTTCACGCTGCCTAGTGTTCGAATTTGCGGCACCGAGGCGATATATTTTTCCCCCAGGAGGGAATTAATTTCAATGATATTATATTTCCTCCGTTCACTATATCCGAGGTTAGGTTCACTTTAATCGAATCTTCTCACGTTTTTTGTAAAGTAAGCTGAACGGGACCAGTGACTTAAGTTCACTATAACCGAGGGTTCACTATATCCAAATTCACTATAGCCGGAGTCGACATTTATGTATTACTAGCTGGTACCCGGCACGTTGCTGTCGCAGAAGAAATAATTGAGGAAATATTCCTCTCCCCCTCTCTTTCTTTTCCCTCTCTTTTTTCTCCTAACTCCGTCCCCCTCTGTCTTTTCCTCCTCTCTCACCTTACCCACTCACTGTCTCTCTTTTCCATATGTCTCTCTTTTCCATATGTCTCTCTTTTCCATATGTCTCTCTTTTCCATATGTCTCTCTTTTCCATTTGTCTCTCTTTTTTCATCTTTCTCTTTTCTCCGTCTGAGTCTCTTCTTTTCCTCAGTGACCTTTCTTCCCCCGGACAGGATCGGGGCGAGGCGAGGCAGCTGGGCGTGGAGTGTGGAAAGGAGCAGGGCGGATTTGGGGAGTTCCGCGTAAGGCATGGCAAGCCAGAGCGAGGAAATACTATAACAGGGCTTTCCAACTGGCGGCCCGCAACTGCTTTGAAAAATATTATTATACCAGCCAAAAACAACGTTTTTTAGTTATTCTGTGACGCATTTATATAACTACATAACTGTGATTATGAATATGAAGTAACCCTTAACATTGGTGCTCTACTGAAGGCCTTTTATTGTAGATATAGCTGATGGACTATACATTGTTTTATAATGCTTTGTATTGTTCCTCAAATCGTTTGCGCTGCATCTTAAATTACGATGCGGCCCGCGGCTTAACTAGAATTTGATATGTGGCCCTGAAGCTCTTCTAAGGTGGACAGCCCTGCATTACAGAGAGAATTCAATCCTTTTCCTGTCCGAATAGATGAATATGATTAACAAATACCGGGGTAAAGTAAATTGAATTCAGCTTGAAACTCCTCGTGGGTTTAATCGCGCGGGTTTCCACTCGTATTTGTTAGTACTGAATTATCTTTATCTTCCTCTCCCTGACCGATCTCCGATTGTTCCTACCCCAGATTGAATTTCGCGCACCGCGTACAGTTATCCCTCGTGTGTGGCCACCGAGGAGGTCCACGCCCCCCCCCCCTCACCCGTCGCGTCGCCGGCAGGTGGGCGCGCGCGCAATCGATTCGCGCTCGAATCGGTTTTCCGCACAACGCGCAATCGCTGAGGCCTCATGCACAATGCAAACGTAAACGTAACGTAGACCGCAAGACCTAGAAATAAGTTTCTATGCGAGACCATTCACAATGCCTTGACGTAATCCGTAGACGTAAGTCCATAAACTTAAGAGTTCACAAGCTCCAAGCTTGTACGTTAAGTTTACGTTTCAATTCTACAGAAGACCAATCAGAGAGCAGCAATGGAAATGTCGATTTCAGATTGTGTTCAGGTAGTTTGTGACTAGGGAAATTTTGCACCCTCGAAAGTTAAGTACAATCGATCTTCTGCTCATGAAGCAGTGCAAGTTTTGCATTACTTTAGTGCATCCTGCATATGCGCAGAAGATCGATAGTGCTTCACGTTCGAGGGTGAAAAACTCTCTATTATGTCATTGTTATTGTAAAGTAGAGAAGTAGTTTGCGAACGGTTTTGATGCGTGAAGTGAATTCAGTGTATGAATTTGGACAGTTGTTGTTGTAACTTTAACTTGACATGGCGAATAAACTAATTGTGCTCGACGAATTACTCGTGAATTTTGTATTATCCGTGCACGTTTTCTTGAGCTCTCGCTTCTCCTAGTTTCGAGAGAAGTGGGGAGTTTGGTTGTTTTGCATTTTATATCAATTTTGTTGTTGGTTTCTTGATGCAAATAGTTACTATTACACGGGAGCGAACATTTCTAGTTTTCTGATTTTTTTCTACATCGTTTGTTGCTAACATTTATTCTTAATTTTACTAATGTTGGCAAAGGAATGGGGGTAGGTATTCCGGGGCTCAAGAAAATGTGCGCATGTAATACAAAAGAATACTTTTTATAAGATATGAGCATTTCTACAACAGCTACTCGCATATATATATATATATATAATATATATATATATAAAGACGAACTGATAGGAGTGTCGAAGATAAAGCTAGAAACCTGCGTGGAAAGATCTTTTCACTGTGATAGACACGAATCGATCAAGTTTCAGTACGTTGAATTCTGATTGGTTCAGGGGAAACTTACGTTCCGTCTTACGTTCGTCATTGTGAATGCTTGTTTTTACGTGTAAATTTTACGGCTAAGTTTACAGCATTGCGTTACCTTTAAGTTTGCATTGTGACTGAGGCCTGAAAAGGTGATACTTCATCGCCCGTCCAGCGCCCGCCTCGCGATGAAAAGAAGTAGGTAAACGGTTCCGGCGGGCGCACCGATTTTTGCTCGATCTGCGCACCACCAGTTTGTGTCAGGAAGCATGTTGCATCTCCACAGCGCGGGTACTTTGTTTGAAAAGCCAGAGCAGATGCTGGCCACCATGTTGCATGGAATCGACGATTAATCTACCGATATTTTACACTTTTATTTATAAAAAAGAAGAGGGATGTCTTGGACTCTGTGCTACGTAGAGTGGATGCTTTAAAATTGCCAGCCTTTCCTCTTGCTTTGGTAAGCTCCGGCACCTGTGGCGAGGTGCTCCTGTACTTCAGACCGGTGCTACTGACAGCTTCCAAATTGAATGAGTGAGTAAAATAATAGCAACATTCGAAACAGCAACATTCGAAAAGTAACAAAAAAATCTCATACGTTTTTTACTGTGATCTTAATCCCAATGAAATGTGGATGGCTCTAAAAACAAAAATTATTATGGTTTCAATTAACAAAAACCATTTCACAGGACATTTCAAATACCTCGATGTTTGCAATGTTACCGGTTTTTATAACAATTTTTGTTTGATTAGTATTTTTTCCACTCCCATTGCATAATTCTGTACTTTGATGGCTGCAACCCGTTGCATAATGATACTCCTTACGATACTTATTTCATTATGATACAGGATCTGGAGCAATCACAGAGAAGCTTACAAACAAAGTATAGACACGTAATTAGTCATTGAGAATCGTTCTAGTAAATGTTTCATTCGATTGTGTACATTAAAATTGCATTAATATATTACGCTCGTGAGTTTTAATTTCTTTTATTATTAGTCATTTTTTACGTAGAATACCATTTAAAATAAATTGGATCGTGATTTCACTTTGATCCTATTTCGTTGGCGCAGTGGTAAACCAAAACCATCTGCGCAGTAGGGTTCGGGAGCTATCCGGGAGCTATCCTTGGCTGAATCCTTCATGTCAAACCATTCAGTGTAAAAGTTGAACTTATGAAAGTCGTAGAAAAAGTAACTATGAAATTTAATGTAACGTGTTAATACTCATTAGCCCAGTGGTGTCAAGGTCTTCTGCTGGTGGCAGTGGCACGCTTCGTGGTACCGTAGCATGTCACGAGCTTCTCTGCGCAACTAGCGTGGGGAAAGGAAACTATTAGTAACCCCCACCGTTTTGCAATAGTGATGGCGTTGTATCTTGTGACCGGAGTGATGAATAGCGTGGAGGGGTGATTTGTCGTGCCACTCGAGACACGGACTCCCGCTGAAGGCGTCGACCTTGTCAACACTGCATTAATCACAATTTTGCTATATCACACTCGTGTGTTAATACCCATCATAACATCATCGTTTCATAATATACTATTTTCAATAACTAGAGTTTGGTATTGTGGAATAAGTCGATTCGCCTCCCCCGCTCACTCGCGAAGCCTCTGAGCTCCTCCGCGCGGGGGTGGGGCAAGGGGGGGGAGGTTCCCCTTGATCGACCTGTCACGCGCAGCGCGCACCTCCCCGCCCGGGGGGTGGGTGGGGAGGAGGGTGGGGCAACGTGAGCGTTTTGCTCTCTGCGCTCCCCCCACTCGCAGCCCCCACTCGCAGGCGGCAGTTCGTGTCCTGTCCAGACGAAATCGCAGCGGGGGCGGGAGCGCAATGAAGAATGAGCGACTTGTGTATTCCTTTCAAATCGCGAGGTTTGCGATCTGATGAGTCACCATCTTGTTACATTTGTGCAGTGACGAGTTATAGTCAATTTCAATATTTCTGGGAAATCGTAGACCCCCCCCACGTAAGGTTTTTGAATATATGTCTTCTTATGTAACCGATATTATTTAGCGAAGTCGTTTATTGTAATATGGAAAGAAAATGCATTGTGTATATTGCAAAGAGTTTATTTTCTATTTCTATTGGACTTTTACATGTAAAATGTCAACAATTACCCACAAAGAAATCCTGGGATTGTTGTTGGACAGTAGTAACAAGTTTGGAGATAAATCTGTGGTTAGACCGCCATCAGCAGTTCCAGAGAAAACAAGAAAAACTTTCAGTGAAGATTGTCTGCGAGGATCTGACAAAAGTATTTGCATTAACTGCCCCTAACTTATTGTTGACCACGCTCAAATCGTTTTTATTTCAATTATTGCCGCTTCAGAAATTCCACAGCATTATGATAATTTTTTTCTTTTCCTGTTTGTTGTTTATCAATATTAATGCATTTTTATGTTTACATTTAATTTGTTTCCTTTTACGGAAATATATAACTTATCCTACATCCTGAATTTTATAAAATACACTTTTCCTTTAAAAATATTGCTGTTTAGGCGAATTATTTTCTACCTTGGATCTCTGAGATCCCCACCAGCACATTTAGTGTTAGTATTTTTCACCAGCACAGTTAAGGTTAAAAGCACGCGTGCAGACAGAATGTAATTGCTAATTGAGGGAGCGATCTTCATTTTCCAACGAGACGGGTGAAGCTGTTGGTAGATGGCTTTCTTAGTAGTAGCTGACTCACTGCAAGCCAATTAGCCATCATGAAATAAATTTGATGCACGCTTTGTACGAAAGCCATCGGATCGCTCAGAAATATGAATTGTCGATTGTGGATTATTTTCGTTGCTCCCATCATTTGAGAATTATTTGTGTTTTCGACAGCGTCAACTGCTAAGGTCATTAGACCCGCAAGTGTAGTGCGTGTTTTTGTGGTGTGATTCTTGCCGCGCTGGGTGGTGAGATCCGACATCAACCTAGTCGACGACTAGCGGGATTTTCCCAGAAGTTGTATCTCCCACCAGCAAGGCACTACCCGGCCTGGACAAGCTCTAAGCTCACTACTGGTCTCCCGTTATATGTGGCATGCAAGTGTGTGTACGTAACCATAGGGCAAGGAAGAGGAAGGAAAGATCGCGCGCTGTCCGTGTTCCGTTTGGTAGGGTATTACTCCGACATTCGCGTGATGTTGATCGGAGAAACCACGGAAGACTATCGATCAAGAGCAGTGGCCGCTGGCTCCAGACAGCAGCTGAATTCAACGTAGCTATTTATCTAGCTAGTGTCGATATACTTGCCACTGTCAGGACTCGAATCCTACGACTCTTCCTGTCAGAGACACTGCAGTGTCATCAATTGTCTGTCCTATTCGAGGCTGACTTCGTTTGTTTGAGCCTCTTGAGCATCTTTATGTGACGATGCAGCTGAGCAAAGAGAAGCGGTTGCTGCTGCCGTTGTAATGTTCTGCTTCTCAGGTGCTTTTAGGGCTCATAGAGTACGAGACGTGGCACAACACCGTCGGTAAAACGCGTTGAGGAAGGAAGTTGTTTTCTTATCTGTATTCACTATTACTTTTTTCAGATATATACTTTCAATTCAATTTTAAATTTTAAATGGGGTCCAATAATTGTAACATTGAATTTTATTTTTGAGCATAAAGTCTTCGTATTCGTTTATTGAATTGGCCTGCGCGGGATTGGACTCAGAAAAATACCAATTTTCTGACTTTTCCTGCAATTAGAAGCGACTTAATTTTATAAATTACCACTTTACACCCGCTTCTTTGTTGAACACATCGGGCCATCTCTTCTGTTGTACGTGTTTGCGCCAGCCGTATCGCGGATCCCGAAACGTAGCACGGCTGTGACCACCTGGTTGGATCTTGACGAGCAACATGACCGCCCCAGCGCCATTTGAGTTCATCGACACTGTAATTATAATTATAGTGTCCATAATATGATGGACAAAAAAATGCATTTCTTCAGCTTGAAAACCATTTTTGTTTATTCACTCACAGGCCAGCGACAATTGCCTGAGCGAATGAATATAAGGTCTTCCAGCCACTCAATCTGGAATCGATGACGACGTTGTTGCCCGTCGCTTTATTGGCCCGGAGAATCGTTAGGGCTTGACGGACGACGGGGGGGGGCGGATTAACGCGACACAAAGCATCAGCGACGCACTTATCTTTCATTACGGGTTGAATAGGCGCCTCCCGCTGCATTCAAGGGCTGCGGCGCAGCGCTGTCACTGGGGGAGGGGGCGAAATTGATTTTGAATCCCTAATGACAATCGTCTCGGAGCGCTCTCCCCCGTCCAGCGGAGGGGCGCCAAGGTTTAAATCTTCCTTTTTTCCAGCTGCTTTGATTAGCCGCTATAGACTCGGAATTTTCTCGGGCGTTATGAAAGCTTTTGAACGTTGGAATTCGCCTTCAATTTATGCGTGGAGGAAGGGAGCGAGAGAAGAGTTGATCGTAGGAGAAGGCGAAGGTTGAGCCTCTGGCAGCAGCCGCTGGCGTGAGGTGGGCGGGGCGGGGCGGGACGGGACGGGACGGGACAGGATGAGCCGGGGCGGGACGGAATGGGACGGGACGGGACGGGGACGGGAAGGGACGGGGCGGGACAGGACAGGACGGGGCTGGACGAGGCGGGACGGGATTCGGGGGTCGCGGCGGAGTGGACACCCCGAGCTGATGGCACTCGCCCAGGCCACGGATGATGGGGAATCATGAGACCAAAAGCGGAAGGAAAATTTTCGTAATTTCTAAACACTTGCTGTTACATTATCTCTGGGATTACGTTTGGAAGAAATACGTTCAGCTGCATCTTTTTAACAGTTGTAAGCACATTTCTGAGGCCACCAGCCCCATTGAGAAGAAGTTTGCGAATTAATTAAAACGATTTATTTTATAAGGCAGGAGGTGTAACAATGAACTAATGTCATCGGCCAATTTCGAAAAATCGCCGCAAAAGAAATGGTTGCATATCCAAACATAGGCATTTCTAATCATACGTGCGTTTCCTGGTCCGCGTGTGACTATTCGTGTTAACTGGAATAGATTGTGTCTTGTACATTTAGCGTTGAATATTTTTCATATCACATCAACGATAAATTTGTTTGTTCTTGTCTTATACTGTATATAATGAGACAGAGAGCATGCCTGCTTTGCTACTTTTTTTGCTTTTTAACCGAAAAACCAGGAAGAGTGTTCGTATCGTATTTCGATAATGCTACGTTCGAGTAGTGACATTTCAAATCACATGCTGTTGCCAGCATGATGATCTCGGACCCTATATTACTGGATGAGTTGGCAGAATGCTATCATTGCCTCTGACACTGTAACGACTGTGATCGGGAAGTTCTTGGGTTCGAGTCCTGACGGTGACGGATAGTCGACTAGCTAGAGTAGTGGTAGGTCGAGTTCAGCCGCTGTCTGGAGGAGAATTTAAATGCCCTTTATTTTTTCGTCAGTTCCTCTCACATTATTCCCTCCTCACCCACTCATGTCGAGAGTCAGCCAAGAGCTGAGCAGCGCCTTAATCTGGAGGTTCTAGGATTCGAATCCCGACGGCGGCAGGATTCTAGACATTAGCTTCGTAGTTAGGTCGAAGTCAATTGTTGTCTGGAAGAGTAATATGACGGTCGGATGGTTAATCAGTAGTTTTCTCCGATCAACATTAGACGAATGTAAGGGACCTTAACAAATGGGCCACGGACAGCGCTCGATCTTTCCTTTGCCTTCCCTGACCTATCCTCACCAATCACACTTACACTCACATGCACTATAGTTCCACACATACCGGGAGACCAGTCAGGAGCTGAGAGCTTGTCCCGGCTGGGACGATGTCCTGCTGATGTGAGATACCTGGTTGGAGAAAACCCCGGCGGTAGACGCGTCGGTCGTCGCCGTCACGTCTCATGATAAAAATGCACTATACTTATGGATGTAATGAAATGAACTGTTAACGTGACCGGAAACACTAATCAAGCAACCGAGACCTTAGAGCTTGTCGCGCTGGGAGAGACATCTGGAGGGGAAATTCGCTCGCAAGCAGACGTGCCTCTCCTTCTGTCGAGAGAGAAACACCTCTGCACATTCACTACATTAATGGGACTAATGACCTTAGCAGTTGACGTGCCCGGAAACATCAATCAATGAATTTTATACGGCGGTGAGAAGCGTCAATTGCACCGTTGCATGTCCTCCCCCCACGGCGTTGTAAAATAGGGTAACGAAACTAACGTAGCGTCGCGATTGTCAGCCATGAGCCAACTGACCTCCAGTCAACTCTTTTCCAGAAATTAATTTTGTTTCTGAACTACAAACTTTTATTATTCTAGTACATCCAGTACTTATGGATATATTTTCAAACCATCCAGAGCTTATGTACTATAGCTTCGTGGATCTGCTAAGCAGGTCTACTTACTTCAACCTCTCAAAGCTCTCTGATTATTTATTTTTAGGTTCCCCAACAACTTTTTCTGCAGCTAAGCTACGACTACGTTACACTTAACAAGACTGAAGAGAAGATCGTGAGTTCTCTTGCGCAGACCCATGGAGGTTTCTGGCGCCTGGTGTACTTTTTTTATTAATTTAATATAATCGTACGCTCCAGATGTTCGTGAGATTCGCGTATTTTCGAACGAGGAAGCGAAGCGCCTTCCGGCTGCCACATTTCATCTCGGCGCCTCCGGGGAGTCCCCCAAGGGCTGCGGAGCGACTTGGGAGATATTCACCCCTCTCCGCCTTTTGGCTTTGGGCTGCGAGACGGCTGCTCACCGGAAGTTGCTCCCGCGTGGCGTGTGGGGGGAGGGGGGCGAAGCGGCCCGAGGGAAGGGAAAGGAGGAAGTGTTAGAGCGAAGCGACCCGGATGGGAGTGGCAGGGGACGGTCGGGTGAAGCGACCTGCATGAGGAGGGGATGGGGGTGCGCGGGCGAAGCGACCAAAGTATGGGAAAGGAGGGGGTGTTTGGGCGAAGCCACCTGGAGAGGGGAGAACAGGGGGGATTGTCAGGCGAAGCGACCTGGAGGGAGGGGAGGGGGTATTCGGGCGAAGTGACCCGAGGGAGGAGGGAGTGGGTGCAGTTTTGTTGTTCTCGGACGTAGTACTTAGAAATAATTTATTAAGAATTAAAATTAAATATTGAAAATACAAAAATGTGAGACGCAACCTACCTTGTCGGTTGGTATCTGGGGCTGCGGATCTGATCATCCCAGAATACGGTGTTGGAGAACCTAACCCGAATGTTCGAAGAAGGGTTGTTCTGAAGAGTAAATACAGTGGAATCTCGTTAGCTCATTCCCGGTTACCACGTTTTCCCGCTTAGTACGTTCATATTTTCAATTCTCAGCCCCAATTCCACCAAATTGCTCATTTACACGTTCAATGCTCCCGCTTAGCACGTTCAAAGATTGTAGGCAACTCGCGTTTTCCAGTGTACCAGAGCCATCTTCAATGTGTGTTGTTTTCAGGTATTTTTGGGTACCACTTTTACTTTGATTGCAAAGCGGGAGGAACGTGTTTCGCTTTACCTGCCGCGCCATCTTCATTTTGTGTTACCACGTGTTACCAATAGTTTCCGTGTTATATGTTTCTTTGATGCGGTACAGTGATGCGTTACCTTTTTACTTTCTCGCCTTACGAATACTTCGTAAGAAGAGAAAGTTATGTAATCGTGCGGCTGAAAACGGGGAATTTTCGCCAGAAAATCTCTTATAGCAGGGGTCTGGTGACAAAAAAGTGGATAAAACCTGTTGCTAAATTTAGAAAAAAATCCTCTATCTCGTGGTGTAGTCAAAATCCATGATTTGTTGCTTCTTCATACTTCAAAATCGATTGACAGCATTCCGTCCGTCTGTCCGTCTGTGGTCAACGCCAGCGCCTAAACCGTTCAGGTCGATTTTTTTCAAAATTGATATTCCCCGATGGTTTTGACTCGTCTCAAGGCCTCTTGAATTTGAAACCGATATCTTTAGTATTTGAGGATACTTTACATGAAGCCCATTTTGAGATTTTGTAAATTAAAAGAAAATGGCTCCAAATTTTTTGATTATATTTTGTTGTTGAATAGTGCGAAGAACGTTGAAGGGAATGACGTAGGCATCATTTTCGTTGATAGGCCCTATTTTTCGAAAATTGCAAAAAACTGTTTAAAAACTGTAAAATTGAAGATAGAGATTTTCGCCTCAGACAAAGTCGGTTGCTACAAAATTAGCACTTCAAATAAGGTCATGTACATTTTTTGGAGAAAACGAATAGTTTTTGCGTAAATTGCGATTTAAATTGACAAAAAAAATTTTCTCAAAAACCGCTCCAAATTTTTTCTTAAATTGTCTGCACGTGTGTAAGAAGGTAAGGTAAATATATAAATAAACTAGTGGTGCTATAGAATGGCACATACTTTCTCGCAGTAGTTATTTTCCAAATGCCGATCATCCGATAAATTATGTGGAGTGAACCGTTCACCGCTGCCTTTCTTGGTCATGTTTTTTGAAAGACATGTTTTTGGCATGTTGACTATTACCGGCATCCTAATGATAGAAGATGATACAAGATCGTTTTGACTGAAATATTAGCAGTTGTTCCGCAAGTCGGTCCCGTAGCGCGGTTGGTTAATGCACCTTCGGTTTGAGATCTTCAATAAGAAGGTACCGAGTTCGATCCCCCGTGGGGAATTTTAATTTGATGAATGTGATGTTGCAGGAAAAAAACACTGAAGAGTGTAGATACTTTATTGAATATCATTTGAAGTACTTCTACTCACGAATAGATTCAATATAGATAAATAGACAGGACTTGTCTGTGTTTTCCCTAACTGCGTCTTTTAAACAATTTTTCAACTCTCGTTATTCGATTTCTGAAGCGTATGACATGTCAAATAACCGTTGTCTAGTATATATCTGTATGAACCAGTTTAAGTAAAATTATGAGCATTTTAACGCTAAATTCTAATACAATATAACCAGAAGGCATGCGATAAACTTCAATCCCGAACGGTTTAGAAATTATTATTAATTTCTAGGCTTACGAATACTTCGTAATGCGGTTTATCGCTGCCTTTCTTGGTCATGTTTGAAAGACATGTTTTTCGCATGTTGAAAATTACCGGCTCCTAATGATAAAATTGATAGAATTACGTTTTGACAAAAATATAAGTAATTGCGATAAATGTCGTGGAAATGTCTGTATATATTTGTTCAAATGTTTAACTTTTAACAACTTTTTGTCCGTCTTCTTATATTTGTAAAGCGTATTACCATCGTATCAATATTTTCATTGTCATGCATTTACCATTTTATAGGTCGGTTCTATTCGTTTATGGCTCTGTCCTGAGGCGGTGTTGGTGTTGCGTAATGGTATAAGTGCCGGTTCGTTGAATTTGAGTTTCGTTGTCGGGTCTCGGTACCGAAATGGTTCGCTGGTAAAGTACACTTTTGCTTGTTTATGGAGTAGTGGAAGAGCAGGGACCGTATAGAAGTAGAGCGAGAAAGTATGTGCGTTGGAAGAACCACTAGTTTTTATTTGTAATTTAGTTTTATTTAATGTTATGTATGAGTAAAATAGTTTATCCCATGGATATTTGCATGTTAATTACGTATACACTAATTTCCGTATTGTGGTGGTTTGGCAGACGGATATGTGGAAAACTGATTTTTGTTAGCACGTTTTTCTCGTTTACCGACGTTCAAAATTATCAGTCCCTTAAAAAACGTACTTATGAGATTCCACTATCAGGCGGCTTAACGAAGAAAATTTGTACTTTCGCAAGCTCCTATTCTATAACATACTGTTCCACTCTTAAATATTTATATTATAATAAAATGTTGTGGCATTGCCTCTTTGGCGTCATATTTAGCTGTCATCACTGCTGGTTGGGTATCGTCCGAAGATATGGAACTGGGATACAGGGTTCGCGCGGCTAACGCCCGATCGCAGCGCTAAACAACGCAGAATCAAGTTATTGAAAATTTCTTAGAATCTTCTGGGTGTATCCGGTAACAATTAGTTCCTTCCCAGGAGACGGAGACGCGTCGAATGCCACGTCATTTCTCTGCTTGGTGAAAGGGGGAGGAGTCCTGACCGTCTGTTGACGGACGCACCGCAAGGACTCACGGAGCGAATACTACTACAGTGCAACTATTTTACAGCAATCCCTCGACATCCGCGAATTCACTATCGCGAGTCACTTTGGGATGTTAGTTGTGCATTGTTTGTTGTGCATTGTTGGTAGTAGCGCTTAATCATTTGTACTGTAATTGATTGTCGTATGTTGTTTCTTTCTTTTATAAACAGGTCTTTGATATCCAGGAACCTAACCCACCTTCCTTCATTAAAAGATAGACTCAACATTCGCAGATTTGACATTCGAGATGCTTTTTGGGAACCGAACCCTCGCGAATGTTAAGGGATTACTGTATTAGTGTGCCGCGATCGTAGAAAATTCTGCTCGGCCGTCGGACCGTCACTCGCCGGGGAACGGTGCACTTAACTTCCGTGCGAACGTTGAGGAGGGGAGGTTATGCAAGGTCTTGCCCTGCAAAACGTAAGCTTTCTGCCTGCTTTTTGTCGCAGATATGCGATCTTTCAGGAATACCCAATGAAAGAAATCACAAGGCATCAGGTAAGGAGAGCGTGATTGCCGATAATTCTGTCTCCATAAACGGCGAGCAAATCCTTAAGGAAACTTGAGGAAAACTAAGGAACTTAGGGAAATTTAAGGAAGCAGCATGTCCAGTTGTGGAGTCCTCTTAAAAAGAACGTTTGTTGTTTTTTTGTTATTTTTTATCCTTTACACTTTCAATGCTGCAGGATTATCCTGCTTAGGGTTAGAGGAGGTAAAGAATCCTCTTTCAGCCATTTTCCCGGTTCATCCCCACTTCCAAGGCCCTCTGTACAGAAGAATGTAACGGGTTTCTCTTAGATGGTCGTAGGTCTACATGAGGGGAGGTGAAGATGGCGTGACAAGCGTCATGCTTCAACCGGACACCACGACAGTAAATACGCTCTTAAGCCTCAAATTGTGAACATTTGGAGGAAGGCTCCAGGATACGACGCACATAACGATTTGACTCATTTTTCGTATGTGTCATACCATGGCTTCCTCTAAGGAAGCCATGGTCATACACACACTTGCTGTTAGAGAGAACTTCGTACGAGCCATCACAAACTGACTATCCAACAAGACTGGAAAGCATGACTTTTGCGGGGCGAGACCTTGAAACACTGCGTTCCCCGGCGAGTGAGGGCTCGTCGGCCGAACAGAATTTTCCACGATCGCTGCACACTGATCAATAGTCGCACTGCATATGACAGGTCTTTCCAACTGGCGGCCCGCCGGATCTTTTTGTGCGGCCCGCGACTGCTTTGACAAAATTTATTATGCCAACACCATATACAATGCAATTGCACAATTCATCTTATTTTTATTTAATGATAAATTAATTTGCCCGTTGTATGTACATTAACCATTAAGCATGATGAATAAAAGTTGTATCTAATATATATTTGTGTCAGTAGTTAGGGTAAAACCATCTTAAAATACGATGCGGCCCGCGGCTTAACTAGAATTTGATACGTCGGCCCGTAAGCCTTTCTACGTTGGACAGCCTTGGCATATAAGGATGATTTGATGATATGGTTTGAAAAAAGAACAGAAAAGGGCTTACTAAAGTATGCTTATATCTCAGTGTCTGTTTCAAGATTAATTACTTCATGCAATTTCCCTTTCCGTTTCCTGAAATTAACCTTTTTGTTGTTTTCGACAAGCACACATATTTCGTTAAAAAGTAATTGCACTAAAACTTTCCGTTGTTGACATCAAGGTAGCTCTTCTCTAAGTGACAGGTTAAAATTATTTGCTGACTAACGGTGTATAAAATACCGTAGCCATTCAGCTTCCTTCAACTTGACGTTTCATTTATCTTTTTCGTCTCATAATTGACCTGTGTGCGTGTTTCGTTGTTAAATTGTACCCACTTAACGTTTCTCGTGCGTCAGGTGAAAACACTCTTTTCATTCTGTAAAGCTTTCTCAAATATCTGTTTTGTTTTTACATTTTTGTTTAATGGTTTTCGATTTGACGGATGCCAGAAGAATGATTTGACTCGTACCGAATTACTGGTTCATTACTCTTCTCTGACTGGGATGAAAATTGGGTGTGACAAGCTCATTTATTAAAAGTTCAAATTTTAGGAGAAAAATTATGTATCCCCAGCTATATCTTTTTTTTAATCTTTTCACTTAAATCAAAATTGAATAGCTGAATCATTGCAAAAATGAATAGAAGATGTGAAATGAGTCGGACAGTAGATATTGAAAGGAACGTTTTAATGTACAATGTTCATTTTATCGTTCGCTGAAGATTCGAGCCGTGTCGCCCGAACAGTCGAGGGCTCATTCGCCCAGCGAATCGCGGACTCCACTCCCGTGCTGACACATGGGAATTATTGCTGCGCTTATCTTACCTTAAAGAAGATGCTGAAAGCGCTGTCCCTTGCTTCGAATGCATTCTTGGCACCTCCGGAACATATTCTGATTTACCCTTTGAAGTCTCGAGGAATTGCGATTTTCTCTTCAATAGAGTTCCGGAGCTCTGCCTCCCAATGCGGGTTTTCTGCATACACCTGATCTTTCAAGTGCCCCCAAAGGAAAAGTCACAAGGAATCTGATGAGGTGATCTAGGAGGCCCTAACCCACGACTAATTATTCGATCGTCACTATAAACATTTTTTAAAAAGTTCATAGATCACATAGCAGTGTGAGCAGCTGCCGAATCCTGTTGAAAGTAACTATAGGCGCCTCAGAGATTTTCTTGGAGATTGTTGTAATCTGGCAGCGATTGCGTTCCCCTTCTCTTCTGTAAGGACATGGCGCTTTCGACACTTTTGTTTGTCAATTGAAATTCCATGGCTGCAAACTTTCTTTACAATCTTCATAATTGTCGATGATTCACGATGTCGAATATTCACGCTCGGAAATTTGTTAATAAAGCTCTTGAAGCACTTACTGGCAGACTTACGTCGAACGAATGTGTTGTAAAGAAACATTCTCTGCATCAAATAAAATTTCATGATGCACAGTTGACAGCGGATCCAGTGACAGCCGTTCGCCTTTGAGGGCCAGTTAAAGTTTCGGAGCGGTCTCGCAGACCTCACATTACCAGTAGTAAGACTGTTCTTCTCCCAGTGAATGTGCATTGCATATTTTTTATTATTGAATACTGTTTGTGTAACAACGCATAATCGTATTTAAATGAAGGTTCTTTTAATGGTGTGAATAATATTTCAAACTATTCTACGAGTTCTTAAGATAATAATAGTGGAGAAACAATATATGGAACACATTAGAGCCAGAAATTTTAGTGGGCGAGTAATAAACAATTGTATTATTTTCATTTTACATATTAACGACAAATCCTTTTATTTTCTTGTTTATTTTAGCATTGATAACGTGAAAAAAAATTGTCAAGTCAAAATGAAATAGAACACCGAAAATAATCTGCCTAAAACTTTCGGGGTCTCACAGAGAGCACGTCACCGGTAAGAGAAGTCTGAAGGCACGTCACCAGTGAACGGTTAAAGAAGAAACATTAATTAGGAGGTACATTTTCAATTTCATTATTCGTCATTATAACTCCATCCAATCGTTGAAGAGGAGGTGCATCTTCGCCTACTCCCCTACTCGGTAAGTGTTCTCTTACAGAAGCTGTCAGCGCCAACTGAATATTTAATGCAGAGCGCAGTTGAAATGTCGGGCGCGCCTGATAATGTAGGGGCGACAGCACTCAGAGCCAATTACACGGCACCTTTAATCCGCGGGTTGTAGCGCCGAGCTGCTTTAAATTGCTTGAAAGTCTTGTTCATTGCCATTAGCAGGCACTGTAACTTGCAAGACCTCCCAACCAATTTCTAGATGTGTCCATTTGGATGAAATGTTAATCGAATTAAATAAAGATTTAAAACATTAATGTTAATTCCTTTTGATCATAATTGTTTGTATTCTGCTGTTGCCAGTGTAATGTAATAAAAGTGCTATCGCTGTGTTAAACTACGTGTCCATCTCAGGTTCTTCCACTTGGCTTCCGTTTCGTGGTTTGGGGTCACCAGACGTCTTTCCATAACTAAAGAGCTCGGCTGTACAAAATCCTATGCATTTACGACAAAAATAAGATAACACCGCAAACATACTCCCCGTAGCAAAGATTATATTTTATACTAATATTGTGGTGCTGGAGTAAGAAATGATACTGTACTACTGAGACTTACGTGACAAATGTGCAACAACTTATCTTTACTCTGTGACAAATGTGCAATTTGAAACCTTTTTGCTTTCCCGTATAGTACGTATATATGGAGTAATATACGTAGTACAGGGAAAGTTATGTAATGCTGCGCGAAAAAATGGCAAATTTTCGGCAGAAAAAAAATTCGTTGCCGGGCCGTGACAACGAAAAAGTGGATGAATCCAGTTGTTAAATGAAGAAAAAATCCCCTAACACGTAGTGTAGCCAGAATCTCTCTTTGCGGATCCTTGATACCGAAAAACCATTGAAAGCAAAACGTCTGTCAGTCCGCCCGACCGTCCATTTGTCTATCCGTCCGTCCGTCCGGTGTATGTGAACAACACTGGCACCTAAATTATTCATACGATTTTTTCTAAATGGAAGAACCCCCTGTCTGTCTGGCCTGAGTCGAAGCTCTGCGATTTTGAAAAACATTCATTAATTTTTGGGCGTACTTTACATGAAAATTTCCCCCTCGGACATTTTCAAAATTTTCTCAAAAACGGCTCCAAATTTTTTCTTCAATTTTTTTTGTGCGAATAGAGTAAAATAGTTTTATGAAAGTGGCATAGATCCGATTTGCATGGATGACTTTCAATATTCGAAAATTGCAAAAGTTTGAATTTTTTCGGGCTCTTCCTACAAATACAAAATTAAAGATATATTTTTCGTTCAAATAAAATTTGTTCTCCGTAGTGAGCTGTTTCATTAAAGTCGGGTACATTGTTTGGATAATTTTAGTATTTTTCGCGTAATATTGCGTGCAATATGTGCAATTTAAAAAAAATACAAAAACTAGATTTACACGGTGTGGATTTTTGTAGAGCAGAAAATGCGTTTCTCTCCTCCCATTGTATAATCCTGTCATTTGATGGCTGCAACCAGTTGCATAATGATAGTCATTTTGATTCAGTTTTCATTATGATACAGGTTTTGACCAATCACAGAGACTCTTACAAATCAAGTATTAGTACTTCATTAATCACTGATAACTCATCAAGAGAACCAGTACTCATCACAGGCGGACTGGTGGCCAGAACCACCTGCGTCAGCATGCGAAGGTAGGGTTAGTGAGCGTCCGCTAGGTGTCCTAGGGTGAATCCTTTACGGCAACGGCCATGAAACGATTCAATGTACGAGTTTTAACTTATAAAAGTCGTAGAAAACGTACTGTATGAAACTCGATGTAATGAGTATTAATACGCTTGTGTGAAGTTTACGATACTCGTTCGTTCTTCGCTCGTATGGTAATATTATACTCGTGTATTCATACCCATCATTACATCGTTTCATAATGTTCTATGAATGGCCAAATATTTCAAATAAATAGCATCATTATAAACGAGTTGTCATTATTAAACATCATTATAAGCAACATTATAAACGAGTTGCTTACGCTATTTTTTTGTATAACAGCATTGTAAATTTATAAGAGAATCAAACTTAATTTTGCGAAACAACTTTCCTGTGATGTCTCGAGTACTTAAAATCCGTGCGAGAAAACGGTGGTCGACTGATCCGTTTACGTCTACGTCCCTAGATTCTCTCGCTGCCATTGGCTGAATGTGTGATAACGCAATCATTCGTGTCGGAAAATCTAATACGTCATTTGTGCGCTAAAAAGCCCGATTATGAACGATATTTTGCAAAAGAAAAGGTCGTTTATAATGCTGGAATGCAAAAAAACGTTATTTCACTGTTCTAGGGGCGAGAGATTTTTTTTCGGTCTATTATTTCCCTACCATGGGGTGGATGAAATACCTTTTTAGCAGAAACTCTTTATCGAGCAATTCTGTACGTCCTAATTCCATTTACAGACAATTGATGTAAAGTGTATTTTGCGCCGCTCAGCGATGAGGTAATTTGTTGGATTAACTGAACTAAATACCTCCGAATAAGATGTACCTTGGGACGCAATTCAAGAGTACAGTCCGCGTCAGAAAGAACGCAACACTGTGCTCTCGCCCAATGTCGGATATATGTCTGCCTTGACATGTGGAAAGGCTGCGTGTAACTTGAGCCGAATGGTGGGGATTTTAGAATTGTGTGTCGGGATCGATATGCTCCCAGGAAGGGTTTGAGTGACGTTTTGACGTTGATGTGGAAGACGTCAGTACAGCTTCAAGAGGCTGTGTCCCGACATACGTGTTTGACAGCGGCTGTGCTTGATGTGAAAGCATAAGTAAAGCAGCTACATTAATGTGCAGAATTACAGTTAAAGTACGAAATTATCTTTTTTAAGCTAATGTAAATAACTTTTTCACATGGAACATTTTTTGGACCATTTTTCTTGACAATTTGCTGTGATTTTCTGATGTTCTTTGAATGACATTCTAAATATTATTTAGAATTGAAGACGAATTAAAAGCGGTGCAATGCGATGTCAGAGAATTCAGTGCGAAGTTGATATTTCAGGTTTTGCACAAGATGTTGATGCACACGACCTAGAAAACAGCGAAATCTTTGCGCAACTACAAACTTTTTCAATGTTCGATGAAGCATTCATTGGCAGATTCTCCTTTTAATGTATAGTTATATTATATTTTAAAACAATTTTGTCATTTTATTTCGTCCGAAATATATCGGTCAATGTCAAAGTCAAATGTCGAATCAGACAATAGTAAATTTCGAACAGTTGATGAGAAATATTATGTGATACTCTTGGAAAATATCGTATTGTCTTACACAAATATGTTTTGAGAAAAATAATTCTGCAATATTACTTCTATAGTAATACTTTCTTGTTTCACATAATGAGAAAGCAAAGAGGTTATTCTCCGTTTATTTGCTGTTACAGACTGCAGGTTACGTATGTTGGTATTTAAAGATTAATTTGCACATTTCATACACAAAAGAGTTCTAAATTCGGCGTCATACGAAAAGGTACTTGAAATCCCTAATTTTGCGAAAATTGCAAAAGTTCAAAATTCTTTCGGCGTGTTTCTACAACAAAAAATTTAAAGATACAGGTTTTTTTCCTTAATGAAATCTATTTCTAAAAGACATATTTTGAAATAAGATCGTGTACAATTTTTCGAAAATCTAAGTACTTTTCGCCTAATTTTGCGTGAAAATACAGGCGAGAAAGTACGTGCTGTTTTACCACCACCCGTTTCATTGCCAGTTAATTAACAATTGCAGCAACAGTGCGGTTGCTGGTAAGAAATGAATAGAATCCCTAGATACAGAGAGTAGTGCATTCCATTGTTCCACCGATGCCGCCATTTTATATCCAGTTGACAGGAAAATTAGAACTGTGGGATATTGAGAATGTTGAGAACTATGAATTTATCCCAAATCAGTATTAATAATCTTAAATATCACCAATTGTTAACCTTCCCTTCAGCTTCTGAATGCTGCCTTGGCAGGGCTAATGGTGACAGGGTATTAAATGGCGGTAGTTGCGCTACTTTCTGTATCTAGGGTCTCTAAAATGAGTGATTAGAGAGTGTGTTACAGGAGGTGTGTGTGTGTGTGTTGCAGGAGGCGCTGGAGGCGCGCGTGCGGCAGCTGCAGGGGGCGCTGGAGGCGGAGCGGCGCGCGAGGCAGCGGGAGCGTCAGGCCGTCGCACGGGTCAGTCCCACCACGCGCACGGCGCTCGGCTACTTGATATTTACGTGTACAATTGTAATTTCTCACTATGAAAACTAAACATTATCATTGAAAAGGAAATAATTTGCAAGGGAAACTATATGGGTCCATTTTGGACCCAAGGATCTTGAGAGGGAGTAAATTTGAAGACCACTGCCGGGTTAACTACATTCACTCATGCGCCATTTGCCTCTTATATGCGCGGTCAAATGTGAGTTGTAGTTAGGAGGCGGATTTTAGTGACATAAAACATTGCCAAAAACGATCAATAAAATGTTCTTACAATGTTTTTAAAATGTCTTAAAACAAAGAAAAAGTACGTATAAAATTTGATGAAAACTACTTCAGATGAATAACTCAAGCTGTTGGATGTGTTGCTAATATAATCGAGGTTTCTTGCTTTTGTTCAACTGAACTCAGCATTGCAAACTTTTGGTTTCGACTGTTCTTTAAAAGAAATCTCTGCCTTCGTTATTCGCGAAATCGGCCGAACTGACAATGGCACCGATAGGCGTCACAGGAACCTTAGATTACATACTAGTACTCACAACGGCTGACATTACAATATACGATCGAAAAAATTCAATAGGTTACTCGCGAATTCTCTGATGGACATTTTTTCCATCTCGTAATGATTATTTGAAGCAACTACCATTAAATGCTATTAAAATCGATGAAATCAGCGAAAAATGCATCAAAACTGACGTAAACATAAAAAAATGACTTATTAGTCGAAATCGAGGAAAAATGCCCTAAAAATTAATTTCAATACTAAACAGCAATTTTTAAGTTTTTATTGATTCTCAGTCATAATTGCATGAAGAAAAAGTTCAATATATTATAGACAATTATGTCAAAAACCCAGCGTCATTTAATTCACAAAATTCAGTTAAAGTTCATAGGACGTTTCAGAGACCTCCATCTTAAGGTAAAATTTATTACGATTGTAGATATATTACACAAAATGCCAGGTTCTTTCAGCGAACATAATAAAAATAAAAGAATTTGTTTGACACGTGACCCGTGCCACCAGGTCCCTATTTCCGGAGTGTGTTGTTTGGGCAAAAATCTCTTATGCAGCGTAAAGACATGCCGGCTCCACCTGCTGCTTGCACCGTTGCCTATGACAACACGAGATTCTATGAGAGAGTGAAACGCTTGTCGAGTTGCGCACCGGGAAGTGGCTCAGGGCATCAACTGATGTCACTGCAGTGTGGTCTGTCCGGGAGGTTCTAGGTTAGGTTCCAGTCTTGACGGCGACAGGATTTTCGACATAGTCTTGTCAGCTGGGTCGAATTCAGTCGCTGTCTGGAGGAGAATTCTTGTGGCCGGCTGCTCTGATCGGTAGTTTTCCGTGGTTTCTTCAGTCAACACCAGGCGAATGCCGGAGCAGTACCCTATCAAACGGGCTACAGACAGCGCACTATCTTTCCTTCCTCTTTCTTGTCCTGTCCTATTTATAATACTTGTTGATATATTCGACCACCTGTGAAGTAATTTCAAATAAAGATATATTATTCTAATAAACAAAACAATCGGGTGCGTGAATTTTGTTTCGAAAAGTCTGTAATATTTGTTTTATCTTTACGCTTTCGCCACAAGTTTTCAACTAAAGTCGGTTTTTGTAAGCTCACCAATGCCAAGTATTCTCGCTAGAATATCGTATATTATAAGCAAAGATGTGGAAAACAAGAGCTAGAAACGTCTTATTATTTTAAAGAAGACTGCCACAAGCTTTTGTAGATTAAACAGGTGTTAGTAAACCAATAATGTGATTGCAATAGTGTAGTGACAAAAAATTACAACACATAATACATTTTGATCCGAAATATGAGAGTTCAAATATAATTCAGTAAAATGCGTTATTGATAAACGTGTACGATCTGCGGACACTATATTAAACCTCTTACTTCTGCTGCAGTTATTGTATGTGTTGCATCTGTATTATATATTGCAACTAACTTGTCAAAGCACATTCAGGAAGCATTGTTAGCATTCAGGAAGACAAGGGCTGAAATTTAATGAGATAGTACTAGAAAAGCAACAATATTTTTATTGATTGTGATATCTCATTATTTCTGGAATATAATGGTTGGAGTACAACACAATACTTAGTTACATGCACAGAGAAAACTGACAGCATAAATGATCTTACTTCATATTTTAACAAGAGCGAAGTGATTATTTGTAGTATTACACCAACCACAAAGCATGTACAAGCAACGTGTGAAAAAATATAGCTGAATTGATGATTGCAATGATATTGAGATGGGAACACATCAACAATTTTTTTTCATTTTAAATTGAATTCATAGGTAGTATATTTTATTGAATAAATAGTATATTTTTGTGTATTATTTCAATGTATAATAACTTAAAATATAAAATTATACTATGAAGCTACCTTTTGGATCCTAACACAATAAAGCCATCTTTCAGCTTAGGATATTGTAAACTATTCTCCTTCATTTAAAGGACACTTGGCTCGTCGTCAGCAGGAGATATACCAGGTCGTACCCGAGTTCACCAATGTCCAAGAAGATTATACAGTAGTGGGCACAGTTGGCGTAGACGGAATTACTCTTACACAATCCCTACTCTCAGGAGCGCCCTCCCAAAGCCTAGCCCCTCCACTCGGCCCCCGGGCTCCTTTAATTCGGGCGGCGACGTCACGGGCAGAGACTCACCTTCCTAGGCTCGCGTTTCAGCGGATGCTTGCACTGCCCTGGCCAGCCCTGACACTACGCACTAACTGTAAATACTTTATGCAACCCATAACACTTTTGAATTAAAATAATTCCAGAAGACAATGTCCTGACTTTGGGGGTTTTAATTTATTAATTAATTACAATACAAAATACTTGTACATGTTGTGGGTGATTGTAAGTGATTCCGGGCGCGTCAACTACAGATATCATTCATCCCGTAAGTGTAGTGCATGTTTCCCTCATCGGGAGGTGGCAGTGATCTTCCTCCTCTGGCTGGCGAGATCCGGCGCCGACTTTCCGTCACTAGCGGGGTTTTTCACAGCCAGGTATCTCCCACCAGCGGGGCACTGCCCCAGCCAGGACAAACTCTAAGCCCCCGACCGGTCTTCCAGCCATCTGTGGTTGTCTAGATCATGTTAGTGTAAGTGTGCGTGTAAGGGGTGAGGATAGGACAAGGAAGAGGTAGAAAAGATCGCACAGTCCGTGGCCCGTTTTTTAGGGTACTGTTACGGCATTCGCCTGGTATTGATTGGAGAAACCACGGAAAACTACTGCTTAAAGCTAGCAGGCCGCTAGAATTCTCCATCAGACAGCAATTGAATTCCACCTAGCTGGCAACCTAATTTCGAAAATACTGCCGCTGTCAGGATTTGAACCTAGGATCTCCCGGCCAGAGACACTGCAGTGACATCAGTTGATGCACTGAGCCACTATACTGATATTATGCGTGACATAATTGCAAAATGATACAAAAAGGAGATTATTATTTTAAAACTGTGTGCACGTGGAAGACATTGGAATAATTTTGCCGAGAAGAGAAGTACATATTTATGATCAGCATTTATTAACATATAATGAAACACCTTTTTCTATCAATGCATTATTAGATTTGGCAAAGGTGATGCGTAGCAGGAAACGGCTCCCGGAGGGGTGGAGGAAGAGAGGGTTCCTGAGCCGAGCTCCCCCTGAAAGATTTTTTTTTCTGACATTCGGAGCCAGGAAACTTATTCATGCGCCCCTTGCATCCGTTCCGGCGTTCGGAGAATATGGAATGTGATTATTGCGGAGAGCTGATTGGCCGAGGAGCGTTTCCATGCGCACGACGTCACGTGACTTCTTTCCATCCTTCGAGAGTCCTCGGCCCGAGGCCGCGAACTCGGGTTTTGCAACCCTTAGCTCTTAACAAGGGAGATGGAGCTGGAGGTGGAGGGGGGCGATGGGGAAAGGTGTTGGGCGGCTGGGAGGAGCGGGGACGAAGGCTCCTTATTTCTGCGGTGATTGGGCGTGGTGTTGCACTTCGCAACCAACTCGACTTATTGGTTCCCTTTAATTGATTGATTGTTAGTTATTCCGGGCACGTCAACTACTAAGACCATTAGTCCCGTAATAATAGTGCATGCTTTTTCATCGTGGGGTGCTGTGGTCTTCCCCCGCTGGATGGCGAGATCCAGCGCCGACCTACTGTCGACTAGCGGGGTTTTCCTCAACCAGGTATCTCCCACCAACGGGGCAAGGCCCAAGTCGGGACAACCTCTAAGCCCCCGACCGGTCTCTCCCGGCATGTTTGGTAGTTTCGTGCTTATTAGTGTAAGTGCTTCTGTTTTAACTTCGATTTTCAACATTTCGGAATGACCTACTTATCGTAAGCATCATTCATCTCACTTTCCCATTCTCACTTTCGGATTTGAGGAAATGACAGGTGATATTTTATTGCGTGAGTGGGAGGCAAAAAACGTACAAAACAGGAATATATAAATACGTCGAAACTCTCGTTGAGAACAAATCTATTCCAAAGTGAGTGGGCTCTGAATACAAGGAATTATGTATCAGTATAACGCATCAAAGCGGACGAATCGATGTCTCTCTAATATGCAAAGCTGCGCATTTACTTCTGGTGGTGGAAATTCTCGTTTGAACTCTTTGTATGAAATCATCTGCATTGAAGAGCTTTCAATTCTGGATTCGCTGATCTGGCGTTTGTGGTGAAAGGTTGGCAATATTAAAAAAGCGTGGTAAAAAGCAGTTAGCATGACTCTTCGCCAATGATCAAAACATCTTTCTAATAATTTGGCAATTTTGGAAAAAGTAAAAGCACTGTTGCCATTTCGTTCTCCTCTGAAACGACTTTCCCACCGCGGCACGTCCATCACACAACAGTCATTGATGGAGGCTCTGAATATCAATATAATTTAAGATAATTTTTTTTGTGTAAGAGTACTAGCTTATAATTTTTGTTTTTTGTTCTTCGGAAGCATGTATACTATGGTTCAGAGCAACCAATATCAAATATCTATAATAACTTATTACAGAAAATTAACACCCAAAAACAAAAGTTAGTTAGTTTTCCAAGTTTATAAATCTCCACTTGGGATCAATACTCTTTTTTGCAATTCGCCCCCCCCCTCTTGCGTCCTGATCCTTACTAAACTTTACCACATACTTTCTCCTTGCCATGTCGCGTCTTTGACGTAACTTTTTCTCACCTGGAAACTTGTATATTCACATTGGCAACATATTGACCTAGAGCCACATTGTCCAGTAATGGAACTGAATTTTTACAACCTTTACATTTAAATCAAAGGATTTATCCTTTTGATATGGCCTACAGATTTGTGAACCAATTATTTTGAACTAATAAAATTTGTTTGATTATAATTTACATAAGGTAAGACATCTCCTGTACTTGGTGCATTTTATAATTAAATTTGTTAACAACGTTTTATCTAATTTTGCATCATTTAACTTATATATATATATATATATATATATATATATATATATATATATATATATATAAGCCAATTTTATCATTTTAAATGGATCAGCTTTCTGCTGATTGGTTGATTAATGTTTCCGGGCGCGGACCTGGTCATTATGCCTGTAAGCGTAGTGCGATTTTTTCAATGGAGGTGGCGGTGTATTTCCTCGGATGGTGAAATCCGCCGTCGAACTAAATGTCGTCTTGCGGAAGTTTCTCCAGCCAGATATTCCCCTCCGGCCCGGTGGAGCACTGTCCCAGCCGGGGCAAGCACTAAGCTCCCGACCGCTCTCCCGGCATGTGTGGTAGTGTAGTGCATGCTAGTGTGTGCGTGCGTGTGTGTGAGCGCGCGTGTGTGTGTAAGGGTTGAGGATAGAAAAAGGAAGAGGTATCAAAGATCGCCCGCGGTCCGTGGCCCGTTTGTGAGGGTACTACTCCAGCATTTGCCCGATGTTGATCGGAGAAACCACGTAAAAATACCGATCAGAGATGTCTGGTGAGTGGCAACGCTGAACAAGTGAGTGTTTGCCCATTAATGGAGCGCGACGTGCTTGTGTATGTTGAGGTCCCAACCCGAATTCGTGGCAATTGCGTCTCTTGCCACTGGGGCTTGAGGGGGGTGAGGGGCGAGGGGCGAGGGCGGTGCCACCCGGGTGGGCGATGCTCGTTAGGGAAATGGAACTCGACGCTCGGGGCGATCATTTCTGCTCTAAAGGGAGTTACTCGCTACGTTTATTTGCGCCTAATGAATATAACGATCAGTACATTAACTAATGATCACTAACTAATCATGCTCGAGATTTTTTTTGCGTTTTTTCAGTTAGAATAATGGAAACATCTCTTTAAGCACGTTACGCTGAAATCTCTTCTTTACTTGCTTATATTTTGTTGAGCATGTGTTATCATTTACACAGTGAATGAAACGAATGAAGATCAAAATATAGATAAAGTTAAGTGTGTCCAAATACGAGTAAAACGCACGTTAACCAGATACTACTATAAAAGGCAGAAAAATAAGTACTCTTCCAAAAACAAATTTACTAACGAACTATTCGTCAGTAACAGTGCAGACACCGAGTTTATTAACCAGAGAGAGTGGACAAAACTGTATATGATGAATGGGTCATTTAGGGCCTCATCCCGGTATTGTTGACGTTTGGCACAGGACGCTGGCTAAAATAAGGCTGTTGTCCCAATGTGAGGCATTTTCTCAAGACGTATTTTGGCATACAAATACTAAGCAGAGGGTTGAGTAGACTTAAAGCTGATTTCTGTAAATGGCGAAGGTGGACTGACCGGAGAGTGGTGGCCAACATGGAACGGCGCAGCGAAGTGCCAACTGAGACATACGGAGGGATGAGACTAGGTTAGATCAGGGCTTTCTAACTGGCGCGCCATGTCGGCCCTAGGGCTGCATGCTGCTTTGGGTTAGAGAGAACTTCGTGCGAGCCATCACAAACTGACTGTCCAACAAGACTGGAAAGCGTGACTTTTGTATAGATTTAGCAAAACGATACGAATTGTAAGGCAGGGTAGTATTCGTTGATCGCCGCGCGGATCGCAAGAGTCGCTGATCAACACGTGTTACATGCACTAACTGTTTAATGGTGGAGATGGCTGCGGAAAGATGTGTCTGCTTGAGAGAGTATCAAATAGTTCCCGATCGTCTTCAGTAACGCGTTCAAACATTTAGAGAGAATAGTTATGCAGGTGATTGCTGTGGCGTCAACGAAGTTGGTAGGGATTACCTGTGTCTTCTTTTCTCACGGTTATTTTAAGAATGGCTGAATAGTAACACTCTATTACGTACGCTAATTAATTATTTCTAGCCAAAATGTGTATTTTCGTTGTCATTTACTGAAAAGTTTGTTTACGTCTCTGTAATGACACGGGCAGTATCCGTTTTCGTTCTCTTATTTTTATTTTACACATGAATTGCGAAAAAAAATCTCAAGAGTGTGTTTCATTTAATTTCTTACCCTAGTTCGTGCTTCTTTCAAATGAATTGTTAGGACTTTTGTGATTTTATGAGATGTATTCATGTCTGCGTTCCGTCTGATTCATTATACAAAAAATTTCTTTTCATGCCGTACCTTCCTTTTCTCGCGAATCTCCCATTGACACTGAATGTTTGCCCTCGAATTGATGAGGCGCTGCACCTTATTTGAAGAAACATCCTTGGTTCCACATGTTTTGGGAAGGGTTTTTAGAAATTTCGCAATAAAGAATATCCTGACTGTAGATCTCCCTGCGAGACTGAATGAAATATTTTCCACTGCGAAATTCAAGGCAGAATAGATGCCGCGAGCACGTCAAAAGATTAAGAAAGAAACATTTTCTTTTTTAAAAGAACATGAACTGAGGAATGATGAGAAAGGAAGCTATAAAAAAATAAATTTCATATCATTATTGTCTTTAGTTTGATCAATGTGATTCCGTTTCTGCTGTAGGCGCCATGAGTACCAACCTTCCAAACCATCGTAAGGCAAGGGAAAGTCGTCGTTGGGCACCTGGGAGTTGAATTAACCGCGAAGCAAGTCTGACAGGTTTCCAAATGGATCGATTTCCCTGAACGTTTCACTATACTAATTGTAAATTGAAGTGCGGTTACTCAAAGCATCCATGTGACCTGTTGATTCGTGTTGATGGCTTTGGAGGTTGGTGCCCCAACAAATTAGACGTGGCAGATCCATCAAATGATTCGATCGAATCAATTAGAATTGTAATTTCCAAAATTCAAAACACGAATGTGTGATAAAAATTAAATAATTCATGTAAATGAATTAAAACTAAATTCACGAAAAGTTGCAACATTACTTCACAATTTTATGCGTAGTGTCCGTGTTAGGCATATTCACCTTCGGTGCACGTGGTTCTGGCTTTCATTTCCTGTGGGGAACGACCCGAATTTTGTATTAGTTATGCATTGAGACAATTATGGTAATAGAATTCATACAGAACAAAAGGAACTTGGTTTATAAAATACTGTGATTGCCCTTCAGCACTTTGCATTAAGGATTTGTTTGGACATCATTTTATTTCAAACATTTCAACACCCTGGCAAAAATTGAAATCATGAAAGATCTTACACACACACACATACACACACACACACACACACACACACACACACACACACAAGTATTCACAACAACCCTCGGAGACTTAAGACTGTTGTAGGAAAGATGGACACACCGTAAGAGACAGAAAGGGACTTCCTTCCAGAACGCCCAACTTAACACAAAGAACTCATCAAATGTCATTTTAAATCAACAGACCTAACATAAAATGAAAATTAATTATCCAAACATCCTAATTCATTCAGTATGATCAATAATTGACTGAACTTATGTCCTGTCCATAACACGCGAAATTCATGCAATTTATTTGCAGCTTGTGTCAAAGACAGAAAATTGGTGATCCTCTCGGACGCTGCGGCCGCGCTCGACGACCAGGCAGACACCCCACCCACTGGTTGCCGCACCGAAGGCCCTATGTTGAAGCATGGGGCCAAAGTGTAAACGCAGTAATAGGGCCAAGAGCTTACATGATGGAATACTTGCGACAACACCAGAAGTTGGAGAGGGCACTCGTTGGGCGCGCATTGGTTTCAAAATGATTTATTCATTGCAGAACCCCTCTAATCCGAACCCCGCATATCTTAAATTTCGGATAATCTCCCCAAAAAGATCATTACGGAGGAAAAAATAAACAAAATAATGAAATGCTTATTTGTAGGGTAAAGAAAGAAGTGTATCATTTCTTTAGAAATGAATAACTAATTATTGAAACACAAGATGAAATGAAACGTTTATTGCACTGGTATTGTGACAACCCGGAAAACTTCCCCTATCTTTTATCCAATTTATCTTATTTACAAAAAAAGTACGCTGTCTAGTTCAGTTTAATTTTTGTAATTCGGCGTTTTCATACTTATTATCTCAGGGCTCATCCTTTCCTTCTCCCGTGGGCTGAAAATACCACTCCTACGCGAATTCGGTTGGTGAAATATTTCTATTTATGACATGATTGGTTTGCTTAACTGAATCAGATAATTTTGAAATAAAAATAACATGTTTCCTGAATTTTAATTCAGCGACATGAAGTGTCGGCTGCTAATAATTTGTTTTCTGTATCAATTGTTACGTTGAAACAAACTTTTTTAAATTTAATTTAGTTACCTGATGATCTAGTTTTTGATGGCCATTCAATTTTTTTAAAAAAAGAAAATTTTATTTTGTTTATTCTTATGATTGCAATCTATTTAATTACATTTAACTTAATGCCTAACATTCTTGGCCCTGAACAAGAACTTGGAAAGTCCTTTTTTTTCTTAATTTTCACATTCCTTTCTGATAGAGCAGCATACTTGGATGACTTCTGTATCCCAAGCACACTCCGATCTTCGTTTCACCTTGCACCATTCGGCAATAACTGTTCTTCTAACACTTTTCAGCAATCTACTCACTGCCAGACCCAGAGTAAGTGTTGCACAATTCTCTTCTATCGGGTTAGCTTGTCTTTTTGCATTCACATGTTCTTCATTGTTATTCCACTAAAATGCCGCTAACTTGTCCCTGCCCCAGGATGCGTTTGTCAATTTTAACAATGTTTCATACGTTTACAATAATATCTTAAAAATGAATTTTCTAATATTTTAAATATTTATGCAAACGCATCTTCATTGCTATTTATCGATGCTTTCCGTCCCCAGTGTCTTATTTCTGCTTATATTTTCCCGTAATTTCACTTCCTATTTTATTTCGTCGAATTTTTTATTAATTTGTATCAAAATACCCAATAGGTATTTTTAGCTATCTCTATATCTAAGGTACCCCGGGCATTGAAATTTACGGTGTATCATCTGATTTGTATTAACTTAATTCATGAACGAAAAAGCATGAGCCCACTGTAGGTCAACACATTTTTTCTGAGTTCTGGATTACTCAAATGCACAATACCCGTTAACAGCAGCAACACAAACTGTGCTTTAGCTCTTCTAAACAATGTAGCAACCACTACCGCATGCGATCAGTTATGTACGTACTTTGCAACATTGCCACTTCATGTCGCTACGCTGTTGCCATTTTCTCTCATCGCACGCTATGTTGCATTGAGTCTGGAAATCCTTCAGATGTATTTGATTATGTACGGTACATTTTTTCCGATAATCCGAACATTTCCGCATCCGAACTGACCACAACCCCAATTAGTTCGGAATACCGAAATTCTACTGTACATCGATATTGCTGCAATACCTTATACCTGCACCGATACTGCTGCAATACCTGCAATATTGAATGTCATTAAAAGGAAAACGTGTATTCCTTTCATATTGTATGAAATTTTTCGATTCAACAGTGCAACCTGAGCTTGAGCATCTTGACGGGATAGCGAGTTGTCGGTTCCGAATATAAAGGGAAAAACAGCTATGCTCCTTCAAGAATAAAATCCTGTGTCCCAAAATATGTTCCGTCTCCCATAACATGCAGAACATTTTGCCTCACCACTCACTATATTTTTCGTTCTCCTTATTATCTACAATTTCACAAAATTAATAACAATCATCATAGAGGTACCCAGTGGGGATGTCCTCGATCAGTAAAAGGGATATGATAGTGAGCTAGTTTACAGTTACTCGTAACTTCCAGCCACTATCGAATATAATACTTATATCAAAGATAATGCTGATCTGTAAACTGGTATTTCCATTTTCAATCCGTACAATACGTACATACGTACGTTTGTTCCGTACAATGTGCAAATTTGAAGCAAGTTGGAAAGCCGAACCCTCGTCCCCGCCCGCGCCCCCTCCACCGCCACCGCCACCGCCACCGCCACCGCCACCGCCACCGCCACCGCCACCGCCACCGCCACCGCCACCGCCACCGCCACCGCCACCGCCACCGCCACCACTACAGCCTCAGCCGCCACCTCCTTGACCCCCGTCCCCGCCCCGACCCCGCCACCCCCTCCCCCTGCCCCGCCAACGCCCCGTCCCCGTCCCGTCCCGCCCCGCCCCTGCCCCTGCCCCGCCCCGGTCTCCGCCCCCTATCCCGCCCAGCTCCAACACCCCGCCCCAACCTCGCTCCTCCACCGGCCACGCTCACGCCCTGGCAAACGCCCCGTTCCACGGCCCCGCTCAACCCTCGCCACGGCACGTATCACAGCTGTGCCTCCCCGCCTGCGGCCACCAGCTCCGTTCGCGCGAAAGTCCTTTAGCCTCAAACGACCTGCCCCACCACGCCCCGCCCCGCCCCGCCCCGCCCCACCCCGCCCCGCCCCACCCCGCCCCACCCCGCCCCACCCCACCCCGCCCCACCCTCGCCTCGCCCCGCCCCGCCCCGCCCCGCCCCGCCCTCGCCTCGTCCCACTCCACTCCACCTCACCCGCCACCACTCCTCCCTGCCTTCGCCCTACCCTCGCCCTAGCCCCGTTCCGCGCCTCCGCCCGTATCACCGCTGTCCTCCGCGCCTCCCCGCCTGCTGCCAGCAGCCACGTTCTTGCGAATCCGGGCGCCAGTCCTTTAGCAGCCACGAGCGGCCTGCGCCCGCCGCGCCGCGCCGAGCTTCAAAACGTTGTTTTTTTCTTTTTTTTTCGCCTCTGCTTTTTTACCGCCGCTACACCAACGGTGGATAAGCAGCGTCGCCACAGCGGCGCCGCTGGCTCTCATTAAATGTGTTAATTTCTTCGACCGTCGCAGTACAACGCCGCGCGCTGGGCGCGAGTCGCGTTGTAAAAATTTAGTCGTTATTTTTATGGCGGTCGTTCTTTTTTTACCGGCTGATATTGGTCGTTTGCTCGTCGCATGCGCGCGGCGGCGCGGTGCGGCGCGGCGCGCGGTATTTATAGAAATGTTTACATTTCTATTAGACGGCGCTCGTAACGCGGCACGATACCGCGTTCGTGAACTTAATGAAGAATTTTAAAGAGGCGGCCGCAGCGCCGCGCGCGGCGGGATCGTAAAGCTCGCGTCCCCGCTGCCGCTGCCGCTGCTGGCCGTCGCGTCGGCCGTGGTGCGCAGGAAACGGAAGGGGCAGCGCGAAAGTGTCTTGTGGCGGTTGCGATACAGGAAGAAGCAGGAGATGAGAAAAATGCGTTTCGTGAGTCCCCGATACCAAAACAGTGGAAACTCCTGGTTCGTTTCTATAATAAGATGCGTCCACTATACTTCGATTTTTCTAACTTTGCCCCTCAAGGCCCGTCTTCACGAAGGCAAATGTCACGGTATTTCACTTCTTTCGCTGTCGTGCCGCTGGATGTCACATGATCGCGACCGTATCAAGCGACTTCTAGAGGCACGACCGAGAAAGACCGCGAAATGCCGTGTGATGTTCCATCGTGGCCATAGGGGCTTGAGGGGCAGAGTTAGAAAAATCTCACTATAACTTCAGGAGTTCCATTAACATCTCTTCTACTAACACCGGGAGAGGTGGCTCAGTGCATCAACTGATGTCATTGCAGTCCTTATCACCGGGAGGTCATAGGTTCCGACGGCTGCAGGATTTTCAACTCTAGTTTGTCAGCTAGGTCGAATTCAGGTCGCTGCTTGGAGGAGAATTCTAGTGGCCGGCTCCTGTGATCGGTAGTTTTCCGTGGTTTCTCCAATCAACACCAGGCGGGGGTCGGAGCAGTACCCTAACAAACGGACCATGGACCGCGCGCGATCTTTCCTTCTCCTATCCTCACTCCTTACACACACATTTACACTAATATGCACGGCACTACCACACATGCCGGGAAACCAGTCGGGAGTTTACAGTTTGTTCCGGCTGGGGCGATTCCTGGCTGGTGGGAAATACCTGGTTGGGAGGAAAACCCCGCTAGTCCATGGTAGGTCGGCTCAGGATTTCGCCATCCAGCGGGAAAACATCATCGCCACCGCCCGAGGAAAAAAACACGCACTACACTTACGGGACTAATTACCTTAGTAGTTGGGCGCCAGGAATCACGAACAATCAATCTACTTCCACTAACACGTTGTGTATACTTTGATTTTTCAACTATTCGTCACTTCTTGTAGTGACGTTGCAGCTCCCTATTGAAGTCTGCCTTCCCTCTCCCTTCTTTGTGCGTGACCTTGGCAGGCCACTTTAGAAAAATCGAAGTATACTCACGTTTTGTGTGTCCTTGATACTCAAAATTTATTTTACTGCAAAACGTATGTTCGTCCTTCCGTTAAGAAAACGAGCGGCTAAATAGTCAACACGATTTTCACAAAAATTTATATTTGCTAATCGATCTGTCTGATGTTGCGCTCCCTTGATTTTGAAGCTTTTTAAAATTTTGGGGCGCTACTTTAGATGTAGCCTCAAGTACATTTTCAATTTACTTTTGTCAGAAATGCTTCAAAATTTTCCATTGTGTGTTCTTTACCGGTTAGAGCCAAGTACGAGAATAAGAAAGGTGCATGTCCGATTTTCGTTCATTTGTCTGAAATTTCGGAAACTGCAAAATTTTAAAATTTGTTCGGTGTCTTCCTACAACTATAATAATGAAAATCAAGTTTTTTGTATATGGAATCTATTTTTCAAATACGGATCTTTAAATGAGATCCTGTGCAGTTTTTGAACGTACAAATATTTTCGCGTAATATTATGTAAAAAGCATTTTTAAAAACAAGATTTTCTCAAAAAACGGCTCGAAGTGTTTTTCTTTAACTCTTTAGTACGGATCGATAAAAATTCACAGAATTACGTTACATAAACGTAATTTTGACGTAACTTTTTCTTTTTTCAAAAGTTATTTAAATATCTGTGACTTTTGTTTTGTTATTTAAGGTCACATCAACTACTAGGTCATTAGCGACCACTGTTGGATTTAACGTTATGGTATGAGGATGAAACGATATGGTGATGATAGGGGGTGAAAGGACGACCACATACAACCATGCTCGAGGCGAGACTCGAAACCTCAACCCATCGGCCCGAGATCACTATGGCACTACTGCCTTAGCGATTTCGACCACGGGGCCGACCCTAACGTTTTTATTATTTCCAAATCCGACATTTATTACACCTTATGGCATTAATGAACACAAGTGCTTCAGATGACTTCTGAGAATTTTTTTTTTAAGTATTTAAAAATATTTAAATTGCGCATTTTTAGAAAAACTCATTCATTAGTTTCTGAAAAGCGGCTTCAAATTTCTCTCGAATGGAGGAAAAATACATTTTACAAATGCCATGGATTTAATTTTCAGTGAAACTTCTGCATTTTTCAAAATTGCCACAAGATAACACTGCAAAAAATATATTATTAATAATAGTGTGTTAATGAAATTGTTCTACAAAATTAGATATTAGGGTCATTTTTACCTTTAAATAAGTTCATTTTTACAATAAGGTCAAATTTACATTTTGTTGAAGAAACGAATAGTTTTTGTGTATTTTTTTCTTAAAATGAAAGACATTAAAAATATTTTAAGAAATGGTTCCAATTTCTTTCATTAATTTTTTTCTTGAATAAAGTATGCACATAAAAATGTCTTGAGGCTCATTTTCAATTAACTCCATTTTTCCTATATTGCTTGTTACATCTCAAAACTACAATACAGATGACAGAATTTTAATTTCAAAGATTGGTTAATAAGGTCATATGCATTTAGTTGAAAATTTTAAGTTCGTGTAAGTATTGAAAATCTTCAAACTTTGCAAATTCGGATTTCCCCCGCTCCTTTTGCCAAAAAGAAGAATGAGGTATCATTTCGCAATTCAACAACGGAATGCAACGCAGTACGGCAGTTTGAAATTCTCAGAATAATTCTTTTCTCATTGTTGGTGTAAGTTTCTGGGCTATGGAAGGCAGTTTTGGATTGTCGAATACGTGTGATGTATCTGTTTAGTATTCATATCATTCACAGTATTCACTGTATGCTACGATTGGTAAAGAGTATTACAAATGATTGTTGACATGTGTTGATATGGTAATATCTGCGGTATTATAATATTACATAACAGCTATCAAAGCGAGAAAGTACGTGCGGTTGTAGCCCCACTAGTTTACATTCCAATCTTCGATATTCCGAATTTCCCACATTTCCTTTCCTGAGGAGTGAGTTTCATGCGACACAAGGTGGGAATACGACAATGGCAACGCCACGACACGGCAGTTTGAAATTCGTAGAATTATTTTTCTGGAACCCTCACGAAACCCTGTATGCAGGTTTTGATTGCGGAATTTGAGACAATTATTCGCTTTAAAGCATTAAGTATGTGCAACCGTTTCTATTGTGTTCGAGATTTAATATTTAAAAGGTACAAAGCGAAAAATTTGTAATCTAATTTTTATGCATAGCACGATATATTGGATTGCCTTCAACTGTGGTTGTTTAAGATATAGACTTATTTTACTTCAAAAAGGTTTGATGGTTGATAATGGTATAACATTCGAAAATTGAAAGGTCACTTCAATTGAGACAGGGAAAGCTTGTGTGAAATTATCCTCATTGTTTTTATAATGTGCTACGGATTTTGTAACAGTTTGTGATTTATTCTTGTGTATTTCTTTCGCAGAAGTAAGAAACAACAGCTGTTCCTTGCTGTCGCAATAATTGCAAATTTTCACGCGCTTCGCTGGATGTGGGTTTGCATTTTCAAGTGGCGGTTGAAGTGTTAGTTGGGCAGAATTTTCAATATTAAAATAACAGGAAAGCGTTCCCAAGAATACGAGAAACTATGTTTTGTTGTAGCCACCGCTAGTTTTATCTATTTGAAGTGTTTTGCGTACTAGACACCTGCATCAATGTACGTTCACCACCCGGCCAGAACTGGCTCTGGGAGCAGAGGGATATTTGTTGATAATTCCTTGAAAGATGACTTGTGTGAAGAATTGCTTCTCCATTGAAATGCCTTTGATGATATCTGAATATTCCAGGCGAATGTCGTACGTGGAGTATGTGACTTGCACGAGGTGTGCTCAGTAACTCTTCCGCCATAACCGGTATATCACTGTCCACTACCAAAAGCAAGTCCTGGCCATTCGCGTGCTCGGGATATAAAACTTCTGAAATTAATACAGTAATCCCTCGACATCCGCGGATTCGCTATTTGCGAGTTCCGAACATTCGCGATTAGAGAAATGCTACCAGTTTTAACATTCGTGACTTCAACATTCGCGAGTGCATCTTTCTGTCGTACATTTTCTTTTAAGCGAGCACATTTCTTTTCCTTTATCAGCGTCATTTGGGAACCGAACTGGGAAACTTGACAGACACCGGAGCTCAAAGTATCACGTTCTGCAAAAATCTCGAATTCTAATTCACACTGTCAGTTCACATTAATAGAAAAACAAAATTGTAAAATTCAATTCAGTTGCATCAAGTTAGAGGTAAGGATTTTGGCCACACGAACGGAAACCTGTGCATCTGTCATTGCAATGATTTCATTGAAGAGTAGCTTCGGGAAATAATTAGCAAAGAAAACCCCTTCGAACGTAATGATGTAATAACGGAAACGAAACTACGTCCTGGAGAGAAATAGAAGCAGCAGCAGCTCTTCCACATTTGGATATTAGAATGAGTAGGGTGATGAAACAAAAAATAACCAAATCCTATATACAATCACTTTCAACTTTGAGATAAGTTTCAAATATTGTTTTATTTCTTCTCTTTGGTATATTAATTCTGAATTTTGTTTGTACTAGTGCCTACGCAGTTCTACTGCAATTGTTTATCATTCCTTCTTTCTTTTTGAAACAGTTTTTCGATATCCAGGAACGTAACCCTCGCGGATGCTGAGGGATTACTGTACAATATAAATACTTATTTGAAAACAATTCATGCTCAGGAGACGTTAATTTATACAAAAATATTTTAAAATTTATTTTTCGAAATAAATTGAAAACATGAACGACAGTATTTTAAAACTAACCCAATCTACCTCGAACAGCTATTACTACTCTTTGTTGGTTACTTGATGTAATTCTGTGCAATAAATGAGGCCACATTCCTTAGTATGCTTTTCTTTTTTCCTTAGTATACTTCCTTTTCCTTAGTATACTTTTTCCGCCATAATATCCAAGATGTTTTGTCTGCACGGGTCTGACATTTCGTCAACCATAACGTAAATTTTGTGGGACGTCTTCTAGAATTACTTTAATAATCTGTATGTATTTGGCATTTTAATGTTGGTTTTTATCCGACTTTAACCAGGCAGAGGGGTTCCCAGGCCTGGGCTGTTTTGTTTATATGATCAACGCCTGGGGGCAAGTGGTGAACTGGACCCATCACCATATGCAGCAAATTTGACCTCCTTGAGGTTCTTTCACCTCACAGCTGGAGAAACTGAGACGATTGTATTAGAAAGCTACATCTTTAGTTTTTCCCCGACCTGGAATTGAACCCGGGATCACACCACGGAAAGCTTCCCCGAGCCACCTGAAGAGCTGAATTTAATTATATTTATATATTACTTTTATTAAACTATTAAGTATAGTACAGAGAATTCAAATAAACACATGAATGACACATCATGAACCTACCTTATCATTAGCCTGGCGGTTTAGCTCATTGGTCAGGTGCTCGCTTTCCATGACGCGACCCTGGGTTCGATTCCCGGTCGTGGAAGATTATAGTGTGCGTTTTCTTTGCTATGTACCAGTTTATGGTGCTGTGTGACGATGAGAAAATTCCTTTAGAACTCAATTAACTGAAGCATGGCGAGGGATGTTTGCAACAATGTGGGTGTTGCACAAATTCGCCTTCTTTAGAGACCTCATTTGTAAAGATTGGTTGCATGTGAGAGCCGCAAGGGGAGGGTATACTACTGAATAGTATAGGCGTATCTGTCATCTATTAGTCTGACTCCATTTGTCATTGAAATCGCATTTTGAGTTATTTTTAGTGCCCATGGATAAGTATCCTTAATTATTTTTTATACTTCCATTGAATATTTTATTAAATGTCTGAAACTCGTTGCATTATGTTAGTAATAATTATAATATAGCTTCAATATAATACAGGTATTTGACCAATCACGGAGTAGCTGCAATCATTGGTTGAGAAGAAATCACTCGCATAAGGATTATGATACTCTCCTGATTACAGTTGAATTGTTCTAGGACCTTCACGCACTCTGATTAATTGTGTTTTCTCTGAAAACAACAATTTACGTATCTATTAAGCGCAAACAATTTGAAGGAATTTAATATGAATAGTTTTGCAATATCCGTTCATAATCATACACTTTAAAGCAATGATTTAAAAAGGGATGTTACAAACATTGATTTGTGTTACATGTTTTTATTGCACATTTTGTAATGCAACTGTTTCATTTTCAGGTAAGAACACACTGCAGTCTATTTCCTGGTTTTGTAACCTCAAATTCTACTTTTGGTGAGCTTCATTTGTTACTTTTATTTTGGTATTATGGCTTGTACGTTTTTTATACTGTAGGTTACTGAACCACATTCTCTCTTTCATTACAGCGTAAATTAATATCGTTTCCAAATATTTTACTGGACTTTTTACTTAACTTGGCGGTAAAACGAATGTAAACATGCATATGTTCATTAAAGAATAATGAAATAATTGTGTTAACTTTTCAAAATAGTGATTAATTTCTAGGAATTAGTCTTACAGTCCAGGCACTTGTGGAATGTGCGATAACTCACAACACCGTTCCTCGTTGTCCGTTGTTCCACCTGCGTGACGATCGTTTGGCTTCTCAGGTGGCCGCTTCTCCGGCGAGACCGTGAATTTTTAACTTTCCCCACGTCAGTAGCCCTGGCGTTCATACTGTAGCCCTGGTCGTTTATTGCCATGTAGGGGGTACATGCACCGCTCTTTGGCTTTTGCGGCAGAGAAAGGGGCAGCTTATTAACTAACTTATTACTAACTTAACCTATGGATGAAGCCGGCGCTGTTATGGTCGGCAACAGAATCGTAAGATTTAGGTTAATGCTAAATAGTATTTCCTATTATGGCTTTCTTTCTACAGTCTTCTTCATTTTGCTTTTTTGTTTTTTCATTCATACATTCATACTGATGTCCATTTACCCATATTGACATAGCTGGCACACGCACTTTCACACAACGCTGTATACACTATGTACACTGTACTATGCGCCACGGCGCCGGCTTACCTCAATGCGTCCTTGCGGCTAGGCACTTCGGGTATGCTTAAATTATATCAGGGTATATTGGTCAATTATTTAAGGACAGAAAAAGTCTTTAAATAAGTCTTTTATAACAATATCAAATGTTATAAAACAGTTCTCGGCCGCCTAAATCGGGCGTAAGTTCGAGACCGGCCCTACCGCGAAGGTTTCGCAAGCATAAGTCCACAAGCTACGTATACAGGCGGTGAAGAGGAGACGCTTTTGTGAGAGAAGCAGGTCCGGGGAGCTGAGGAGAGGACGTAATAGGGAGGTCCTTGCAAGTGTTTTGTGGCGAAGATCCTTGGCGTGCTTGTGCCAGTAGAGGCCACGATCTAGTCACGCCAAGGTACTTCGCGCTTGTGGACCAGGGGACATGCGCCCGAGAGATTATAAAAATCAGTAAATTTAGGAAATTCCGTGACCTCTTTTCGAGCTTCTTGTAATTGCTGGCGGTGTGTGGCGAGTCTCGGGCGTGACGTCGCAAGCGCTGGGCGCAGGGGCAGTGGAGTGATTGTGAGGGAGTTGGGCGTAAAGCGCCTCGTGAAGGCTGCACCAGTGGCGGGCCGACGGGACCCGCGAGCAGTCAGACGAGCATGGAAAGCGGCTGAGAGAGGATTATTTTTGGAATGGGTGTATTAGCGGGGAGACTACCCTTAGGCAGTTCTTCTCCACCCGAGTTTTCGACCCACGCTTCCTTGGAAGCCTACCCCTGACGCGGGTCTGGGACCTATATCGAGCCGGCGCACCTCGCGGGCGGTCCCCTAAACGCGCCTGGGATTAGACTCTCACTGTCTCCGCCAGATGTCGGGCTCAGTGAACTAGAATTAGAGTCCCTAGATACAGAGAGTAGCGCATTCCATTGTTCCACCGATCCCGCCAGTTGCCAGGAAAATTAGACATGAAGATATTCTGTGTGTTGAGAACCATTAATGTACCCCAAATCAATATTCATATTCTTGAAAATCTTGATAATGTTACCAATTTTTACAATTTGTCTTCAGTTCCTGCATGGTGCCAGGAGTGTTTGTCGGGTGAGAGGATTTTAAAATGGCCGCCGTTGCCCTACTCTCTTTACATAGAGACGCTAACTAGAATACCCGAACTGTCTGGGGGAAAGTGAGGTCTCGTTAAGGCGGGATATTGTGGGAGAGATTTAATCTTGCCGAGCATACCGCCAGGGTTTTTTACATGCCACAAGTGTGACATGGCTACTGTAATTTCCCGCCCTTCGAATACCCGCGCACCTCGGCCGGGATCGAACCCGCGCACTGGGGGTTCAGTAAACTAACCCCTCACCCACCGAGGCAGGCCGAGAGAGGCAACGCCCTTGGAATGGGCGAGCTGGCCGGTTGCATTAGAGGTGGCGTAACGTGGGGCCCGGGGCCCCTGCTTGGGGAGCACGGGATTAGTGGAAGAGGCACCCTGATCGCAACGCGCCGCACCGCGCCGCCAGAGGTGGCGACGACATCAGGGAAACATCGCACAGGAGGACATTTCTTGACATATGGGAATAGTGATCACTCAGAGAGTTTTCTCCTTGTTGTATGAATATGGAGAACAAATTGTTATTAATTTTTACCGTATGATTATTTACTGAAGATATCACATTTTTGTTTATTTTCACTTTTGCCTCGACATTTTTAGACAAACAACACACTACATACATTCACATCTCTCTGTATGTAATGACGTTTCGGAGCTCTCTGTGCTCCATCATCAGGTACAAAGTATTCTAAAAACAATTCATCTTAAAGCACCTACTAGTCATGTATAAATATTAAAACCCTTTCATATTGTAGAATGAAGTATTCAGGTCGATGGCTAAGAATGAACTATAGTTGGGCTCAGTTTCTCCGAACTGAGCTGATGGCTAGGACATTTTGGTTCGTAGATTGTAGTAATATTTTGTTTGATGCTAAGATTCTAAGGCCGTGCACATTAAGTGCAGAGATAAATGCATTATTATTCAACAAAACGTCACCTATTAAAATATCTCTTTGTGAGTGTTAAAATTATTTCGTTTTTCCATTTTTACTTCTCCAGTTTGTAAATAGCTACAAACCATAAATGCAAAATAAATCCCAATGCTTTGCATGTAACGTTACTTGTCACGTTTGAAAAATTCCTCTGCATTTCAGTGAAGTGGTGACAGCGTTTTATGTTGAGTGAACTCTTAGGCTTCCACGGCCAGAGTTGATATCTCGGCTGTCCGGGGGACGCCGCTAACTAGGCTGTGTAGGCATTTTTCGAGGTCTTCATAATGGCAAACCAGCCCTGATGAAGGCCTCAAAAAAGATGGTCGAAACGTTGGCTACACAGCCTAGTACGCGACGTCACCCGGACAGCCCAGATCTCAGCGTTTTATGTTGTTGAAGTGCTGATCTGAGTGGCAGACCTGCTGGACGCCAGCAACTCTCCGCCTTGGCGCCCACCGCGCCGCTACCTGCCCCTCTCCCTCGCAGCCTGCACGCCCCATCGCCGTGACTTTGCATAATTAAATGTTATTCACGCGCCGCACGTGACCCCGACGCAGGGGAATCCCCAACCGCCCGTTCAGGGGCCGTCGCCTGGCTAAGCCAGCCCCATTCAGAACGCGCGTCCGCCCGCCCGCAACACGCGCCACGCTCCTGTCGCGCGGGTTGCATAGCGCGCATAGCTGGCAGGGGCTGCTGCTGAAAAACTGCTCCCTGAAATTAAATTCATGGCATTCCGCGCTGCGTTGGGCTTAATGCCCGGGGGGGGGGCCGGTGGACAGAGTGAGCTCGGACCTCGCCCAGAGAACCTCCCCCCCTCACGATCACTTATCGATAATCGGAGTTCTAAGTAATCCGAGGAAGTTAATTTGTTCCGCGGGCCGTCCAAGTTAATGGCAGTGTATTAGCCGCTGATATCAGTGCGGCGGCGCGGTCCCACCCGAGGGGATAGGCGTCAAGCTGACTGTAACAACGGCGTTAATGACAATGAATGTAGTGAGCGCTAATTGATTTGAGTGACGTTTTGAGTACAATGTGTCTCCAACTGAAATGTTCTCTACACCTTCTGGTGTATCGCTTTCATTTTCATTAATCCAGTGATTGTAAACAACGGATGGCTGTTTGAATTATTTGTATAAGTTTCCTGGTGAATATTATATAATAATATCCATATTTATACATTTATCACAGCTCGATTTTTTTCACCTTAGTTACAAGTGAAAAATGTCTGGGAAACCTCACACTTTATTGACTTATACTAAAAGTTGTTTTAAGTTGTATTTCTTATTAAGTAAGTTGTTTAATTTTATTATTAGCAGCAGTTGCAATAGTATTGTTATTATTTATATTATTATATTACTATTTACGGAGTGTAGTGCATTGTAGCGAAGTGAAGTGGAGTAAGTATTGCGCGGTGAAATTATCTACTATTTATTATTAATTAATGATTTTTAATTAACTACTCTCTCGTAATTCATTGTTAGTGTAAGCTTTCAATCAATGTAACGTTCAATGTAAGCTGAATGCATGTTAGGTTAAGATACTGTGCCACCAAGCTATTACGCTTAATTGCAAATTGAATAATTAATATAATCTAATATACATACATTGTTGAACTGATAGTTCTCTCTTGTATATTATCTTATCGGTAAAAAAATGCTTTGAATAATACTGTTGGTGCACGTCTGGTAATCCACAGCGGAACCGCATACACCACTACATGTCCACCGCCGTCTGTATTGCATGGAAAGCGGTCTCAAGCCCGTGTTTTGCTGATTGACGTGCGAGGGCCCGCAGCGGCCCTAACTGCGTCCGGAGCGCGTTGCAAGATGTCCCCTCCGCTCCGCCCCATTTGGCCCTCGCTTCGTTCGCGAGTTTGTCATGATTAGCCGTGCCAGGTGGCCGCCCCCGACCGCAGCGCCGCCCGCGGCCGCCGCGCCCATTACCCCTTGCCCAACACCCCCTCCCCCCCAGATCGGCGGGCGACGGTGGCGCCGGGCGGGCGCCGCGGCGGGCTGCGACGTTACTTGGCTTTGCGCCCATTGCATTAGTACATGAAAGACCGCACCCATATTCGTGATAATATTCATATAATTCTTGACACAGACACCGGGACAGGTGGTTTAGTACATCAACTAATGGCACTGCAGTGCCTCTGACAGGGAGGTCCTAGGTTCGATACTAGCTTGTCAGCTGGGTCGAATTCAGTCGCTTCGTGGATGAGAATTGCAGCGGCTGGCTATTCAGAGTGGTAGTTTTCCGTGGTTTCTCCGATCACTGCCAGGCGAATGTCAAAGCAATTCCCTAACAAACGGGCCACGGACCACGCGCGATCTTTCCTTCCTCTTCCTTGTCCTAACCTCATCCCTTACTCACACACACGCACTACACTACCACACATGCCGGTAGACGCGTCGGGAGCTTGCCCCGTCGGGAGCTTCCCCCGGGGCAGTGCCCCGCTGGGAAAAAACCCGCTAGTCGACGGTAGGTCGGCGTCGGATCTCGCCATCCAGCGGGGGAAAATCACCGCCATCTCCGCTGAAAAAACATGCACTGCAGTAACGGGCTAATGACCTCAGTAGTTGACGCGCCCTGGAATCATTAACAATCAGTTAATTGTGACACAAACATCCACGCCACACAATTGATGTTCTTTGATTTAGTATTTTAATCGAAAAATGTATATACCTATTGGAATGTGTGAAAAAATACATTCACAAAAACATTATTTTTTTACATTTTAGTTGCGTGAATATGAGGCCAAAAGTGCCTTGAAACGCTGCACGAATTAAAAAGTTAAAATACAATATTCATTAAAAATCTTGACTTTTTGATCGTGTTAAATACATAGGAACCTAAAATAAATATTAAGTAATAGACAAACATTTTAAACTTTAAATATTATTCTTATTATTAACAACGAATGTGAAATTTTCTATCGAATAAGTTCTTCTCAGGACACATGTCAAAGTTGTATGTCCTTGCCTCCCATATCAATCACACGGAGAAACCGTCCGTGTTTCAACCGAATTGCCTTTTAGATGCGCTCACTCGTCAGATGTCTGTATTTGAAAACGTTGAACTGATGTGATGCTGCGTTTAAACCTTCCGCTGCGTTCGCGGGGTAGAGCGGTGCGGGACGGGGCGGGGAGGGCACGATGGGAAGGGGCGGGACGGGGAAAGGCAAGGCGCGGCGTGGCGATACGGGACGGGGTAGAGCGGGGTGCAGCGAGACGGCGCAGCGGGGTGGGGATGGTCTGGGCGGTGTGGGGCAGGGCGTGCGTGGCGTGGCGTGGCAGGGTGGGGAATAGTGGGTGGGGAGGGACCGGTCGGGACGGGGCGTGGCGGGGTCTGACGGGGCACAGCTTGGCGTGGCATGGCGGGGACGGGGCAGAGCTGGGGGTGGCAGAGAGGAACTGGGCGGGGAGGGCGGTGTGGGGCAGTGGAGCGTGGATGGTTGGGCTCAAGCCATGGGTAAATGCGCGACCCATCCTGTGATCGCAGAATGAAGCTTTCAGATGCCATTACACGAAATTGAGCGGGTGAATTATGTCTGTTGAGGCGTGCGTCTGGAGGGGAAAGGAATGAAATCCGCGCCCTTTAGCCGGAGTGAGGGACGTCTCAAGAGCTCAACTTCAAATGATCTGTGTTGGTATTTTAAAGCTGTCACTGATTTTGTTTTGTGAGTGTTTGTAAAATTAAATTATGGATTGCAAATGTGCATTTTAGTGAGCCATGATGTGGTGTTAAGTGAAGCACAAAGAGGTTAATTGGAAATGCGGTTGCTGCTATATCGCGGAAACCTAATTTGGTGGGTAGGCTTTAATTTATTCCTTTGATCAAATTTCTATGTGGTAAAACTATGAGTGGCGTTGGTCATTCCTCGTTGTTTCAGCTTTCGGAGCGTTTTGAAATGTATGTTGAGTTGATGTCGATGCACAACCGAGCTTGAATGATTGTGATCTTTACGTCTTTGAAAGTTACTTGCACATGTATCAGTATATATTATCGTGGAAGAGATATGGACGACTGCCTTTCTTCAAAACTTCATAATCAGTCACACGCCTGTCCAAAGATGTGTGTGCAGTGGAAAACCGGAGGGGCCTCCGAGCCGCCCGTACCTTAGTTCGCATGGCCCCCAATTGGGCTCTTGGCTTTGTCGTGGCAGTGGCCCAATACTCTGGCCATAGAAGAGGGACTTGGTATCCCGGCGCATGTAAGTGGCGCGTTGTCATACGGCAACATTGACTCTGGTACTAGGACGGATAGCTAGTAGCCCTGAGCTGGCAAGGCGGCCCTAGACCCAGGTATTGTATGGGGAGGTTTCCGTGAGGGCTAACCGCATTCCGACAGAATCCGGGTATTAGTCGGAGGGTGGACTTGTACGCTCAAGGAGGATGCGGATAGAGACTAACGCTCAGATGCCACTCCGGAATTTCGGTCCCCTAATAAACTACAAGTGCTGGGGTGAAAATGCCAAGCACGTTGACACATTACGATTCAAAGAGGTAGATGAAATACCTACAACTTTCATGTTGGGTGTCTTGAGAATTCGAGTGGCTGTGTGGTAGATAGAAATCTTCTGATGAATGCGTCTCAGTCCATGGGTAACCAAGAGCTACGGCCTCTGGAAGCAACTTGTTTAGGTTGCTTAATTAGGCCCTCCCCCTCCCTGCTGTTGCGTCGTGCTAGCGAAATGACAACACAGACAAGTGCTCTGTGTACACTCACCCTCAGAAGACCCCGCCACTGAAATTCTATCTTCTCAACAGTGCCGACAAACTTGGACAACCCGCGGCCAGAGGGAGGGACGCGTTGACCAATCATTATTAGGTAGACCGCAGTTGTGTGTGATTGGTGCAAAGTCCCAACGGCTAGAAACGACGCTGTCTCAGGGGGAGGGTACCCAGTTCGCTTACGTATGATGCAGAAATGTCATATTTTCTTCCGAAGGAGAGATTTTGCCTGCGCGTACATGACGAAATAATACTTCGGAGCGGGGTTTTTTCGATCACAATTACTGTCAATAGACCAATAAATATTCAGCATTTTAGCAACAATTATACTAACTTTTAGCAATCAGTTTAAAATTCCTGTCGAACTGCTATTTTAGTGTAGTGCATGTAAGTGTGTGTATAAGGTGTGAGGGTAGGACAAGGAAAGGGAAGGAGTGATCGTGCACGATTCGTGGTCTATTTTTAGGGGCACTGCTCTGGCAGTCACCGGGTATTAGTCGGAGAAATCACGGAAATCTGCCGATGAGAGCAGCCGCTTCTCCACTAGAATTCTCCTCCAGACAGCGACTGAATTCGACCTAGCTATGTAGCTTGTGTCGAACTACATGTCACCATCGGGGCTCAAACCCTAGGGCCCCCCAATCAGAGGCACTGCGGTGTCATCAATTGATGCACTGAGCCATCTAGACCCGCTGGAAGGGAGAGAGGAAGGCGAAAGGGGTGGGAGATAGGGCGATGGAGAGGAAGAGAAATGCGTTAGAGTTGGACATTTCCAAGAGGATGCGGGCAGTGATGATGTGAATTCCTGGTCTAAATGGTCTGTAGTTATTAATAGATTCTGCAATCAGTTAAATTGGTAGGTTTAAGGCAGTTCTTCTATCTACTGTATTCTATGTACATGAGCATATTCTATTACTGTATACACAATAATATCTCTGGGAGGCATAGCCGCGAATGATCTGCTCCGGGAGATGCCGATGGAGGACATGCAACGGGGACAAATGAACAGGGGGGCGGTATTCGAACGGAGACTGTGGGATTGAACTCTGTGCGTCGCCTGAGGGCTGGGTGCGAGCAGTCGGCCGCCGTCGCTACTGCCCGCCGAGGTGACGCCGCGGGCGCGCAGACTGTCGTGGAACTATTGTGTGCCTATGGTCCGATTAAAATAAGTTGGTGATAGACAGTTGTGCTTCTGAAGCTATAGCTTCATACGACTTGAGGGTATGATTTGATTACTTTAATAAGCATTTATTTCATGTGTTTTACTTTCGTGTCATGGGACCACGTGCTCAGTGGTACGCAATCTGTCAACGTCGCTTCCTTCCACTCGCAACTGCCGATCACCAACTTATTTTAATCGGACCATAGCGAGCGATACCTGCCGGGGTGAACACCTCTTTAATGTAAAAGTAAGCTGAGTTTTGATTTGACCTTTAAACGAAAAGGCTTTGTCATATATGATACCTACCGCAGTTCTTTGCACGCTTGCGTGTCATTTCGCGTCGGTTGTGGCTCTGCCCCTTAAGTACCCTACTAGCCACTTTTCAACTACACTCTGTAGAAGTTGTGTCGCTTTCCGTTCACTCAATGATCAGTAGTTTGCAGAGTAAGTTAGTGTGTGTCATTTGTATGTGACAGCCTTGTTGTTTAAGTTACAAATTTTGCAAACTGTCTGAAAATGAAATCTCGTTTTTTAACGGAAGAAGAAACTCGAAAAAAAACTTGCGACTAATTTAACAAATTCTTGGTAACAATAGAAACGTGATGCCAGATAACTTGAAAAGTTCTCGCAAATTAGCCGAAGAACTCACCAAAAAGTGAACTGACTCTTGTGGGGACAATGAGAATGAATAAAACTGAACTCCCTCAACATCTTTTGAATGCAAAGCGTCCTGTTGGATCGTGACTTGTGGATGAACCTGACAGAACGTTTTATACACTCCAAATCGCATGAGGAACGTGATTTTATTGTCATCCATGTACTCTACAGGTTATAATGATCACGAGACGGAAAAGAAAATCGACGAGGCACAAGGTACTAACTTTTTTTTGGATCTTTTTAATTTATTGACATAATAAATATTATACTTATAAATGTGATGGGACATGTATCCGATACTTAGAAACAATCCATTGAAATACCGAAGATATGCAATAGGTGTCGTATATGGCACAGTTTTGATAAATCTCCGAATGGCGAAACGTGAAGGGGATTTTATCTGAGAATTTCCAAAGCACGAGTGGTATTTAATAGAACTATTCCACGAGTGACATTACGTTCAACAGAGTTCCAAACTGCGCCAAATATTACAAATGTGTTAAAATCAATGTTATAATACATAGGCGGTTTCTTGGACATCGACTTAGCTATTGATGTATACTGCCTCCTAAGATAGATGAGACACAGTTTATGATTGGCCAGTTGGGAGAAGCGGTAAGGAAAATGGGATAGAAAAAGCGATAAAGTTTTTGAGTTACACCGCCCTGATTGGGGCATTTTTGTATGTATAGTTAAACACTATTGTTTTTAATTTCACGAGTGGAATAGCCTTTGTACTCTTTCCTTTTGTGGGATGTAATCGCTGGGGTTCAGCTAGCCCTTATGAAGACCCCAGCACCTAGCGCCTACCCTTAGCGAGGGCTGTGGCGTTGATGTTGAGGGGGCACGGGGGAGGGAGAGGCGGTTGGGCCTGCCCTTTGCCCTTCTCCCCGGGCGCCGCCCATTGGCTGAAGGGCCCCTGCGCCGCCCTGCGCTGTCATGCGTCTGGGGAGCTGCTGTAATCGATGGCGGATCGTGTCTCCACAGAGGTTTCGGCGACGTAACGGTTCGACGTGCGTGATAGATTGTGCCGCGAAATTTTGGGTTTCATGGCGTGGCACCCACCGCTACTTCAAAGCTTGTGAGGATGGGAACAGTGGATTTGATGCTTTTTTATGTGATAGAAATAATTTTACGTTTCAAAATCATGAAGGAACTTGAATAACAGGACATATTTTCTTACTATCACATCTTGTTATGAACTTGAAGATTCTTTATTTTCTTTGTTATCCTTTGCAACACATGGACCCTTTGAACCTGAACTGCATGACAGACCTGACAATTACCAAATAGGAATTTTATTATTTTCTGTAAGGCGTTCTTTCGTGTGCAGTATTTATACCAAATAACAAACCAAATCTTCATACAAAATCTTCCATAAGTCATTATTATAGACAATTCAAATCCTATTCCACCACCAATAATTCTAATCACCAAAGCTAATACCTTTATATAAAAAGGTAAACAAATTTTATTAGGTGTACTTAATATCACTCATGATAATAACAAACCACCAATTACAGGTAAAAAATACCAATATAAATATAGGCCCAATGAATCCATAATTTTCATCACCCAAGCAATGCAATGTTTTAAAATTAAATTCACCTACCATAACATAATAAATTGAATGAAAAGTATAACACACAGTTAATCCAGAAGAAAGAAAAAATAATAAAAAATTAATGGATTAAAATTTCTTATTAATCTCAGCTCCAAAATTAAATCCTTCGAAGAAACACGCGACAAAAAAGGTTACCACAATTGTCTATAATAATGACTTATGTAAGATTTTGTATGCCAAATGTTATTTGGTATACATACTGTAAATGAAAGAACGCCTTACAGAGAAGAATATAATTCCTATTTAGTAAGGGCAATATGAATACTAAAATGGCAAACCAAGTGATCGCCGTATAGACTTGAATTCACGTGGGTTCTGAGAGCACACTTTCGCTTGTGAATAAACTGCGCGATTCCTCTGCACAGGAGTTCGTGACGTATTAACACACGGGCACTGTCAGCAGCTTTTTTGAGCTCGGCTCAAGCGTCTGCCGCCCGAGTCCCGCATCCCACCTTCGCCCCGTAATAAATGGCGCCGCCACAAGGACGTGTCGCACAAATGGATTACGTCACGTGCCTTGATGAGACATGAAAAATTTGCCCGTCAACGCTGTCACATAAATCCGAATCGCAGTTGTTAACCCCCGCTTTCGTCGACGCGTCTGATATATGAATATACGAATTTAGGGAGCTCTTATGTTGCCTTCCGCTTGTCAAAGGGCAGCAAACTTCATAACTCCCGGACGCTTTCCTTCCGCTTATAATAAATGGCATCCCTGCTTTTGCTCGTCTTCCGTTTTTTAGTCTAACTGGAATCCTTAGGCCTTCATGATTGGCCTCAATGTCGGTTTCGAAACTAGTGGTGCTCCAACAGCACATACTTTCTTACATTTATTCTAACTTTTGCAAATTTTCTCGAAATTTCGTGGATTTATGCGATAACTACGACCGACCGACCGACCGGCCGGCCGGCCGACAGGCAGGCAGGCAGGCAGGCAGGCAGGCAGGCAGACACATACAGACGCCAGACATATGCAGGCATACACATACACAGACAAACACAGACGGACAGACAGACGTTTTGCCGTCAAACGATTGTTCGGTATCATGGACCCACAAAAGATGGATTCTGACTATACAATGTGTGGGAAGTAATTTACTATATCTAGGAACAAGATTTATCCACATTTCATAACCAGCGTTCGGTAATAAGAGTTTTTCTGTCGAAAATTCGCCGTTTTCCGCTGCGAGATTACAAATCTTTCTCTTCTTACGAAGTTAGGGCGAGAAGGTAACAAATTGACAAGCGTCGTTGTGATATCCAAGGGACTTTGCGCATTCCGCAGGAGGCCTTGGAACGGAAGGCTCCGCGGCAGAGCGCGGAGGGGCTGCAGTTGTTCCTCGCACCGTCTCTCAATTCTCCCCTCGCGCAAGCCCGGAGTCAATATTGAAACTGTGCTAAAAATCAGAATTTCGCCGGCGGCGAGGGGACAGACAAATGTAAATTCGTGGAGAAGGGGGAGTGGGGTGCGCTGGTCGCGTTAAGAGGAGAGCATTATACGCATGTTTCCTTGATTCCCGGAATACTTACCCCAACTCGTTTACCCATCATTAGTTGAATTAAGACTAAATTATAGCAACGAGCGTTGTAGGCAAAATCTGATAGCCAGAAATGTTCGCTCCAGTGTTTTGCATCGAAAAACGAACGACGCATTTGAGACAATATTATTTTTGTGAAAATAATCAAACTACCCTCTCCTCTCGCAACAAGCGAAGCGTGAGCTCAAGAAAACGTGCAAGAATAATACCTAGTACACCGCCCGTGTTATATCTGCTATTATTGATGTACCTTTTCCTGAAAATGGTTAACTAGAATATTATATTTCGCACACATGATATACAAATATTGTTATTATTTTTGACACTTTTGGAGTTGATTAAAATTAATTAGCACTCTCTTTTGAATTATAGCTTTTCCCCTGATTTTTTCAGCATTTTTCGGGCAAACATTATTTTTTACAATTTTTTATTATTGAAGAATGTCCATTTAAAAATGTCAGTGTAATGCCAATGCTATAATAAATGTGTCCTGTAAATTGTAATAAATTGTTAACTACAGTTTATGAGAAAAGGTACATAAATTACAAAATAAGTACATTTTCGGCAAACGCTATTTGAAAAAAGTCTTTACTTTCCACTGCTCCACTGCTCCACATATTTTTGCACCATATTCTGGATCATCTTTTTCAGTGGAAAATACCAATACAACCAATTTTTGAACAAGAGAATGTTTCAAGGGCTCATTAACAAACCAATATGCTTTCAAATTTACGAAAAAATACCCATACTTTACGCAGTGTCAAAAAAGGGGGCATAGCTCATGCGTAGAAGAGCATTTAAATAAGTATTAATGGGCTTTCCAGGCGTCCTAGAAGAAAAATGTGTAAATACTTGGAAATAGCAAGGTTTGGACCATTGATTTAGCCAGTCGATAACACTGATAAACAAGCTATAGATATCTGGTATTGTATTTACTTTTTTCAGTGCAGATTTGATGTTGCTATCAAATCTGAAAACGTTTTGCTCGGTCACGTCAAGTTTTTCAGATATCGACAAAAAATAATTTTCATGGAACTCCGTTCATCAATTTTTTGTCCCCAGTTTTTTTGTTGTATATTTCACGCAACGCCACTCAATATTTTCGTGTGTGAAAATATTTATATTTAAGGTAATACTACTAAGCATTTTCGTTATCGCATTGCTAATCTTTTATTGCTTCTTTTTTATTTTCATTATTCTGTCACTCGCGCATCCATTTATGCGTGAGCACTCGCGTGCTGGACTATATCCAACACACTCATTATTTAGTTTCGTTCGTCTTCTATTATTTACGTTATTGCACAATAACAAAGAGAAACACATAAACACTTGTTAAAACAACATTTGAAATATTACACATCACAAGTATAAATTGTGTACCTAAGGTGATTTAAAAATCATCACCATTTGCATGGGAATGTGTCACAAGGAAAAACAAGTACTGCTGTTTTATTTGAAATTAAGACAGTAAAGATAGAATGCACCAAGAAAGAGAACGAAAAATTGGCCTAGCAAATTAGAATGCCACCAGGAAATAAAAAGGTCCTTCCTCTGCCATTGATTTACCCTGGCAACGTACTCATGTTACCTCTTCAAATCAAGCTGGGAATTATGAAGAGTTTTGTGAAGGAACTGGGCAACAACTCGACTGCTTTTCTGTAAATGTGCAACAAGTTTCCAGAGTTGAGTTATCTGAAAGTGAAAGAAGATATATTTACAGGTCCACAAATAAGGAAGGTAATTGCTGACCACTTCCAAGACTTATTGAATGATACTGAAAAACAAAATGCACGAAGGGCATTCAAATCAGTGGTAACCAGTTTCCTTAGAAATTATAAATCTGCTATGTATATGTTGTGAAGAAGTACATCAATGTCTTCAAAAAGCTGGGTGTCAACATTTCCTCCAAAATACATCTCTTTGACTCGTATCTTGACTTCTAGCCCGAAAACATAGGTTCCGTCTGTGACGAACATGGTTTTTCGTCAGGAAATTTCGGTGATGGGGTAACACATCAGGGTCAATGGCTTGCAAGCAATGTCAGCTGACTACTGATGGACACTTCAGCGTGACACGCTAAATGCTCTGCACAAACGCAAATCTACAACCATGGACTTAATTTTTTTTAGTGTGTATGGATTTTCTATGTGTATTATACCTTGAAATATATATTACTATATAGTATGCATGTCATGTGACTCAATCTCACTATTTTCTTAGCTAATTTCTTGTTCATTAATGTTCCATGTATCAAAAAATGTTCTGTGAAATATAAATGGTTGACAGAATCTATCTAAAAAACTGTGGGTGATACAGACAAATGGTGTGCATATTTTGAATCACATGTTTCACTTATCTTAGAAACAAGTTGTTAGATACCAAGATATCCACCTACTTTTAAATTTGTTTTTCAGTGTAATTTGACCCATTTCATGGTACCGTCTCCCCTTAAAACGCCACAGCATTGGTGGTACTACCGACAGGGAGGGAAGCAGAAGAGGGAAGCTAAGCATTCGGAAAGGTGTATACACCAGAATAACAAAACGAAACAAAATTTGAATTATACAGCGTCACAGGCTGATGAGGAACTGAAGGTTTCGATGAGGTTCTGAACTAGGAGTCCTGAACTAGTTTCTAACTTAAGTTCAGGAACTCTCAGATAGGCCTTTTTAGCCTGTGACGCTGTATGAACAACATGCTCCTGTAGGTTCGTACGCCCGATGCGCCAAGTAAGCTACGGTTATGCAGCGATGTTGCACCGAGCAAGGCAGCGACGCGGTGTTGCACAGATGAAGAGACTATCTCGTGCAAGAACGCTACTCAACGGCAGCTAGCCGTGAAGCATGTTCCGCGTCAACATTTTAATTAAGCTACTGAAATGAGTTTCAATCGTATAAGGGTAGAATGTAGGTGGCATAATTTACCTTAAACAATGCGAATATAATAAGACATGGAGCTGTGGAGTGCGATGCATCACTCTTTGTGGACACGTGGCTAACGCGCTGAAGCGCCGCCCTCACTTGCAATTAGTTCCGCCCCGCGCCGCCTCAGCAGGCCCCTGGGAAGCGCCCCTGGCCCCCGTCCGCCTGAGGCGAGGAGTGGCCCTTCCGTCCGGTCGTAAATCAGTCCGTTTGCGCCCACCGCCCCTCCAGCCACAGGCGACCCGCCCCCCACAATGAAGGACATTGGCACCCATTGGCCGAGAGGCAACGCTCCACAATGAGAAGCATGCCTACAGTAGCCAGGACTCCTATCTATCGTGGCGTCGTGGTAGCGAAGTGAAGGACACAGAGACAAGGCTCTATTTACAATATGTTTATTTACAAAGATTTTTTACGACTATGAACTGCTCTGGGGTTATGTTCGCTATAAAAACTATTGAAGAATTCTTCTTAGATTGTCAATATATGCTTATTAATCAAATAAAACGCATCCATGTTATTTATGGCAATTCTTTATTATTCACTATTTACACAGCGTTATGGAACTTCTTTTGTTACATCATCAGGTTCCTAAAAATTACCGGATACTGAAATCAGTATTCTATCTACGTATCAAAATGGTTAGTTTATAAACTACTTCATTGTCACTTAAGGAAAAGTTAATAGTGTACCAATTAAAATTATTTTCGATGTCTATTATTATGTTCGCTATCTACCTCCGATACCACTATGCCCACTTCTTCCATCCCCTGGCTAGTGTCTCCTCCACTTGACGCTTTACCGCGCCGGTGCGTGGACACCCAGTGCAATGCACTCGCCGTGTCACGAGGAATACACGCCCGTCTTCCGGGTAGCAATTGCATCCGTACTCTGAAAGCCAAGTCCCTTCCTGGAGCATCTCTGTTCACTTACACTAAGGGATCAAAAGAATCCGGACACGTGGCTGAAAATGACTTACCAGTTCGTGGCGCTCCCCCCGTCGGTAATGCTGGAATTCATAGAGTGTTGCCTACCCCTAGCTTTGATGACAGCTTCCGCTCTCGCAGGCATACTTTCAATCAGGTGCCGGAAGGTTTCTTGGGGGCTGGCAGCCCATTCTTTACCAAGTGCTGCACTGAGGAGAGGTAGCGATGTAGGTCGGTGAGGCCTGGCACGAATCGGCGTTCCAAAATATCCCAACGGTATTCGATGGGATGCAAGTCAGGATTCTGTGCAGGCCAGTCCATTGCAGAGATGTTATTGTCGTGTAACCACTCCGCTACAGGCCGTGCAGTATGAACAGGTGCTCGATCGTGTTGGAAGATGCAAACGCCATCCCCGAATTCCTCTTCAACAGTGGGGAGCTCTTGGTGTTTAAAACATCAAAGTAGGCCCGTGCCGTGATAGTGCCACCCAAAACAACAAAGGGTGCAAACCCCCCTCCATGAAAAACACGACCACACCGTAACACCACCGCCTACGTGTCCAGATACTTTTGATCACACAGTGTATGTTGGCGGTCAGGTGTTCCCCCTGTCCTCTCTGAGGAGGTTGGCCGCTCGGCCAACACATGCACGCTCACTGCTCTGTTCGCCCAGTGTCATGACAGGGGGGGGGTCACGACTCCCTTTCAGCTGGCCCTGTTATGCGCCGCCTTTGTTCCGATGTGACGGTCAGCCTTCCAACGCCCGCTAGCCGTTCGAGAGTTTGCCATATGGTGACGTTTCATTTATTTCAAAGCAATTTGTTGCGCAAATGTGCAACTCCGGCGAACTCATTGCTCTCCTGCGCGCAAACTTGGTCTACTACGTAAAAGGACGGTCAGAATCCAATGATATGTCCTCGTATCGAGGTCAGGAAGAAAGGGGGTCACAAATGTCCAATAATCTCACGAGTTTTGTTTACTGGTTTCGAAGCAAGTTTAAATAGCGAATGCGATATCGTCTAGCAATCGTGAGGTGGTATGAGAACTGCGACAAGGGTGGAAAGGGTAGTGCTACCGCGCGGATGGACGCAGCGGGGAGAAAGATAGAAACGAGGGAGCAAAAAGATCCTGGGACACACTGGGAGTTGAGAGGAAGATTCAGAAATCTGATGAGAAAATCTCAAGCAGACATTGACTGAAATACACGCACATACACGTCGATCCATGGAGGCTCCCGCGCCGCATGCAATTGTCAAAGTTTCATGACAACGGTTCCAAATTCAGTGGTCACAATTTGTCTAGGTCGCTGCCAATAGGAGATGGACTTTAAAGTCGCGATGGCAGTCAGTCGTAAGTAGCTATAATACCTAATTCTAGAATACTGTAACATACGTAAATAATTTTATTTTAAAAAGATTCTTTTTTTCAAGAAACACGCATCCGTCACTCTTGGGTACAATTATCCACAATGAGTTTAATTGCTAGTCTACAATTTGCATCAAAGCACAACGATGTTTTGCGCTACTGCTCACATCGTGTATTTCCAGGCAACAGTTTTATATTTATTTTTGTGAGATTGTGCTATATCTGCGAGCAAATAGCTCATGGAACAAAATGTATGATGACATTATAGCAAGACAGTTATGATAGGCTGATGGGAGTGGTTGAAACACTATGTTTGTTCGCTAAGTACTGCATTTATTGTTGTGAAATTGTTTACAGAAAGTAAATTTAGGAGCCCACAAAGAATGATAATCGTCCAGTTGCAATAACATATATCACCAAGAATAAATAGAGCGAAGCATAAAGCATGAAATAAAACATAAGCTTTCAAAATATAAATGTCTTTGTATTTTTCGAGTGAAAATTAAACGTTTTATAAAATAGTAATGCTTACTTATCGCGCCATGAGTATTTATTAATATTGTATTAGCTGTGGGACAGTTTTAATACATTTTATTGGTAAAAGCACTATGGTGTGCGGGTATTAAAGTGTGCGGGTGTCCATTTGGAACCTAAATTCATGACAAATGTATGATCAACGCACATATGCAGTATATTTGGAGCAATGTGTGTCAGTTACATTTATATCGTTGGTCTCATTCCCTACTTCAATAATCCAAACGTGACCTCATTCATACTCTTGTTAACGTAACATCACATGCAATATTGCTGTTCTTTGACGGAAATAAATCAAAACCCCATTTTGTGTCCTATATTTACCATTTAATCCCATTTGAAGAGCTACTTTTTAGTGCCGTAGGGTTTATCAGATTAACTCTGGTGTTTGAGCCTATGTTTGTTTGAGAAATTTATGTCCAAAAATCTGATGTATTTTTTTCTTGATTTTGGCCATTTTGGGCAGCGTGACTGCGGCTCTCACATAATTTTCTTCCAATCTCAGAGACTGTGACCACAACTCGGTCGCCCACGCCGCTTTCACCACCACTGAGGCGAGCCGAAATGTCGCCGGTATTTGCGGGAGTGGCGTCGGTTCCTTGCGCCCAACAATCCCGATGACTGCACTGCCGCGGCTGCGATTGTAGTTTCGCACGCGGCCTGCGTTTCCTGCAAGCTTTACCTGGCCGGTGTTTCCTGACGGACTAGACAAATTCGTCAGCACCAACTTATTAAATGGCATCTCTCCGGTCATCACTCGCCTCTCTCCCCGCTACGAGCATTCCAATCACGTCACCAC
>JAHLJT010009355.1:81422473-81517473 GCA_031308135.1 Acheta domesticus
TTATTTATTTAGTTTTTATTTATTTATTTACGTCAAAAACAGTTAAAAACTGCGTATGACGAGCTATGGGGAGAAAGTGAATTTTGTGCACGTTTCATAATTCTGTGGTCTCTATCCTAAACCATATTCTAGTCGAATTTTGAATACAGAAAAGAGAGTTTTTTCGAGTTTGTTGACAAAATATTCGCTCCTATATAATAAAATATATTTTCAAAGGTAAATTAGCTATAAATTTCTGCCTGAACCCTCATGTTCTTCATGAAAGAATAATACTTTTTGCCGCGATAATATGAAAACGATAATTTGAATAACTATATTCCCACTGAAATTCAGAAGACGTGCACAAATAATGAAGTTACATTTATGTCCAGAAGCAAACAAGGGACCATCTCAGCATTTGCTCAAGGATCAGGGGAAACTGGACGAAAAACCTGATCGAGATGGGGGCCATCAACCCAGAAACTGTGGTACAATACTTGTTACAGGTTCTTTAGAATTATACAGTCCAAATGATAAATAATTACATTAACTATCATTGTTAAAATTAATTCTACTTTCCTTTTGATGCTCGGTATAGTCTCGAATTGTATAGAAACAGTTATGCAGCAGAAAAGATTTTACTTGGGACTTAAACTTTTCTATGGAATTTAATCGTTTAATGTCTTCTGGCAAAGTGTTGTAGAGTAATGTACATGAATTGTATGTGAATTTTTTGTAGTGAGCTGTTGATACTGCCACCTGGTGAATATGATTACTACGTCGTGTGTTATACTTATAGACATCGGCGTTTGCTGAAAATATATTCCCGTCCTTAAGTAAGTCATTTTTGACAAAAACTACTGATTCGTAAATCAGGAGACAAGGTAATGGTAAAATTCCTAGATTAATAAAGAGTGACTTACAAGAATCACGTGGGTTGGATTTGCTTATTATTCGTACAATTCTTTTTTGTAATCTGAAAGTCTGTGAACTATAAGATGTGTTTCCCCAAAATATTATGCCATATCTCAGGCGGGAGTGAACATTGGCAAAATATACACAACGAGCTGTATGAAGGCTGACGGAATTTGAAAGAATTCTGAACGCGTAGCATAATGAGCTTAATTTGTGTTCAATTCATTTAAGTGGGCATTCCATTTGAGGTTTGACTGAATTGATAGACCTAAAAAATTTTGTTACATTAACATCAGTCAATGGCACACCGTTCATTTTCAATGGAGTACAGAATTTTTTATTTGATATGGAAAACTGCATTGAAACTGTTTTATTTTCATTTACTTTTAATTTGTTATTACGGAACCAATTTGAAAACGTCTGATATTGTACTATTTACGGTTTCTTTGTTGCAAAGAATATTGTATCATCCGCAAAGAGAACTGTTCTTCCGTTTCGAATCGCTAAGGGCATGTCATTTACGTATAATAGGAAGAGAATAGGGCCTAAAATCGATCCTTGCGGGACTCCACGTACAATTGGCAAAGAACCGGAAAGGTGTGTACATAAAGTTCCATCATTCCAGTAAGGTATTTCTACTCTCTGAGATCGTTGTTTAAGGTACGAACATAGCCAATCTAGAGCAATACCACGGATTCCATACGAAGGTAATTTGAAAGTAAAATGTTATGATCAATGACGTCAAAAGCTTTTGAAAGATCTAAAAATATTCCAATAGTTGCTTCGTTTTGATCCAATGATGAGGCAACATCCTTAAGAAAAGAAAAAATGGCTGTTTCCGTAGATTTTGATTTCCGGAATCCATGTTGGCAATTTGAAAACGCGTCGTGTTTATTCAGAAAGGTTTCCATTCGCACATAAAAAAGTCTCTCTAATATTTTTGAAAAAACTGACAAAAGAGAAATTGGCCGATAATTTTGAACTTCATTTTTGTTGCCTTTTTTGAAGAGCGGCTTAATCTTAGCTGTTTTAAAAATATCTGGAAAAATTCCGGTGCATAAGGATGCATTAAATATGTGAGTTAACGGGTGTATAATGGCTGGCGCGCAACGTCTTTAACAAACAATCCGGAAATTCATCTAAACCGGCCGAATATTTATTTTTTAATTTACCGATTATTTTGAGAATTTCATAGGAAGAGGTTTCGGAAACGAACATAGTGTCTAAGACTTTTAGGGAAACGTCAGATGTTGAATTTTGTGGCTGAAAACCCTTAGTGAGATCGACAGCAATTCTCGAAAAGTATTGGTTAAAGAGACTAGCCACTGTTGCCGGATCGTTCACATCTCTATCGTTATCTTTTAAAACAACATTCTCTATAAGGTTTCTAGTTGGTTTGGTCGCATTTTTTACTATATCCCACATTGATTTTGTTTTGTTATTTGAGTTCAAAATATCCTGATCGTGTTTCATGATTTTAGCCTGCCTTATGACTTTTCTTAACAATGATTTGTATTTTTAAAGTACAGGAGGAAATCTTGAGATACGTTATGATGCTTAGAAATGAAAGATAGAATTCGTTTGTTTTTACATGATGTTCTAACTTAATTCATGACGAAAAAAGCATGAGCCCACTGTAGGTCAACACATTTTTTCTGAATTCTGGATTACTCAAATGCACAATACCCGTTAACAGCAGCAACACAAACTGTGCTTTAGCTCTTCTAAACAATGTAGCAACCACTACCGCATGCGATCAGTTATGTACGTACTTTGCAACATTGCCACTTCATGTCGCTACGCTGTTGCCATTTTCTCTCATCGAACGCTATGTTGCATTGAGTCTGGAAATCCTTCAGATGTATTTGAATATGTACGGTACATTTTTTCCGATAATCCGAACATTTCCGCATCCGAACTGACCACAACCCCAATTAGTTCGGAATACCGAAATTCTACTGTACATCGATATTACTGCAATACCTTATACCTGCACCGAAACTGCTGCAATACCTGCAATATTGAATGTCATTAAAAAGAAAACGTGTATTTCTTTCGTATTGTATGAACTTTTTTCGATTCAACAGTGCAACCTGAGCTTGAGCTTCTTGACGGGATAGCGAGTTGTCGGTTCCGAATATAAAGGGAAAAACCAGCTATGCTCCTTCAAGAATAAAATCCTGTGTCCCAAAATATGTTCCGTCCCCCATAACCTAGAGAACATTTTGCCTCACCACTCACTATATTTTTCGTTCTCCTTATTATCTACAATTTCACAAAATTAATAACAATCATCATAGAGGTACCCAGTGGGAATATCCTCGATCAGTAAAAGGGGTATAATAGTGAGCTAGTTTACAGTTACTCGTAAGTTCCAGCCACTATCGAATATAATACTTATATCAAAGATAATGCTGATCTGTAAACTGTATTTCCATTTTCAACCCGTACAATACGTACATACGTACGTTTTGTTCCGTACAATGTGCAAATTTGAAGCAAGTTGGAAAGCCGAACCCTCGTCCCCGCCCGCGCCCCCCTCCACCTCCACCTCCACCTCCACCTCCACCGCCACCGCCACCGCCACCGCCACCGCCACCGCCACCGCCACCGCCACCGCCACCGCCACCGCCACCGCCACCGCCACCACTACAGCCTCAGCCGCCACCTCCTTGACCCCGTCCCCGCCCCGACCCCGCCACACCCTCCCCCCCGCCCCTCCAACGCCCCGTCCCCGTCCCGTCCCGCCCCGCCCCGCCCCTGCCCCTGCCCCGCCCCGGTCTCCGCCCCCCTATCCCGCCCAGCTCCAACACCCCGCCCCAACCTCGCTCCGCCACCGGCCACGCTCACGCCCTGGCAAACGCCCCGTTCCACGGCCCCGCTCAACCCTCGCCACGGCACGTATCGCAGCTGTGCCTCCCGGCCTGCGGCCACCAGCTCCGTTCGCGCGAAAGTCCTTTAGCCTCGAACGACCTGCCACGCCCCGCCCCGCCCCGCCCCGCCCCGCCCCGCCCTCGCCTCGTCCCGCCCCGCCCCGCCCCGCCCTCGCCTCGTCCCACTCCGCTCCACCTCACACGCCACCACTCCTCCCTGCCTTCGCCCTACCCTCGCCCTAGCCCCGTTCCGCGCCTCCGCCCGTATCACCGCTGCCCTCCGCGCCTCCCCGCCTGCGGCCAGCAGCCACGTCCTTGCGAATCCGGGCGCCAGTCCTTTAGCAGCCACGATCGGCCTGCGCCCGCCGCGCCGCGCCGCGCCGAGCTTCAAAACGTTTTTTTTTTCTTTTTTTTTTTCGCCTCTCTGCTTTTTTTACCGCCGCTACACCAACGGTGGATAAGCAGCGTCGCCACAGCGGCGCCGCTGGCTCTCATTAAATGTGTTAATTTCTTCGACCGTCGCAGTACAACGCCGCGCGCTGGGCGCGAGTCGCGTTGTAAAAATTTAGTCGTTATTTTTATGGCGGTCGTTCTTTTTTTACCGGCTGATATTGGTCGTTTGCTCGTCGCATGCGCGCGGCGGCGCGGTGCGGCGCGGCGCGGGGTATTTATAGAAATGTTTACATTTCTATTAGACGGCGCTCGTAACGCGGCACGATACCGCGTTCGTGAACTTAATGAAGAATTTTAAAGAGGCGGCCGCAGCGCCGCGCGCGGCGGGATCGTAAAGCTCAGCGTCCCCGCTGCCGCTACTGGCCGTCGCGTCGGCCGTGGTGCGCTGGAAACGGAAGGGGCAGCGCGAAAGTGTCTTGTGGAGGTTGCGATACAGGAAGAAGCAGGAGATGAGAAAAATGCGTTTCGTAAGTCCCCCAATACCAAAACAATGGAAACTTCTAGTTCGTATCTATAATAAGATACGTCTGCTATACTTCGATTTTTCTAACTTTGCCCCTCAAAGCCCGTCGTCATGTAGGCAAATGTCACGGTATTTCACTTCTTTCGCTGTCGTGCCGCAAGATGTCACATGATCGCGACCGTATCAAGCAGTGCTTGCGATCATGCGACTTCTAGAGGCACGACCAAGAAAGACGCGAAATGCCGTGTAATGTTCCATCGTGGCCATAGGGACTTGAAGGGCTTAGAGTTAGAAAAATCTCACGATAACTTCCAGAGTTTTATTAACGTCTCTTCCACTAACACCGGGAGAGGTGGCTCAGTGCATCAACTGATGTCATTGCAGTCCCTATCACCGGGAGGTCGTAGGTTCCGACGACTGCAGGATTTTCAACACTAGTTTGTCAGCTAGGTCGAATTCAGTCGCTGCCTGGAGGAGAATTCTAGTGGCCGGCTACTCTGATCGGTAGTTTTCCGTGGTTTCTCCAATCAACACCAAGCGGGGGGCCGGAGCAGTACCCTAACAAACGGACCACGGACCGCGCGCGATCTTTCCTTCCTCTTCCCTTGTCCTATCCTCACTCCTTACAGACACATTTAAACTAATATGCACTGCACTATCACACATGCCGGGAAACCGGTCGGAAGTTTACAGCTTGTCCCGGCTGGGGCGATTCCCGGCTGGTGGGAAATACCTGGTTGAGAGGAAAACCCCGCTAGTCAATGGTAGGTCGGCTCTGGATCTCGCCATCCAGCAGGAAAACATCACCGCCTCCTCCCGAGAAAAAACACAAACACACTACACTTACGGGACTAATTATCTCAGTAGTTGTGCGCCCGTAGTCACGAAAAATAAATCATTCTACTTCCATTAACACGTGTTTACTTCGATTTTTCAACTATTCGTCACTTCGTGTAGTGACGTTGCAGCTCCCTATTGGAGTCTGCCTTCCCTCTCCCTTCTTTGTGCGTGACCTTGACAGGCCACTTTAGAAAAAATCGAACTATACTCACGTTTTGTGTGTCTTTGACACTGAAAATTTATTTTACTGCAAAACGTATGTTCTTCCTTCCGTTAAGAAAACGATCGGCTAAATAGTCAACACGATTTTCCCAAAAATTTATATTTGCTAATCGATCTGTCGCGCTCCCTTGATTTTGAAGCTTTTTAAAATTTTGGGGCGCTACTTTAGATGTAGCCTCAAGTACATTTTCAATTTACTTTTGTCAAAAATGCTTCAACATTTTCCATTGTGTGTTCTTTACCGGTTAGAACCAAGTACGAGTATAAGAAAGGAGCAAGTCCGATTTTCGTTCATTTGTCTGAAATTTCGGAAACTGCAAAATTTTAAAATTTGTTCGGTGTCTTTCTACAACTATATATAATGAAATCAAGTTTTTTGTAAATGGAATCTATTTTTCAAATACGGATCTTTAAATGAGATCCTGTGCAATTTTTGAGCGTTTCAAATATTTTTGCCTAATATTATGTAAAAAGCATTTTTAAAAACAAGATTTTCTCAAAAATGGCTCGAAGTGTTTTTCTTTAACTCTTTAGTACGGATCGATAAAAATTCACAGAATTACGTTACATAAATGTAATTTTGATGTAATTTTTTTCTTTTTTCAAAGTTATTTAAATATCTGTGACTTTTTTTTTGTTATTTAAGGTCACATCAACTACTAGGTCATTAGCGACCACTGTTGGATTTACGTTATGGTATGAGGATGAAACGATATGGTGATGATAGGGGGTGAAAGGACGAACACATACAAACATGCTCGAGGCGGGACTCGAACCCTCAACCCGTCGGTCCGAGATCACTATGGCACTACTGCCTTAGCGATTTCGACCACGGGGCCGACCCTAACGTTTTTATTATTTCCAAATCCGACATTTATTATACCTTATGGCATTTATGAACACAAGTGCTTTAGATGACTTCTGAGAATTTTTTTCAAAAAAGAAAAAGTATGTAAAAATATTTAAATTGCGCATTTTTAGAAAAACTCATTCATTAGTTTCTGAAAAGCGGCTTCAAATTTCTCTCGAATGGAGGAAAAATACATTTTACAAATGCCGTGGAATTAATTTTCAGTGAAACTTTGCATTTTCAAAATTGCCACAAGATAACACTGCAAAAATATATTATTAATAATAGTGTGTTTCTAAAAAATTAATTATTAGGGTCATTTTTACATTTAAATAAGTTCATTTTTACAATAAGGTCAAATTTACATTTTGTTGAAGAAACGAATAGTTTTTTGTGTATTTTTTTCTTAAAATGAAAGACATTAAAAATATTTTAAGAAATGGTTCCAATTTCTTTCATTAATTTTTTCTTGAATAAAGTATGCACATAAAAATGTCTTGGGGCTCATTTTCAATTAACTCTGTTTTTCCTATATTGCTTGTTACATCGCAAAATTACAATACAGATGACAGAATTTTCATTTCAAAGATTGGTTAATAAGGTCATGTGCATTTAGTTGAAAATTTTAAGTTCGTGTAAGTATTGAAAATCTTCAAACTTTGCAAATTCGGATTTCCCCCGCTCCTTTTTGCCAAAAGAGGAATGAGGTATCGTTTCGCAATTCAACAACGCAATGCACGTAGTACGGCAGTTTGAAATTCTCAGAATAACTTCTCATTGTTGGTGAAAAGTTTCTGGGCTATGGAAGGCAGTTTTGGATTGTCGAATACGTGTGATGTATCTGTTTAGTATTCACATCATTCACAATATCACTGTATGCTACTGTAATGAGTATTACAAATGATTGTTGAAATGTGTTGATATGGTAATATCTGCGGTATTATATAATATTATATAACAGTTATTAAAGCGAGAAAGTACGTGCGGTTGTAGCACCACTAGTTTACATACCGATCTTTGATATTCCGAATTTCCCACATTTCCTTTCCTGAGGAGTGAGTTTCATGCGACACGAGGTGGGAATACGACAATGGCAGTTTGAAATTCGTAGAATTATTTTTCTGGAACCTTCACGAAACCCTGTATGCAGGTTTTTGATTGCGGAATTTGAGACAATTATTCGCTTAAAGCATTAAGTACGTGCAACCGTTTCTATTGTGTTCGAGATTTAATATTTAAAAGGTGCAAACGAAAGATTTGTAATCTAATTTTTATGCATAACGCGATATATTGGATTGCCTTCAACTGTGGATGTTTAATATACAGAGTTATTTTACTTTAAAAAGGTTTGATCAGGGGCGGCTCGTCCTAAGGGGCCACAGGGGCCGGGCCCCACCAATATTTAATAAAGCACAAAAACTGTTCATATATCTTTACAGTAATATCTTTGTCATAATTGTAGTTCTTCATTGGAATTCTTTATTCGTGAAGATAGACAATTCGTCCCTAGAACTCATTCCAAGTCCCAATAACCAAGAATTGAGGGTCATAGTTCCTTGCCTCACTCAAAGATAGCGTTAGCAGTGCTCAAGGGGCCCGCCCATAGAGGAGAGATCTCTCTATGGGCCCGCCTTGCTTGGGCCCCGGAACGGTAACCCCACTCTGTTTCCAAGGTCAGCGCCCTTTCGTACTGGGCGCGACCACTGCTTGCTAATTTTAGCTGTCCTAGGGGCCCGCACCAGCGGGCCCTTCGCAGAGAAACGGCAGTCTGAGCGCGCCGTTTTCAAAGTGCACGTGAAGTTCTGGGCGCTGTAAGATGAACTCAGTGGATTCATTACACTGTTTTCCGTTTTCTTCACTCAGATGTGAAGAAAAGAATTGTATTAAACGGTTAGGAACACATCAACTGATTGACTTATCATTTGCACAAGTTGATCGAAAGAAGAAACATTCTGTATTTCGAGGTTTCAGAAAAAAATCATGGTTGACTGTGAGTGAAAACAAAGCTAATTTTGCTTTTATTGTTTATTATTTGGTGAGGGATTGTGGAAGACAGTAGGCTGTAAGGATCTGAAACATTTGAGCGAAAGGATAAAGAAGCACGAAGAAAGTGCATTGCATTTAGAAAATGCTTGCAAATTTAAAATATTTGGAACTGTGAACATTGTTGTACAGATTGATTCACCGATGAAAATTTCAATCAAGAAACATAATGAACAAGTCGCAAAAAATAGACATTTTAGGTATAATAACTGAGTGTTTAGTTAAGTACCATGGCACTCATCATTCATGAACTAGTAGCATTGAGAGGGCATGATGAATCTGAAGATTCAAAAAGACTGTGGCAATTTTTTAGACTTATCGTTACTCGGCGATATAGATAGTGAGTTAGGTGATAATTTAAACAAGTCTTCTTTTTATAAATATAACTCACACATGACAAAGAACGAGGTGCTAAATTATATGTATGAAGTGTATTTGGAGGAAATGAAGAAAGACATGTAGCTGATTTTTATTTCTCTGCAAGCCGATTAAACAATTGTCATAAGTCGAAGTCAACTTGTTTTAATTTTACGATACGTTCCCCTTTCGAACTTTCATCATTCCGGAAGATAAGCTATGGCACTAGCGTAATTTTTGTAAAAAATCTTTTGTTTACATTGACATACCAATATTTGGTTAAATGACTTAATAAAAATTCCTACTTCTGTTTTTTGTGGAAAACATAGATTTAAAGGTATAATTAACTGATAAATAATATGAATTAAACAATTGATTAAATTATGATTCTTTAAAAAAATAAGTTATTTATTCTGAGATGATATTCGTGCTTTCACACCTGCCCCACCAGGAAAAAATGTCACGAGCCGCCACTGGGTTTGATAGTTGATAATGGTAGAACATTCGAAAATTGAAAGGTCACTTCAATTGAGACAGGGAAAGCTTGTGTGAAATTATCCTCATTGTTTTTATAATGTGCTACGGATTTTGTAATAGTTTGTGATTTATACTTGTGTATTTCTTTCGTAGAAGTAAGAAACATCAGTTGTTCCTTGTTGTCGCAATAATTGCAAATTTGCACGCGCTTCGCTGGATGTGGGTTTGCATTTTCAAGTGGCGGTTGAAGTGTTAGTTGGGCAGAATTTTCAATATTTAAATAACAGGAAAGCGTTCCCAAATTCTCGAATTCACGAAAAACTATGTTTGTTTGTAGCCACCGCTAGTTTGATCTATTTGAAGTGTTTTGCATACTAGACACCTGCATCAATGTACGTTCACCACCCGGTCAGTACTGGCTCTGGGAGCAGAGGGATATTTGTTAATAATTCCTTGAAAGATTGTGAAGAATTGTTTCTCCATTGAAATCCCTTTGTTGATTTCTGAGTATTGCAGGCGAATGTCGTACGCGAAGTATGTGACTTGCACGGGGTGTGCTCAGTAACTCTCCTGCCTTAACCGGTATATCCACTGTGCCTCACCAAAAGCAAGACCTAGTCATTCGCGTGCTCGGGATATAAAACTTCTTAAATTAATAAAGTATAAATACTTATTTGAAAACCCTTCATGCTCAAGAGACGTTAATTTATACAAAATTGTTTTAAACATTATTTTTCTAAATAAATTGAAAACACAAACAACAATATTTTAAAACTAACCCAATCTACCTCGAACAGCTAATACTACTCTTTAGTGGTTCCTTTATGTAATTCTGTGCAATAAACGAGGCATACTAAGTTCCTCAGTATCTACTCTTTTCTCCATAATATTCAGATGGTTTGTCTGCAAGGGTCTGACATTTCTTCAACCATAAGGTAAATTTTGTTGGGATGTCTTCTAGAATTACTTTAATAATCTGTAGGTATTTGGCATTTTAATGTTGGTTTAATGCGCCTTTCACCACGCAGCGGAGTTCCCGGGTCTAGGCCCCTAGTTTTGTTTATATCGTCAACGCCTGGGAGCAAGGGCGGAAGTGGTGAGCTGGACGCCTTCCATCACCATATGCAGCAAATTTGACCTCCTTGAGTTCTTTCACCTCACAGCTGGAGAAACTGAGACGATTGTATTAGAAAGCTACATCTTTTGTTTTTCCCCGACCTGGAATTGAACCTGGGATCACTCCACGGAAAGCTTCCCCGAGCCACCTGAAGAGCTGAATTGAATTATATTTATATATTACTTTCATTAAACTATTATGTATAGTACAGAGAATTCAAATAAACACATGAATAACAAATCATGAACCTACCTTATCATTAGGCTGGCAGTTTAGCTCATTGGTCAGGTGCTCGCTTCCATGACGCGAACCCGGGTGCGATTCCCGGTCATGGAAGATTATAGTGTGCGTCCTTTGCAATATCCCAGTTTACGGTGCTGTTTGACGATGAGAAAATTCACTTCTCAGGTTGAGAAGACGTAGGATATATTCATGCTAACCACACGTACCCCTTTAACCCATGGCCGCGAGGCCGGGACGCTACTTGTAGGCCATGGTCCGTACACGGGCCGACGCGCCAAGTACAAAGAAAAACTTTGTCCATGAATCCTATTCATCAAACTCGTGCGAAAGATTGATTCGCAAGGAATCGGTTTCCCAAGTTATTCTCGTGGAAATGCCTTAGAGCTCAATTAACTGAAGCAATGGAGAGGAATGTTGCAGCAATGTGCATGTTGCACAGAGAGAAGAAATTCGCTTTCTTTAGAGACCTCATTTGTAAAGATTGGTTGCGTATGAGAGCCGCAAGGGGAGGGTATACTACTAAATAATATAGGCGTATCTGTCATCTATTAGTCTGACTCCATTTGTTATTGAAATCGCATTTTGAGTTATAGTTAGTGCCCATGGATAGGTATCCTTAATTATTTTTTATACTCCCATTGAATATCTTATTAAATGTCTGAAACTCGTTGCATTATGTTAGTAATAATTATAATATAGCTTCAATATAATACAGGTATTTGACCAATCACGGAGTAGTTGCAATTCATTGGTTGAGAAGAAATCACTCGAATAAGGATTATGATACTCTCCTGATCATAGTTGAATTGTTCCAGGACCTTCACGCACTCTGATTAATTGTGTTTTCTCTGAAAACAACAATTTACGTATCTATTAAGCGCAAACAATTTGAAGGAATTTAATATGAATAGTTTTGTAATATCCGTTCATAATCATACACTTTAAAGCAATGATTTAGAAAGGGATGTTACAAACATTGATTTGTGTTACATGTTTTTATTGCACATTTTGTAATGCAACTGTTTCATTTTCAGGTAAGAACACACTGCAGTCTATTTCCTGGTTTGTAACCTCAAATTCTACTTTTGGTGAGCTTCATTTGTTACTTTTATTTTGGTATTATGGCTTGTACGTTTTGTATACTGTAGGTTACTGAACCACATTCTCTCTTTCATTACAGCGTAAATTAATATCGTTTCCAAATATTTTACTGGACTTTTTACTTAACTTGGCGGTAAAACGAATGTAAACATGCATATGTTCATTAAAGAATAATGAAATAATTGTGTTAACTTTTCAAAATAGTGATTACTTTCAAGGAATTATTCTTACAGTCTAGGCACTTGTGGAATGTGCGATAACTCACAACACCGTTCCTCGTTGTCCGTTGTTCCTCCGCTGCGTGACGATCGGTTGGCTTCTCAGGTGGCCGCTCCTCCGGCGAGACCGTGAATTTTAACTTTCCCCACGTCAGTAGCCCTGGCGGGACGGTCGTTTATTGCCATGTAGGGGGTACATGCACCGCTCTTTGGCTTTTGCGGCAGAGAAAGGGGCAGCTTATTAACTAACTTATTACTAATTTAACCTATGGATGAAGCCGGCGCTGTTATGGTCGGCAACGTACTCGTAAGATTTAGGTTAATGCTGTATAGTATTTCCCATTATGGATTTCTTTCTACAATCTTCTTCATTTTGCTTTTTTGTTTTTTCATTCATACATTCATACTGATGTCCATTTACCCATATTGACATAGCTGGCACACGCACTTTCACACAACGCTGTATACACTATGTACACTGTACTATGCGCCACGGCGCCGACTTACCTCAATGCGTCCTTGCGGCTAGGCACTTCGGGTATGCTTAAATTATATCAGGATATATTGGTCAATTATTTAAGGACAGAAAAAGTCTTTAAATAAGTCTTTTATAACAATATCAAATGTTATAAAACAGTTCTCGGCCGCCTAAATCGGGCGTAAGTTCGAGACCGGCCCTACCGCGAAGGTTTCGCAAGCATAAGTCCACAAGCTACGTATACAGGCGGTGAAGAGGAGACGCTTCTGAGAGAGAAGCAGGTCCGGGGAGCTGAGGAGGGGACGTAATAGGGAGGTCCTTGCAAGTGTTTTGTGGCGAAGATCCTTGGCGTGCTTGTGACAGTAGAGGCTACGATCTAGTCACGCCAAGGTACTTCGCGCTTGTGGACCAGAGGACATGCGCCCGAGAGATTATAAAAATCAGTAAATTTAGGAAATTCCGTGACCTCTTTTCGAGCTTCTTGTAAGTGCTGGCGGTGTGTGGCGAGTCTCGGGCGTGACGTCGCAAGCGCTGGGCGCAGGGGCAGTGGAGTGATTGTGAGGGAGTTGGGCGTAAAGCGCCTCGTGAAGGCTGCACCAGTGGCGGGCCGACGGGACCCGCGAGCAGTCAGACGAGCATGGAAAGCGGCTGAGAGAGGATTATTTTTGGAATGGGTGTATTAGCGGGGAGACTAACCTTAGGCAGTTCTTCCCCACCCGAGTTTTCCCACGCTTGGAAGCCTACCACGACGCGGGTCTGGGACCTATATCGAACAGGCGCACCTCGCGGGTGGTCCCCTAACTGCGCCTGGGATTTGACACTCACTGTCTCCGCCAGATGTCGGGCTCAGTGAACTAGAATTAGAGTCCTTAAGATACAGAGAGTAGCGCATTCCATTGTTCCACCGATCCCGCCAGTTACCAGGATTATTAGAACTGAAGATATTCAGTGTGTTGGGAACCATTAATGTACCCCAAACCAATATTCACATTCTTGAAAATCTTGATAATGTTACCACTTTTTACAATTTGTCTTCAGTTCCTGAATGGTGCCAGGAGTGTTTGTCGGGTGAGAGGATTTTAAATGGCTGCCTTTGCCCTACTCTCTTTACCTAGAGACGCTAACTAGAATATACGAACTGTCTGGGGGAAGGTGAGGTCTCGTTAAGGCGGGATATTGTGGGAGGGATTGAATCTTGCCGTTCGTACCGCCAGGGTTCTTTTACATGCCACAAGAGTGACATGGCTACTGTAATTTTCCGCCCTTCGAATACCCGCGCACCTCGACCGGTATCGAACCCGCGCACTGGGGGTTCAGTAAACTAACCCCTCACCCACCGAGGCAGGCCGAGAGAGGCAACGCCTTTGGTATGGGCGAGCTGGCCGGTTGCATTAGAGGCGGCGTAACGTGGGGTCCGGGGCCCCTGCTTGGGGAGCACGGGATTAGTGGAAGGGGCATCCGGATTGCACCGCACCGCGCCGCACCGCGCCGCGCCAGAGGTGGCGACGACATCAGGGAAACATCGCACAGGAGGACATTTCTTGCCATAAGGGAACAGTGATTACTCAGAGGGTTTTGTCTTTGTTGTACGAATATGGAGAACAAATTGTTATTAATTTTTACCGTATGATTATTTACTGAATATATCACATTTTTGTTTATTTCACTTTTGCCTCGACATTTTTAGACAAACAACACTCTACATACATTCACATCTCTCTGTATATAATGACGTTTCGGAGCTCTCTGTGCTCCATCATCAGGTACAAAGTATTCTAAAAACAATTCATCTTAAGCACCTACTAGTCATGTATAAATATTAAAACCCTTTCATATTGTAGAATGAAGTATTCAGGTCGATGGCTAAGAATGAACTATAGTTGGGCTCAGTTTCTCCGAACTGAGCTGATGGCTAGGACATTTGTTTCGTAGATTGTAGTAATATTTTGTTTGATGCTAAGATTCTAAGGCCGTGCACATTAAGTGCAGAGATATATGCATTATTATTCAACAAAACGCCACCTATTAAAATATCTCTTTGTGAGTGTTAAAATTATTTCGTTTTTCCATTTTTACTTCTCCAGTTTGTAAATAGCTACAAACCATAAATGCAAAATAAATCCCAATGCTTTGCATGTAACGTTACTTGTCGCGTTTGAAAAATTCCTCTGCATTTCAGTGAAGTGGTGACATCGTTTTATGTTGAGTGAACTCTTAGGCTTCCACGGCCAGAGTTGATATCTCGGCTGTCCGGGGACGCCGCTAACTAGGCTGTGTAGGCATTTTTCGAGGTCTTCATCATGGCAGACCAGCCCTGATGAAGGCCTCAAAAAGATGGTCGAAACGTTGGCTACACAGCCTAGTACGCGACGTCACCCGGACAGCCCAGATCTCAGCGTTTTATGTTGTTGAAGTGCTGATCTGAGTGGCAGACCTGCTGGACGCCAGCAACTCTACGCCTTGGCGCCCACCGCGCCGCTACCTGCCCCTCTCCCTTGCAGCCTGCACGCCCCATCGCCGTGACTTTGCATAATTAAATGTTATTCACGCGCCGCACGTGACCCCGACGCAGGGGAATCCCCAACCGCCCGTTCAGGGCCGTCGCCTGGCTAAGCCAGGCCCCATTCAGAACGCGCGTCCGCCCGCCCGCAACACGCGCCACGCTCCTGTCGCGCGGGTTGCATAGCGCACATAGCTGGCAGGGGCTGCTGCTGAAAAACTGCTCCCTGAAATTAAATTCATGGCATTCCGCGCTGCGTAGGGCTTAATGCCCGGGGGGGGTCGGTGGACAGAGCGAGCTCGGACCTCGCCCAGAGAACCTCCCCCCCTCACGATCACTTATCGATAATCGGAGTTCTAAGTAATCCGAGGAAGTTAATTTGTTCCGCGGGCAGTCCAAGTTAATGGCAGTGTATTAGACGCTGATATCAGTGCGGCGGCGCGGGTCCCACCCGAGGGGATAGGCGTCAAGCTGACTGTAACAATGGCGTTAATGACAATGAATGTAGTGAGCGCTAATTGATTTGAGTGACGTTTTGAGTACAATATGTCTCCAACTGAAATGTTCTCTACACCTTCTGGTGTATCGCTTTCATTTTCATTAATCCAGTGATTGTAAACAACGCATGGCTGTTTTGAATTATTTGTATAAGTTTCCTGGTGAATATTATATAATAATACCCATATTTATACATTTATCACAGCTCGATTTTTTTCACCTTAGTTATAAGTGAAAAATCTCTGGGAAATCTCACACTTTATTGACCTGTACTAAAAGTTGTTTTAAGTTGTATTTCTTATTAAGTAAGTTGTTTAATTTTATTATTAGCCGCAGTTGCAATAGTATTGTTATTATTTATATTATTATTATATTACTATTTACGGGAGTGTAGTGCTATTACTATTAATTAATGATTTTTAATTAACTACTCTCTCGTAATTCATTGTTAGTGTAAGCTTTCAATCAATATAACGTTCAATGTAAGCTGAATGCACGTTTGGTTAAGATACTGTGCCATCAAGCTATTACGCTTAATTGCAAATTGAATAATTAATGTAATCTAATAGACATACGTTGTTGAACTGATTGTTCTCTCTTGTATATTATCTTATCGGTAAAAAAATGCTTTGAATAATACTGTTGGTGCACGTCTGGTAATCCACAGCGGAACCGCATACACCACTACATGTCCACCGCCGTCTGTATTGCATGGAAAGCGGTCTCAAGCCCGTGTTGTGCTGATTGACGTGCGAGGCCCGCAGCGGCCCTAACTGCGTCCGGAGCGCGTTGCAAGATGTCCCCTCCGCTCCGCCCCATTTGGCCCTCGCTTCGTTCGCGAGTTTGTCATGATTAGCCGTGCCAGGTGGCCGCCCCCGACCGCAGCGCCGCCCGCGGCCGCCGCGCCCATTACCCCTCACCCAACACCCCCTCCCTCCCAGATCGGCGGGCGACGGTGGCGCCAGGCGGGCGACGTGGCGGGCTGCGACGTTACTTGGCTTTGCGCCCATTGCATTAGAATATGAAAGACCGCACCCATATTCGTGATAATATTCATATAATTCTTGACACAGACACCGGGAGAGGTGGTTCAGTACATCAACTAATGGCACTGCAGTGCCTCTGACAGGGAGGTCCTAGGTTCCATACTAACTTGTCAGCTAGGTCGAATTCAGTCGCTTCCTGGAGGAGAATTCTAGCGGCTGGCTATTCAGAGCGGTAGTTTTCCGTGGTTTCTCCGATCACTACCAGGCGAATGTCAGAGCAATTCCCTAATGGGCCACGAGCCACGGACCACGCTTAATCTTTCCTTCCTCTTCCTTGCCCTAACCTCATTCCTTACACACACACTAACACGCACTACACTACCACACATGCCGGTAGACCCGTCGGGAGCTTGCCCCGTCGGGAGCTTCCCCCGGGGCAGTGCCCCGTTGGGAAAAAAACCGCTAGTCGACGGTAGGTCGGCGTCATATCTCGCCATCCAGCGGGGGAAGATCACCGCCATCTCTCGATGAAAAAACATGCACTGCAGTAACGGGATAATGACCTCAGTAGTTGACGCGCCTGGAATCATTAACAATCAGTTAATCGTGACACAAACATCCACGCCACGCAATTGATGTTCTTTGATTTAGTATTTTAATCGAAAAATGTATAACCTATTTGAATGTGTGAAAAAAATACATTCACAAAACATTATTTTTTTACATTTGAGTTGCGTGAAGATGAGGCCAAAAGTGCCTTGAAAGGCTACACGAATTAAAAAGTCTAAATACAATATTCATTAAAAATCTTGACTTTTTGATCGTGTCAAATAGATAGGAACCTAAAATAAATAAACAAATATTAAGTAATAGACAATCATTTTAAACTTTAAATATTATTCTTATTATTAACAACGAATGTGAAATTTTCTATTGAGTAAATTCTTCTCAGGACACATGTCAAAGTTGTATGTCCTTGCCTCCCATATCAATCACACGGAGAAACCGTCCGTGTTTCAACCGAATTGCCTTTTAGATGCGCTCACATCGTCAGATGTCTGTATTTGAAAACGTTGAACTGATGTGATGCTGCGTTTAAACCTTCCGCTGCGTTCGCGGGGTAGAGCGGTGCGGGACGGGGCGGGGAGGGCACGATGAGAAGGGGCGGGACGGGGAGAGGCAAGGTGCGGCGTGACGATACGGGACGGGGTAGGGCGGGGAGCAGCGAGACGGCGCAGCGGGGTGGGGATGGTCTGGGCGGTGTGGGGCAGGACGTGCGTGGCATGGCGGGGCGTGGCGGGGCGGGGCAGGGTGGGGAATAGCGGGTGGGGAGGGACCGGTCGGGACGGGGCGTGGCGGGGCCTGACGGGGCAGAGCTTGGGGTGGCGGGGCCTGACGGGGCAGAGCTTGGGGTGGCATGGCGTGGCGGGGGGTGGCAGAGCGGGACTGGGCGGGGAGGGCGGTGTGGGGCAGTGGAGCGTGGATGGTTGGGCTTGAAACCCATGGGTAAATGCGCGACCCATCCTGTGATCGCAGAATGAAGCTTTCAGATGCCATTACACGAAATTGAGCGGGTGAATTATGTCTGTTGAGGCGTGCGTCTAGAGGGGAAAGGAATGAAATCCGCGCCCTTTAGCCGGAGTGAGGGACGTCTCAAGTGCTCAACTTCAAATGATCTGTGTTGGTATTTTAAAGCTGTCACTGATTTTGTTTTGTGAGTGTTTGTAAAATTAAATTATGGATTGCAATGTGCATTTTAGTGAGCCATGATGTGGTGTTAAGTGAAGCACAAAGAGGTTAATTGGAAATGCGGTTGCTGCTATATCGCGGAAACCTAATTTGGTGGGTAGGCTTTAATTTATTCCTTTGATCAAATTTCTATGTGGTAAAACTATGAGTGGCGTTGGTCATTCCTCGTTGTTTCAGCTTTTCGGAGCGTTTTGAAATGTATGTTGAGTTGATGTCGATGCACAACCGAGCTTGAATGATTGTGATCTTTACGTCTTTGAAAGTTACTTGCACATATATCAGGATATATTATCGTGGAAAGAGATACGGACGACTGCCTTTCTTCAAAACTTCAGAATCAGTCACACGCCTGTCCAAAGATGTGTGTGCAGTGGAAGACCGGAGGGGGCCTCCGAGCCGCCCGTACCTTAGTTCGAATGGCCCCAATTGGGCTCTTGGCTTTGTCGTGGCAGTGGCCCATAGAAGAGGGACTTGGTATCCCGGCGCGTGTGAGTGGCGCGTTGTCATACGGCAACATTGACTCTGGTACTAGGGCGGATAGCTAGTAGCTCTGAGCTGGCAGGGCGGCCCTAGACCCAGGTTTTGTAAGGGAAGGTTGCCGAGAGGGCTAACTGCATTCCGGCAGAATCCGGGTATTAGTCTAAGGGTGGACTTGTACGCCCAAGGAGGATGCGGATAGAGACTAACGCTCAGGTGCCCACTCTGGAACTTCGGTCCCCTAATAAAGTACAAGTGCTGGGGGTGATAATGCCAAGCACGTTGACACATTACGATTCAAAGAGGTAGATGAAATACCTACAACGTGTCATGTTGGATGTCTTGAGAATTCGAGTGGCTGTGTGTTAGATAGAAATCTTCTGATGAATGCGTCTCAGTCCATGGGTAACCAAGGGCTACGGCCTCTGGAAGCAACTTGTTTACGCTGCTTAATTAGGCCCTCCCCCTCCCTGCTGTGGCGTCGTGCTAGCGAAATGACAACACAGACACGTGCTCTGTGTACACTCACCCTCAGAAGACCCTGCCGCTGAATCTTCTCAACAGTGCCGACAAACATGGACACCCCGCGGCCAGGGGGAGGGACGCGGTGACCAATCGCAATCAGGTAGACCGCAGTTGTGTGTGATTGGTGCAAAATACCAAGGGGTAGAAAAGACGCTGTCCCAGGGGGAGGGGCCCTGGTTCGCTTACGTATGATGCGGAAATGTCATTTTTCCTTCCGAAGGAGAGATTTTGCCTGCGCGTACGCCATGACGAAATAATACTTCGGAGCGGGTTTTTTCGATCATAATTACTGTCAATAGACCAATAAATATTGCAATATAATTTTAGCAACAATTATACTAACTTTTAGCAATCAGTTTAAAATTCCTGTCAAACTGCTATTTTAGTGTAGTGCATGTAAGTGTGTGTATAAGGTGGGAGGGTAGGACAAGGAAGGGGAAGGAGTGATCGTGCGCGTTTCGTGGTCTGTTTTTAGGGCACTGCTCTGGCAATCACCGGGTATTAGTCGGAGAAATCACGGAAATCTACCGATGAGAGCAGCTGCTTCTCCACTAGAATTCTCCTCCGGACAGCGACTGAATTCGACCTAGCTATGTAGCTAGTGTCGAACTACATGTCATCATCGAGGCTCAAACCCTAGGGCCTCCCGATCGGAGGCACTGCGGTGTCCATCAATTGATGCCCTGAGCCGTCTAAACCCGCTGGAAGGGAGAGAGGAAGCGAAAGGGGGAGGTATGGAGATAGAGAGGAAGAGAGATGTCGGGGCATTGCCAAGAGGATGCGGGCAGTGATGATGTCAATTCCTGGTCTAAAATGGTCTGTAGTTATTAATAGATTCTGCAATCAGTTAAATTGGGTAGGTTTAAGGCGGTTCTTCTATCTACTGCATTCTATGTACATGAGCATATTCTATTACTGTATACACAATAATATCTCTGGGAGGCATAGCCACGAATGATCTGCTCCGGGGATATGCCGATGGAGGACATGCAACGGGGACAAATGAACAGGGGGGCGGTATTCGAACGGGGGACTGTGGGATTGAACTCTGTGCGTCGCCTGAGGGCTGGGTGCGAGCAGTCGGCCGCCGCCGCTACTGCCCGCCGAGGTGACGCCGCGGGCGCGCAGACATGTCGTGGAACCTATTGTGTGCCTAGCGAGCGCTACCTGCCGGGGTGAACACCCCTTTAATGTACAAGTAGGCTGATTTTGATTTAACCTTTAAACGACAAGGCTGTGTCATATACGACCTACCGCAGTTCTTTGCACGCATGCGTGTCATTTCGCGTCGGTTGTGGCCCTGGCCTTTAATTACCCTACTAGCCACTTTTCAACTACACTCTGTAGAAGTTGTGTCGCTCTTCGTTCACTCAATGATCAGTAGTTTGAAGAGTAAGTTAGTGTGTGTCGTTTGTATGTGTCATGGCTTTGTTGTTTAAGTTACAAATTTTGCAAACAATCTGAAAATGAAATCTTGTTTTTTAACGGAAGAAGAAACTCGAAATAAACTTGCGACTAATTTAACAAATTCTTGGTAACAATAGAAACGTGAAGCCAGATAACTTCAACAGCTCTCGCAAATTAGCCGAAGAACTCACCAAAAAGTGAACTAACTCTTGTGGGGACAATGAGAATGAATAAAACTGAAATCCCTCAACATCTTTTGAATGCAAAGCGTCCTGTTGGATCGTGACTTGTGGATGAACCTGACAGAATGTTTTATACACTCCTAATCGCATGAGGAACGTGATTATATTTTCATCCATGTACTCTACAGGTTATAATGATCCCGAGACGGAAAAGAAAATCGACGAGGCACAAGGTACTTACATTTTTTTGGATTTTTTTTATTTATTGACATAATATATATATATATATATATATATATATATATATATATACTTATAATTGTGAAGGGACATGTATCCGATACTTAGAAACAATCCATTGAAATACAGAAGATGTGCAATGGTGTCATATATGGCACAGTTTTGATAAATCCCCGACTGGCGAAACGTGAAGGGGATTTATCTGAGAATTTCCAAAGCACGAGTGGTATTTAATAGAACTATTCCAGGAGTGACATTACGTTCAACAGTTCCAAACTGCTCCAAATATTACAAATGTGTTAAAATCAATGAAGTTATGTTATAGTACATAGGCGGTTTCTTGGACATCGACTTAGCGATCGACGTATACTGCCTCCTAAGATACACGAGAGACAATTTATGATTGACCAGTTGGGAGAAGCGGTAAGGAAAATGGGATAGAAAAAGCGATAAAGTTTTTGAGTTACACCGCCCTGATTGGGGTATTTTTGTATGTATAGTTAAACACTATTGTTTTTAATTTCACGAGTGGAATAGCCTTTGTAATTTTTGTATTCTTTCCTATTGTGGGATGTAATCGCTGGGGTTCAGCTAGGCCTTATGAAGACCGCAGCGCCTAGCGCCTACCCTTAGCGAGGGCTGTGGCGTTGATGTTGAGGGGGCACGGGGGAGGGAGAGGCGGTTGGGCCTGCCCTTTGCCCTCCGCCCGGGCGCCGCCCATTGGCTGAAGGGCCCCTGCGCCGCCCTGCGCTGTCATGCGTCTGGGGAGCTGCTGTAATCGATGGCGGATCGTGTCTCCACAGAGGTTTCGGCGACGTAACGGTTCGACGTGCGTGATAGATTGTGCCGCGAAATTTTGGGTTTCATGGCGTGGCACCCACCGCTACTTCAAAGCTTGTGAGGATGGGAACAGTGGATTTGATGCTTTTTTACGTGATAGAAATAATTTTACGTTTCAAAATCATGAAAGAACTTGAATAACAGGACATATATTCTTACTACCACATCTTGTTATGAACTTGAAGATTCTTCATTTCTTTGTTATAATTTGCAACACATGGACCCTTTGAACCTGAACTGCATGACACACCCGACAATTACTAAATAGGAATTATATTATTTTCTGTAAGGCGTTCTTTCGTTTACAGTATTTATACCAAATAACAAACCAAATCTTCGTACAAAATATTCCATAAGTCATTATTATAGACAATTCAGATCCTATTCCACCACCAATAATTCTAATCACCAAAGCTAATACCTTTATATAAAAAGGTAAACAAATTTTATTAGGCGTACTTAATATGACTCATGATAATAACAAACCACCAATTACAGGTATAAATACCAATATAAATATAGGCCGAATGAATCCATAATTTTCATCACCCAAGCAATGCAATCGTTTAAAATTAAATTCACCTACCATAACATAATAAATTGAACGAAAAATTTAACACACAGTTAATCGAGTAGAAAGAAAAAATAATAAAAAAATTAATCGATTAAAATTTCTTATTAATCTCAGCTCCAAAATTAAATCCTTCGAATATACACCAGACAAAAAAGGTTACCACAATTCTCTATAATAATGACTTATGGAAGATTTTGTTTGCCAAATGGTTATTTGGTATACATACTGTAAATGAAAGAACGCCTTACAGAAAAGAATATAATTCCTATTCAGTAAGGGCAATAGGAATACTAAAATGGCAAACCAAGTGATCGCCGTATAGACTTGAGTTCACGTGGGTTCTGAGAGCACACTTTCGCTCGTGAATAAACTGCGCGATTCCTCTGCACAGGAGTTCGTGACGTATTAACACACGGGCACTGTCAGCAGCTTTTTTTGAGCTCGGCTCAAGCGTCTGCCGCCCGAGTCCCGCTTCCCACCTTCGCCCCGTAATAAATGGCGCCGCCACAAGGACGTGTCGCACAAATGGATTACGTCACGTGCCTTGATGAGACATGAAAAATTTGCCCGTCAACGCTGTCACATAAATCCGAATCGCAGTTGTTAACCCCCCGCTTTCGTCGACGCGTCTGATATATGAATATGCGAATTTAGGGAGCTCTTATGTTGCCTTCCGCTTGTCAAAGGGCAGCAAACTTCATAACTCCCGGACACTTTCCTTCCGCTTATAATAAATGGCATCCCTGTTTTTGCTCGTCTTCCGTTTTTTAGTCTAACCGGAATCCTTAGGCCTTCATGATTGGCCTCAATGTCGTTTTCGAAACTAGTGGTGCTCCAACAGCACATACGTTCTTACATTAATTCTAACTTTTGCAAATTTTCTCGAAATTTCGTGGATTTATGCGATAACTACGACCGACCGACCGACTGACCGACCGGCCGGCCGGCCGACAGGCAGCAGACAGGCAGACAGACATACAGACGCAGACATATGCAGCCATACACATAAACAGACAAACATGGACAGACAGACGTATTGCCGTCAAACGATTGTTCGGTATCATGCACCCACAAAAGGTGTATTCTGACTATACAATGTGTGGAAAGTAATTTACTATATCTAGGAACAAGATTTATTCACATTTCATTACCAGCGTTCAGTAATAAGAGTTTTTCTGTCGAAAATTCGCCGTTTTCCGCTGCGAGATTACAATTCTTTCTCTTCTTACGAAGTAAGGGCGAGAAGGTAACAATTGACAAGCGCCGTTGCGATATGCAAGGGACTTCGCGCGTTCCGCAGGAGGCTTTGGAACGGAAGGCTCCGCAGGCAGAGCGCGGAAGGGGCTGCAGTTGTTCCTCGCACCGTCTCCCAATTCTCCCCTCGCGCAAGCCCGAAGTCAATATTGAAACTGTGCTAAAAAATCAGAATTTCGCCGGCGGCGAGGGGACAGACGAATGTAAATTCGTGGAGAAGGAGGAGTGGGGTGCGCTGGTCGCGTTAAGAGGAGAGCATTATACGCATGTTTCCTTGAGTCCCGGAACACCTACCCCAACTCGTTTACCATCATTAGTTGAATTAAGAATAAATTATAGCAACGAGCGTTGTAGACAAAATCTGATAGCCAGAAATGTTCGCTCCCATGTAATACAAAGTGTTTTGCATCGAAACACGAACGACGCATTTGAGTCAATATTCTTTTTGGGAAAATAATCAAACTACCCTCTCCTCTCGCAACAAGCGAAGCGTGAGCTGAAGAAAACGTGCACGAATAATACCTAGTACACCGCCCGCGTTATATCTGCTATTATTAATGTATCTTTTTCTGAAAATGGTTAACTAGAATATTATGATATTTCGCACACTTGAAGATACAGTTATTGTTATTATTTTGACAGTTTTGGAGTTGATTAAAATTAATTAGCACTCTCTTTTGAATTATGGCTTTTGCCCTGATTTTTTCAGCATTTTCGAGCAAACATTATTTTTTAAATTTTTTATTATTGAAGAATGTCCATATAAAAATGTCAGTGTATTGCCAATGCTATAATAAATGTGTCCTGTACATTGTAATAAATTGTTAAAACAGTTAATGAGAAAAGGTACATAAATTACAAAATAAGTACATTTTCGGCAAACGCTATTCGAAAAAAGTCTTTACTTCCCACTGCTTCACTACAATATTTTTGCACCATATTTTGGATAATCTTTTTCAATGGATACCAATACAACCAATTTTTGAACAGGAGAATGTTTCAAGAGCTCATTAACAATCCAATATGCGTTCAAATTTACGAAAAAATACCCATACTTTACGCAGTGTCAAAAAAGGGGGCATAGCTCATGCGTAGAAGGGCATTTAAATAAGTATTAATGGGCCTTCCAAGCGTCCTAGAAGAAAAATGTGTAAATACTTGGAAATAACAAGGTTTGGACCATTGGTTTAGCCAGTCGATAACACTGATAAACAAGCTATAGATATCGGGTATTGTATTTACTTTTTTCAGTGCAGATTTTATGTTGCTATCAAATCTGAAAACGTTTTGCTCGGTCAAGTTTTTCAGATATCGACAAAAAATAATTTTCATGGAACTCCGTTCATCAATTTTTTGTCCCCAGTTTTTTTTTTGTATATTTTCATGCAACGCCACTCAATATTTTCGTGTGTGAAAATATTTATATTTAAGGTAATACTACTAAGCATTTTCGTTATCGCATTGCTAATCTTTTATTTGCTTCTTTTTTATTTTCATTATTCTGTCACTCGCGCATCCATTTATAGCGTGAGCACTCGCGTGCTGGACTATATCCAACACACTCATTATTTAGTTTCGTTCGTCTTCTATTATTTACGTTATTGCACAATAACAAAGAGAAACACATAAACACTTGTTAAAACAACATTTGAAATATTACACATCACAAGTATAAATTGTGTACCTAAGGTGATTTAAAAATCATTACCATTTGCATGGGAATGTGTCACAAGGAAAAACAAGTACTGCTGTTTTATTTGAAATTAAGACAGTAAAGATAGAAAGCACCAAGAAAGAGAACGAAAAATTGGCCTAGCAAATTAGAATGCCACCAGGAAATAAAAAGGTCTTTACTGTGCCATTGATTTACCCTGGCAACGTACTCATGTTACCTCTTCAGATCAAGCTGGGAATTATGAAGAGTTTTGTGAAGGAACTGGGCAACATCTCGACTGCTTTTCTGTAAATGTGCAACAAGTTTCCAGAGTTGAGTTATCTGAAAGTGAAAGAAGATATATTTACAGGTCCACAAATAAGGAAGGTAATTGCTGACCACTTCCAAGACTTATTGAATGATACTGAAAAAAAATGCACGAAGGGCATTCAAATCAGTTGTAACCAGTTTCCTTAGAAATTATAAATCTGCTATGTATATGTTGTGAAGAAGTACATCAATGTCTTCAAAAAGCTGGGTGTCAACATTTCCTCCAAAATACATCTCTTTGACTCGTATCTTGACTTCTAGCCCGAAAACATAGGTTCCATCTGTGACGAACATGGTTTTCGTCAGGAAATTTCGGTGATGGGGTAACACATCAGGGTCAATGGCTTGCAGCAATGTCAGCTGACTACTGATGGACACTTCAGCGTGACACGCTAAATGCTCTGCACAAACGCAAATCTACAGCCATGGACTTAATTTTTTTTAGTGTGTATGGATTTTCTATGTGTATTATACCTTGAAATATATATTACTATATAGTGTGCATGTCATGTGACTCAATCTCACTATTTTCTTAGCTAATTTCTTGTTCATTAATGTTCCATGTATCAAAAAATGTTCTGTGAAATATAAATGGTTGACAGAATATATCTAAAAAACTGTGGGTGATACAGACAAATGGTGTGCATATTTTGAATCACATGTTTCACTTATCTTAGAACAATTGTTAGATACCAAGATATCCACCTACTTTTAAAGTTTGTTTTTCAGTGTAATTTGACCCATTTCATGGTACCGTCTCCCCTTAAAACGCCACAGCATTGGTGGTACTACCGACACTAGGCGAGGAAGCGAAGAGGGAAGCTAAGCATTTCGGAAAGGTGTATACACCAGAATAACAAAACGAAACAAAATTTGAATTATACAGCGTCACAGGCTGATGAGGAACTGAAGGTTTCGATGAGGTTCTGAACTAGGAGTCCTGAACTAGTTCTAACTAAAGTTCAGGACTCTCAGATAGGCTTTTAGCCTGTAACGCTGTATGAACAACATGCTCTGTAGGTTCGTACACCTGATGCGCCAAGTAAGCTACGGTTAGGCAGCGATGTTGCACCGAGCAAGGCAGCGACGCGGTGTTGCACAGATGAAGAGACTATCTCGTGCAAGAACGCTACTCAACGGCACTTAGCCATGAAGCATGTTCCGCGTCAAAATTTTAATTAAGCTACTGAAATGAGTTTCAATCGTATTCGGGTAGAATGTAGGTGGCATAATTTACCTTCAGCAATGCGAATATAATAAGACATGGAGCTGTGGAGCGCAATGCATCACTCTTTGTGGACACGTGGCAACGCGCTGAAGCGCCGCCCTCACTTCCAATTAGTTCCGCCCCGCGCCGCCTCAGAGGCCCCTGGCCCCCGCCCGCCTGAGGCGAGGAGTGGCCCTTCCGTGGCGTCGTAAATCAGTCCGTTTGCGCCCACCGCCCCTCCAGCCACAGGCGACCCGCCCCCCACAATGAAGGACATTGGCACCCATTGGGCGAGAGGCAACGCTCCACAATGAGAAGCATGCCTACAGTAGCCAGGACTCCTATCTATCGTAGGCGTCGTGGTAGCGAAGTGAAGACACAGAGGCAAGCTCTATTTACAATATGTTTATTTACAAGATTTTTACGACTATGAACAGCTCCGGGGTTATGTTCGCTATTAAAGCTATTGAAGAATTCTTCTTGATTGTCAATATATGCTTATTAATCAAATAAAACGCATCCAATGTTATTTATGGCAATTCTTTATTATCCACTATTTACACAGCGTTATGTAACTTCTTTTGTTACATCATCAGGTTACTAAAATTACCGGATACAGAAATCAGTAATCTATCTACATATCAAAATTGTTAGTTTATAAACTATTTCATTGTCACTTAAGGAAAAGTTAATAGTGTACCAATTAAAATTATTTTCGATGTCTATTATTATGTTCGCTATCTACCTCCGATACCCCCATGCTCACTTCTTTCCATCCCCTGGCTAGTGCCTCCTCCACTTGACGCTTTACCGCGCCGGTGCGTGGACACCCAGTGCAATGCACTCGCCGTGTCACGAGGAATACACGCCCGTCTTCCGGAGTAGCAATTGCATCCGCACTCTGAAAGCTAAGTCCCTTCCTTGAGCATCTCTGTTCACTTACACTAAGTTAGCTAAAGTATCCGGACACGGGGGTGAAAATGACTTACCAGTTCGTGGCGCCCTCCATCGGTAATGGTGGAATTCAGTAGGGTGTTGGCTCACCCTTAGCCTTAGATCACCGCTTCCACTCTCGCAGGCATACTTTCAATCAGGTGCCGGAAGGTTTCTTGGGGAATGGCAGCCCATTCTTTACCAAGTGCTGCACTGAGGAGAGGTATCGATGTAGGTCGGTGAGGACTGGCACGAAGTCGGCGTTCCAAAACATCCCAAAGGTGTTCGATAGGATTCAAGTCAGGACTGCAGGCCAGTCCATTACAGGGATGTTATTGTTGTACAACCACTCCGCTACAGGCCGTGCAGTATGAACAGGTGCTCGATCGTGTTAGAAGATGCAAACGCCATCCCCAAATTCCTCTTCAACAGTGGGGAGCTCTTGGTGTTTAAAACATCAAAGTAGGCCCATGCCGTGATAGTGCCACCCAAAACAACAAGGGGTGCAAACCCCCCTCCATGAAAAACACGACCACACCGTAACACCACCGCCTACGTGTCCAGATACTTTTGATCACACAGTGTATGTTGGCGGTCAGGTGTTCCCCCTGTCCTCTCTGAGGAGGTTGGCCGCTCGGCCAACACATGCACGCTCACTGCTCTGTTCGCCCAGTGTCATGACAGGGGGGGGGGTCACGACTCCCTTTCAGCTGACCCTGTTATGCGCCGCCTTTGTTCCGATGTGACGGTCAGCTTTCCAACACCCGCTAGCCGTTCGAGAGTTTGCCATATGGTGACGTTTCATTTATTTCAAAGCAATTTGTTGCGTAAATGTGCAACTCCGGCGAACTCATTGCTCTCCTGCGCGCAAACTTGGTCTACTACGTAAAAGGACGGTCAGAATCCAATGATATGTCCTCGTATCGAGGTCAGGAAGAAAGGGGGTCACAAATGTCCAATAATCTCACGAGTTTTGTTCACTGGTTTCGAAGCAAGTTTAAATAGCGAATGCGATATCGTCTAGCAATCGTGAGGTGGTATGAGAACTGCGACAAGGGTGGAAAGGGTAGTGCTACCGCGCGGATGGACGCAGCGGGGAGAAAGATAGAAACGAGGGAGCAAAAAGATCCTGAGACACACTGGGAGTTGAGAGGAAGATTCAGAAATCTGATGAGAAAATCTCAAGCAGACATTGACTGAAATACACGCACATACACGTCGATCCATGGAGGCTCCCGCGCCGCATGCAATTGTCAAAGTTTCATGACAACGGTTCCAAATTCAGTGGTCACAATTTGTCTAGGTCGCTGCCAAAGGAGATGGACTTTAAAGTCGCGATGGCAGTCAGTCGTAAGTAGCTATAATACCTAATTCTAGAATACTGTAACATACGTAAATAATTTTATTTTAAAAAGATTCTTTTTTTTTCAAGAAACACGCATCCGTCACTCTTGGGGTACAATTATCCACAATGAGTTTAATTGCTAGTCTACAATTTGCATCAAAGCACAACGATGTTTTGCGCTACTGCTCACATCGTGTATTTCCAGGCAACAGTTTTATATTTATTTTTGTGAGATTGTGCTATATCTGCGAGCAAATAGCTCATGGAACAAAATGTATGATGACATTATAGCAAGACAGTTATGATAGGCTGATGGGAGTGGTTGAAACACTATGTTTGTTCGCTAAGTACTGCATTTATTGTTGTAAAATTGTTTACAGAAAGTAAATTTAAGAGCCCTACAAAGAATGATAATCGTCCAGTTGCAATAACATATATCACCAAGAATAAATAGAGCGAAGCATAAAGCATGAAATAAACATAAGCTTTCAAAAATATAAATGTCTTGTATTTTTCGAGTGAAAATTAAACGTTTTATAAAATAGTAATGCTTACTTATCGCGCCATGAGTATTTATTAATATTGTAATTAGCTGTGGGACAGTTTTAATACATTTCATTGGTAAAAGCACTATGGTGTGCGGGTATTAAAGTGTGCGGGTGTCCATTTGGAACCTAAATTCATGACAAATGTATGATCAACGAACATATGCGGTATATTTGGAGCAATGTGTGTCAGTTACATTTATATCGTTGGTCTCATTCCCTACTTCAATAATCCAAACGTGACCTCATTCATACTCTTGTTAACGTAACATCACATGCAATATTGCTGTTCTTTGACGGAAATAAATCAAAACCCCATTTGGTGTCCTATATTTACCATTTAATCCCATTTGAAGAGCTACTTTTTAGTGCCGTAGGGTTTATCAGATAACTCTGGTGTTTGAGCCTATGTTTGAGAAATTTATGTCCAAAAATCTGATGTATTTTTTTCTTGATTTTGGCCATTTTGGGCAGCGTGACTGCGGCTCTCACATAATTTTCTTCCAATCTCAGAGACTGTGACCACAACTCGGTCGCCCACGCCGCTTTCACCACTGAGGCGAGCCGAAATGTCGCCGGTATTTGCGGGAGTGGCGTCGGTTCCTTGCGCCCAACAATCCCGATGACTGCACTGCCGCGGCTGCGATTGTAGTTTCGCACGCGGCCTGCGTTTCCTGCAAGCTTTACCTGGCCGGCGTTTCCTGACGGACTAGACAAATTCGTCAGCACCAACTTATTAAATGGCATCTCTCCGGTCATCACTCGCCTCTCTCCCCCGCTACGAGCATTCCAATCACGTCACCACTTCTCACCCCGACGATTGCAGGATTTTCGACTCTAGCTACATAGCTGGGGCGAATTTAGCCGCATGGAGGAAAAGTTTAAAGGACGACTACTTTGATCGGTAATTTAAGGTGGTTTCTCCGATCAACACCAGGCGTATGCCGAAGCAGACGCCTGGTGTTGATCGGATCAAACGGTCTTTGGAGCCCGCGCGATCTTTCCATCCACTTTTTTGTACCTTAACCCCATACTTACAAACAGTTATGCTTACATGTACTACTGTACCACACATGACCGAAGATCAGCCGGGAGGTAAGAGCGTATCTCGGCTGCGATGATTTCTCGTTGGTGAGGAAACCTGGTTGGGAAAAACCGGAAGCCGACGGGTAGATCCGCGCCGGATCTCGCCCTTCAGCGGGGAACATAACCTCTCACTATAAAACATGAACTACACTTACTGGACTAATGACCTGAATCTCCGTCACCAATCATTGAATGAAACCACTTCTCACCGCCTGTCTTCTTTTGCCACCATCGTCATCACCTTCTTCACACGAACGACCTTCCCCAGTACGCCGCGGCCGCCCTCCTCTCCTTTGCCCTCCACGCCCTCCTTTCCCCCTCCCATCTCATCATTCCCCTCCCCTCCCCTTCCCACCCCACGCATCATTCCCCACCCCTCCCCTTCCCCCTCCTTGCCCCCTCCCCTCTCTTCCTTTCATCTTCCCCTCCTTTTCCCCGGCCCTCTCAGCCTTTCTTCGTCCCCTTCCCGCCCCACCCCCACTGTTCCCCTCCGGCCCCGCGGATTGAAAGCCGCGCGGCGCCGCTTCGGGCGTCGCTCGTAAACCCCAAATTCGCTGCTGTTATTCCGCCGTGCGTGCGCGCGTAGGGGCGCGGCGGTTTCTGCCCCCTCGCCCCCCCCCTCAGCCACCACCCGCCCACTAGCCCGTGCGCACGCCAGCCCCTCGCGGCTCCTGGAGAGCGGATCCCGCTCCAGCCGTGAACAAGCTTTGGTCAACAGGGCGGGCGCGCGGGAGCAGCTGTTCTTGGGTTGTTCCGTTTCCCGTGTCTTATTCTACCATTTCTCTATGTCATCACCATCTATCAACGCATTCATACATCGCAAGTACGGCCGGGCCAATGTGGGGCTGAACGGTACGAATTACACGTATCTTTGATTATTGATCTGATTTTATCTTACATCTTACACACATCTTTGATATTAGTTAAATGTATCGATGCTAGAACTGCAATACAGAACGTGCCAGAACATGATGATGATAATGCAGATTTTCGTCGCCAGCGTAGCGGGAACGAATTAGCTACCCCTAAGGGTGGAACGGTCTACCCCTGAGGGTAGTCTTCCGTTGATTCATTGTGATTCTGGGCGAGTCAACTACTGAGGTCATTAGTCCCGAAAGTGTAGTCCGTGTTTTATCAATTCTTCAATTTTCGGCACAAAAAAATTCGTTGCCGGGCCGTGACAACGAAAATGTGGATAAATCCAGTTGCTAAATTAAGAAAAAAGTCCTCTAACAGGTGGTAAAACCAGAATCCCTCTTTTGTAAGTCCTTATTACCAATTGAAAACAAAATCTCCGTCCGCCCGTCCGTCCCTCTTCCCGTCTGTCCGTCCGTTCGGTGTAAGTGAACAACACTAGCGCCTAAACTCTGCGTACGATTTTTTGAGATTCAAGAAACCTCCGTCTATCTAGCCTGAGTCGAAGCTCTGTGATTTTTAAAATTATTCATTAATTTTTGGGGGTACTTTACATGAAGCACTCTGGACATTTGCAAAATATTGTCGAAAACGGCTCCAAATTTTTTCTTCAAATTTCTTGCGAGAATAGAGTAAAATACACTTATAAAAGTGGCGTAGATCCGATTTTCACAGATAACTCTCAATTTTCGAAAATTGCAAAAGTTTGAATTTTTTTTCGGGCCCATACTACAACTACAAAATTAAAGATAGAGATTTTTCCTTGAAATAAAATTTGTTCTCCATAGTGAATTCATTCATTAAGGTACTTTCATGTACATTCTTTTGAAAATTTAGTAGTTTTGGCGTAATATTGCGTGCAATCTGTAACATAATTTTAAAAAATTATAAACAAGATTTTTATCAAAAACGGCTCCAAAGTTTTGGCAAGGATAGTGTCCTAATGTACTCTGTGAGATTATATAAACGCCACATCCTTCTATTCTTTTTGTTTTCTGTGAAAACTGTTTTTGTGTTTTCTCAAAAATTACAAAATTGTTTTTGACTTTGTCTCACGTCGTTAATATTTACATCAGCGGCGATTTGTTTATATTATTACATTTATGAGTATGGGCTTTAAATGATGTCAAATAATGTTTCTTGAGAACTCAACTGTTTTCTGTGAAACTAGATGAAAATATGGCATATTCAGAAACGTTTAAAAGGCATTTTCTAAAAAATGGCTCCAAATTTTTTCTTCAAACTTTTCGACCTTATTAGTGCTAATTGTACTCTTTAACATGATGTAAAGTTCAATTTGGGCTATTTTTGTTTTTGCAAAAAATACACAAATGTAATTTTTTTCTAAAGATCTCTCACTCCATTAATATGCACGTTACCAGCAATTTGTAAACACTATTGTATTTGTAAGTTAATGTGCATGAAATGACTTCAAGAGAAGTGTTTCGAAAACTCAAAAATGTTCCGTGAAAGAGAGCTTAAAATTACGCTTGTTTAGTAGCGCTTGAACGCCATTTTCTTAAAAACGGATCCAGTTTTTTCAAAGAAAAATTGCCATTTAGAACGAGGTTTTACTGTTCTTTATTATTCTAAAATTAATATTTCCGTTCTACCATTAGGAATCCGAAAAATTAAATGTAAAAAAATGTACTTTGGGCGGCGATAGATGGCAGCTGTCACGAGTGTGTGGCAAGTATGAATAGCTAGGCTAGACCCAAGGAAATGGAAAACTAATACAGGAAAGTCTGTACCATTATGTAGCTCCACTAGCTTCTTGAGCATGTGTGCTCCTGAGGACAGTGTTGGCATCAGACTGTTCGCCTCCGTCGCAAGTTGCTTCTGGTGCAGACGGTCGCTCGGTGCGAGGTGCCGGGCCTTGGCTGCTGCTTCGCCGGGTCGTCCTCTGCGCCCAATTTCGGCAGCAGGCCGGCGTGTTTCTCTCCCCCGCCCTTAGGCTTATAAACAAAGCGAAGGGCCTTGGGCGTGGGGTTTTATTCGGCGCTGAGCGAAGCGGTCGCGGGCGGTCGTTCGGGGCGCGAATCTTGATGGAAGACCTCGGGTCTTGATGGGCCAGCCCTCGGGAAGGGCGCGTAATGAAGGCCAGCGGGCGGCTTGGGCGGGGCGGGGCGTGGCGGGGTCGGCGCGATGTCGCGGGCTTCATTTCCATAGGGCCTCTCTCGCCCCCGCCCCGCTCCTCCTGGGCCTTACTCGGGCTCTGGGTTATCCGCCTGTGGAGCGGCCGCGCCGGGCTCTGGGCGATCGCCGGAGGAGGGCGGCCGGGGTGTCTGGCGGAGCGTGTGGTTCTGCGTTTGGCGGGGGGCGTGGCGGAGCATTGAGTCGGCCGTTTGGCGGGGCGTGTGGCGGGGGGCTGGGAGCGTAGCGGGGTGTGAGGCGGACGGTGGGGCCGGGCTTGTGCCGGGGCGTGTTACTTCGCATGGGGCGAGTGCGTGGGGCCGAGCGTCGTACGGGTACGTGGGCAGGGGTGGGGCCGGGCATGTGGCGTTGCGTGTGGCGTGTCATGGAGCGAGTACGTGGGGCGGGGGGTGGGGCCGGGCATTTGGCGTTGCATGTGACGTGTCGTGGGGCGAGTACGTGGGACAGCGCGTCGTGCGGGTACATGGGACGGGGGGTGGGGCCGGGTATGTGGTGGGGTGTGTGGCATGGCATGCGGCGGGTACTCGGGGCGCAGCGTCGTGCGAGTACGTGGGGCGGGATTGGGGCTGGGCGTGGCGTGGGGTGGGACGGGGTGTGAGTGGCGGGAAGTGTGACCGGGCCTGTGGCGCAGAGTGGGGCGTGTATGTGGTGCGGAGCGTGGGGCTGGGAGCGTTGCGGGGCTGGGAGCGTTGCGGTGAGTGTGGCGGGGCGTCTGATGCGCTCTTCAATATTGCAGGCCCCTCAGAGGCCCCACTGCTCGTCATCGAGGGATGAAGCGCCAGAGACAGCGGGGGCTGGAGCACACGTGATTCGCAACGAGACGAGGGACATTTCTATTGTGAATTTTGGCTCCGCAGTTATTCTAGTAGAAAATTTATTGCTAAGATTGAACGGTTTTTCCATCGTCAGTGGCAGACTTGAAATCAGTCGCACATGCTAAAGGGGATCGGACGTGCATCGAGAAATCGATTTGCCGATTCGCTCTGGTATTCCAGCGTGTGACACCAATTCACCGGTTGACACTCTCTCTGGGGCAGGGGTGTCCAACTTGCTAGGCCTCGAGGGCCAGAACAAAACCTTAATACGATTGCGAGCCATGTTTTCATTATTCGGGCGATCCACATGTGACCCGGTATTGCAGATCTCGGCAGTTTGCTCTGAAACGGAGGGGGGGATGAAACTGTGCAAGCTATCAGGCATTGCGCAGCATAACGAAGTGAAACACATTGGAATGATTTTGAATTTCTGAATTTACTAGAAAAAATTCTTATATCTAAACTTAACCAAATTTTACATTAACCCTCCGGCGGGCGGGTAGCGGCACTCAGTGCCGCATTCTTACATTTTTGTTGATTTCGTGTTCTTACATTTTTGTTGATTGGTGTCACACATATGCTCATAGTTATTCTTCATTCATTATATTTTCAACCGGATGATACTCAAATCACGATTTTAGACACTACCGATCCACAGTTATTGATTACAACAATTATTGATTAGATTTTGAACTCTGCTACGGTTGCAGCACTCCATATGAACGCGCTTTGTCATGTAAGTATAATATTTGCATATATTTTATCCATTAGAATTCTTACTGCTGTTTTGTTATGGAGATATATGACACAGATTTTTGAGTACTAACTACTAGTTCGAATTTAAATGTGTTGTTTCCGAAGAAACGTTAGAAGGCACGTTTTCACCGTATTCATTTCCCGGCATGTAACGTACCTAAGACACGTAGGAAGCGGGTGTTGGATGAGATTCTTATTAATATTATTTAATTTGGCATTTAGTTATTTATTATGAAGTAAAATGTATAAAAACATAAATAAATAATATTTCCTTCACTTTCAATAACAAAAGTAATAACTATTGATTCGGAAATTGAAGTTGAAAAATGCGGTACGGAGTGCCGCACGCACTTGCTGGTGGGAAATGATGGGAACGCGCCCGCCGGAGTGTTAAGGGGAACCCCGACAGGGCACGTAAGTTACGCACGCACCTGTACTAAACTTAAAGTGCAACGAAAAGTCCCTTAACCAATGTCGTTAGAAAAACGGGTGATATTCATAAAGTACACTGTCAGAAATTTCTGACCTGGGACCATTTGAGCCTGAAAACTCGTATAGCAGCTGAGCACGGCATGAGACGAGGATTCGGTCCGACCTAAGTCATTTGTACACCCTGGCCAGGAGTATACAGTATCTTAGCGATCACGGCTAAATCGACATCTCGCATTCAGGAATGAAAAAAAAATTGCTTATATGTTTCGTTAAGGATGTCTACGTCTACTGAAGAAATAAAATTCATAATTATATTACACGATGTGAAGCAACAATGAAAAAGGTGTGAGATCCCCAATTGGGGATCATGGTATTTAAAGGGGTTAAGTAAAGTACATTTCGAGTAATTAGTGGCAATACTTGCCATTTACTGCTGTGCGAGGGGTTCCCGGCGTGCGCTGTGAATTCGCTTCGCAGGGCGCAGCAGAGCGCGCAGGAATGTAATTAATTTGATGGCTGCGCGCGCTCCGTCTTCATATCCGCTGCGAGTCCGTGACCTTCGCCTCCTCATCTCGGGTTCATAGGCCTCCTGCAGCGCCCCAGCACGCAGGGGCCCTTCATTAACGGAGGCGCCAAGATTTACTCCGCTGCGCTGTCCTGAGCCCTTCGCCGTAAGACGCGAAGGGAATAATCATTGAATGACAGAGAACTGGACCAGGAAGAAAAAGTGAAGGATGGAGTGCGCTCCGTGGCCTCTTTGATAAGGAACTGCTCCGGCATTCGTGTGGAATTGGCAGGATAAACAACGGAAAACTACCCATCGGAGCAGTGGTCCGGCCAGCATTCTTTGCCAGACAGTTGTTGAATGCATCCTAGCTGTGAAGTATAGTGAGGAAATTTCGCTTCCGTCGAAAGAGCCTCCCCATCAGAGGTATGTATGCGTGCGCCTGCGCGTGTTCATGTGCGTGCGCGTGCGTTTACGCATGTGCGTGCGCCCTCGTGTGTCTGCGCGCGTGTGTGTTCGTGCGTAAGTGTTTGTGCGCGAGTGTGTGTGCGCGTTTGCGCGCGCGCATGTCTGTTAGTATGAGTGCATGCGTGTGTGTGCGTGCTTCCGTGTGTGCGCGCGCGTGCGCATGTGCGTGCGTGGGGGTGTACGCGCGCGTGTGTGCGCGTACGTACTTGTGTGTGTGTGTGTGTGCGTGTGTGTGCGTGTGTGCGCTTGTGTGTGCCTGTGAGAGAATTGGAAGCCGTAAAAGGCGTTCCCAAAATGATCCTTGGGTGTACAACGGACATCAGTACGATTAACCCCCCTCTCAGTTACAGACATGTCAAATTCTCGTTGACTATTCAAAGGGCGTCGTCGGGCATGAGTCGCTGACTCATGCCCGTTCTGCTCTCAACAGTTGGTAGCTCCCTGAATTGAAAAGAGAACATCTCGTATTCGCTGCACAAAATCAGCTATTGGTTATTTTTGTGGCAGAGGCTAGGAGTACAGTGTTTATTTTGCAGATTGTGTTTGTGTTTAACATTGTGTTTAGATTCCCCGGTAAGTAAAACTTATTAATGTACAGACTAATATGCACGTCTTCGTACTATGGAAGATGTCAAAATGGAAGAGGTAGAAAAATGTGCAAGAAAGATTATGTATTAGCGATTGCTTTTGATTAATGCGGGTATTTTATTTACCAGGCAATACATTTTTATTATAGACAATTAGGTGTTAATAATTTCTGCATTGACAATTTGACCACCGACAATGCAAACCAGTATACGTATTATGAAGGATTGGCTTGAAAATCCCCTAATGAAGCTTGTTCATTTCTGAGGGACAACTTCTCAAACATTCCAGAACACATAAAACTAACTTTACTTGTTCAGTAACGGCTGTCCAGATCAAAACAAAAATCATACGGTTATTCGTGTGTTAATGAGTCTTATTATGAATAATAAATTTGAGAAAATTGTTCACTTTTTCAAATGCGGGGACACATTCTTGCCCTGTGATCGGGATTTTGGAGTACTGAAATGGAAGTTATGGAGGCATGACATATTATATAATCCACATGAATTTTTTCTGTTATGCAACAGGCAGGGAACTGTTTCAATATAAAATATGCGGAAACACAAGAAATTCTAAATTTCAGAACCTTGTGGCTTTCCTATTTAAAAATAAAAACAACCTCTTCAGTGAAAGTTTAAGGAAAAAGATTCCACGTCATTAAAAATTGAGCTTTCAACCCTCATTTCTTACAATATTTGTGACATGATGTCAAATGAATATCGTGCTGAAGTAAAAACAATGGAATTTATTGATGGGATAACTGAACATTCTCTTGTAGTTGCAAGAGAGCGCTGGAGTTCTACTAGATCCTGCAAGACCCTATGTAGAAAAGATTTCTCCAAATGGAAAAAAAATCAGTGACATCAAGAAGACCCTTAAGAACATACCAACAGAACACATGTCTTTTTAAAATGGACTGGTAGAATGCCCAACCCGTGTGGAAGGAGTCAACAGTCAGGATATTTCAGCTGAAAAATGGGATGAAGCTGACCAAAGAACAGACTGTACATGATAATATGTTAAATTTGATGTGTTGGAAAATAAAGTACATTTGTTTGCAGTTCAGTACATGATTTCCACGTACAAATTGTAGTGTAAGTCAGTTGATTGCATAAAGGGCTCAAGTCATAAAACAATATAATTTATTTTCAGGATGTTGTTGCATAAAAAACAGTAATTGACATATTTTTCATATTTATCTATATTAGGGCATTACAGTGGTATTTTTTCCAAATTTTAAAAAACCTCTTGCATCGAACAAAAATATTTTTTGTCTCTCCTGAAAAATTCTGTTTTAGTGCCTCATGCTCTTTGTGAAATCACCGATTCAATTATATAAAATGTTTAAAATAAATATACGTGTAAGCAAAAGTACAAATTTCTTTATTTCAGCAGCATTTATTTAAAACAATATTTTAACCGAATAAGTAAGTAAAAAGCAAAGTACATTTGAACAATTATTTTGATCCAAAATAAATTTTTAATTCGATCCTACCCCACTCATCTACAGAGCACTTATTCACTTCAGAGCAGAAAATTTTAATTCGATCCTACCCCACTCATCTACGAAAAACGTATATATGTTTTTTAAATAGAAATCCTTTATAATATATTTTTACAGATATATTACTAATTCAGATTAAAAATATATTTTCCACAACAAACGTTTCCGAAATTCCTGTAAGTACCAACCAAGTGTGCGCATATAGGGCCTATACATTACGAAAAATGTTTTAGGTGTATGACAGTCTGTTAAAATGGAACTTCATACTGCTTTGTGATTTCACTTTTGAGTAGATGACAAAGCACATTTTCTGTAGGAAAAGGATTTGCAAGAATTTAAATAGTCATGATATTAAAATCACTAGTCTATATATTACTAGTTTATATATTATTATATTATCCTAATTATTGTCCATCCGTCTTGCGTGTTTGCATACACTATCCCATGCGGACAACAAAATACTAAAGCCGGGAGAGGTGGCTCAGGGTATCAGCTGACTGCAGTGCCTCTGATGGGGAGTTTCTAGGTTCCACTCCCGACGACGGCAGTATTTTCGACACTAGCTTGTGAGATATCTTCGAATTCAATCGCTGTCTGCAGAAGAATTCTAGCGGCCGGCTGCTCTGATCTGTAGTTTTCCGTGGTTTTTCCTATCAACACCAGGCGAATGCCGGAGCAGTACCGTAACAAACGGCGCGCTTTCCTTTCTCTTCCTTGTTCTATCCTCTCCCCTTACACACACACTAACATGCACTACACTAACCACACATGTCGGGAGACCGGTAGGATGCGAACTTGTCCCGGCTGGGGCGGTGCCCCGCTAGTGGGAGATACCTGGTTGGGGAAAAACCCCGCTAGACGACGGCAGGTCAGCGTCGGATCTCGCCATCCAACGGGGGAAGGTCACCGCCACCTCTCGATGTAAAGAAACATGCACTACACTTACGGAACTAGTGACCTCAGTAGTTGACGTGCACATTTTCGATGTGTCGCAGAAACCTACGTTCCAAGCTAATGAAAAATGATTCGGCCAACTGGGGAATAGAGTAACAATTGGTTTGCACTCTGAAGGAAGAGTTCGAAGCAGGTAGTTCTTCCTCGACACATCTCAGTTCGGGAACGGAATGTCTGGGCTGGCGACATCGGCTCCGATGCCCCCGCGGAGCTCCCGAGTTGAGCAGGGCTGCTTTGTAGGCGCACAGCTTGGTGACAATGATTCCCTCAAGACGATTACCGCCCACCGTCCGACGTTTCATCAGAACGCCGCGACACACGCTTGTGGCCACCGTGAATGGCAGCGTCGCGACGAAGCACTGAAAAATGAAAAACCTCTCCGAACTGGAGGCTTTAATCCGCCCGCGAGGAGGCTAATCCTCCTCCGCCGGGCAGAGGGCTGTCATTTTCTTCAGCCCCCGTCGCCTAGCGCCGCCTCGCGGACGTGACGGGAATGAGCCGCCAGGGGCTGTTTCTCGGCCGGAGAATTCATCAAAATCTTCTCAGGCAGCGTTCTGGAATTGAAGAGAAGCGATAACAAACGAAGGAATTGTGGAGATTTTCTAGGTTATTAAGCTTGGTTTTGGTTGGTCGTGGTTCCCAACACACATTATACGATACAAAGTCGACCTGTATTCCGACATCTGCATACAAAAATGGTGGCTAAGGATATGCCACTGTCTGAGTTAGAGACTGAACGCTGACGGGGGTGGGGTCGGATCAAGGGAGACATGGGGCCCAAAGGCACTACAAAAAAAATACAAAGGAGAAAGAAGCAAGGAATATAAAAAATAATAAACAATAAAAAAATCATACAAACTTAGAAGAATTGAAAGAAATCCCAAAATGTGACTACAGGAAACACGTGTTCCAATAGCGCCACTAGAACTTACGTTCAGAGAGGGGGGATAATTTACTCCTGATTGGTTGGGAACTCACCGTGCGTTGTAGCATTCCAGCCCACCATTCTCAAGCAGTGAAAAATAATATACCTCTGACAATCTATATATGGGTAATATGGTAACTAAAATAATTTTTACATTAAATGAAATAATTACATAAAATAATTTTATAAAATTAGTATTCACTTATTGAATATTAAACTAATATAAAATATTTGTTGACAGATGTAATGAAACACAGTTAAAACCGCCTAAACTACTGGAATCTTAGTTATAATGCTTTTGCAGTAAATTAACTCACGTTTGAACAAATAGAATATGGAATTCCACCTGAAAGGTGAAATTAAATTATATTGTATTTTATGATAAAACTCCTAAGGATATCCAAAAAAATGCACTACCTGTTGTACGATTACAAGACTCAGAGACTAGTAGTGAATCTAATGTTGAAAAAGAAAGGGTTGCCCTTTGTTAAAGTTATTTGTATTTACAAATTATTTTGTGCATTACCGTGGAAAACAATAACCTCTCTTCCTCCGGTCTCACATTTACCCATTTGAAAACCATGAACAGCGTATACTTTTATATATATTTTTAAATAATGAATACACAAAATAAAAGTGAAGGGATTTGAAAAGTAACACCTTACAAAGCTGCCAAGACCTTGCTAATATATAGTGTAATTTTACAAGAAAATAATTCATAAATCGCAACAAACCCAATGATGAAATTACTATTTTTCATTACCGGTTTTAATGTAGTCTTTTTGTAGATTCTTTATGTCCACATTCTTCAATATGTTCTAAGGATTGAAATATTGGAATAAAAAATCAAGAATGTAATGAAAGAGACAAGTTATTAGGCTCATCGTGTTTGGCAGAATTTTGTAGAAAGGTCTTTCGTCATTGCCAATTCAAGAACATGGACTCTTTTTTTTGCTGCTAACTAGAAAAACTGATATAACTAATTGATGCTATAGTAGCTTAGACGGTTCTTTATTTTTAGAATTGTGCAGGGCCCCACACGATCATTTAATCAATGACTTCACCGAGAGGGACAATGTATGTAAAGAGCTCCAGAATATTTTTCCCTTAAATTCAGGGATGGAACTGGAATAATTTTCACCTGGGCCACAACTTGGAGGGGGGGGATAAGGCTTGATTTCCAAGCGTAAGTTATTAAATTGCAGTAATTTCAATGTGTGTAGAAGACTGTAATTATTAAAATTTCTGGTGATGTTGATATCTTCTAAAAAAGTCAGTAAAAAACGTCTAGGCATCACTATTTTCTTTTGAAGATCTTTTCGATCGCGTAGCGATCGTCGTCAGTGCGAATTTTTGAAAATATACAAAAGAAAACATAAAACTATTAATGAAAATATAAAATTGATTAAACGGAATTGAATATCTGTGAAATGAATGTATAACTAGTAGTGCTATAGAATGGCACAAACTTTCTCGTACCAGTTAGTTTTCTAATTTCTTTGGTTTCGGCTAGCAATTCAGACTTACCTCACCCACTTCTCAGCTGCCATCTACCGGCGCCTCAACTATTTTTCGCATTTTCTCTATTGTTCAACCTTTTAATTGTAAAATTGATATATGACTTTATTATAGAAGAGTAAAACCTCGTCCTGTACGTCAATTGTCGTTGAAAAGTTTGGAGCCGTTTTTGAGAAAAATGTGTAACGTTTCTATAAATGCGAAATTTTGAAACTCTTATTCAAAGAGAACTTTCGGGTTTTGGAGAAACTTCATTGGAAATAATTTGAAGCACTTTCACTCACAAATGCAATGATCGTACAAATTGCTAGAAGATAAATATTAACGGCGTGAGAAATAAATAAATAAAATACATTTGTGTAATGTTTCTGTCAAAAGAAAATATCAAAGTGGCATTGATGTCGTGTTGTTTAGACCAGCTATGAAGTGGCCGTTTTCATATTAGAGTTTAAATCCATGACATAATACTTTAAACTTCCCAATTTTATTATTTCTATTGACAGCTCTTCCCTTTCAAAATCTTCTTTATAAAGTTACAGCTAACCCAGATGCCAGGTTACTCGATTCTTCTTCATTCCGTTTCAGACTTGTGAGGAGACCAAATAAACTTCAGAATTATCTCCCGAAATGTGTGTTAATGGGAATGAAATTAGTTGTTGAGATCTGAGTCGTTGGAATTTTGTCTTTAAATACTTGAAAGATTCCCCATATTTCATCACTTTCCCCACATTCTTCATTATTTCTAGCTCTAAGTTCAAAGATGGAAGTAAAATTGTATCATAGGGAAACTAAAGAAATGTACTTAATATTATTTTTTCCATGTTCGATCATTTTCCTTTCAGGGTAAGATTTTTCGTATGAAGTGTGACACCTTGTCACGCACGCATTACTGCCGAAACAATGACTAAACATGCCGAGCTTACGATACAATAAGGAAAACGTGGTGAATTCTGCGTGAACTTCAGTCAATTTCAGCTCGAATCTTCCGCGTCTGGTTTCTGAATCTTTCAACTCCCAGTGTGTCCTAAGATTTTTTTCTCCCTTGTTTCTATCTTTCTGCCGGTGCGTCCATCCGCGCGCTAGCTCTACCCTTTCAACTATCCCTTCTTCTTTCGTGGACCCTAGATCGCCTCTTGATCGGTGGGCGACATCGCATTCGCTATTTAAACTTGCTTCGAAAACATTACACGAAGTATCCCGACATATGTGTTTGTGGAATGATTGTGTGTATATGTGTATGAGGAAACAAAAAAAAAGGAAATCCCTCGCGCGCAGCATGGCCCTTTTGGTAGGATAATTCTCGAGCATATTCATCGAAGACCAGTCGACCAGAGCAGCTGACTGCTAGAACCCCTTCTCCAGTCAATGGTTGAATTCGACCCAGCCATCAAGCTAGTGCTGAAAATCCTGCCACCATCGCGACTCAGATCCTTCTGTAGAGTCACATTGGCCGCCCGGCTTGAGAGGATGACGCGGAAGGCTCGCATACCTGATATCTGAGTAGCTAGGAGCCATAGCGTTTTGGGGATTGCAGGTATATTTAAAATCAGGTGGACGCAGGCTTTGCTTGTCATGCAGCTAGTTGTCACGTGGTAGATGCAAACCTCCCTCCCACGGTGGTCACGTGGGGGTGAGACGGCGGGTATCAATTGGCCGGCGAGTTCTGTTCTTGGAGACCTCGCGCTTTGCGCAAAATTCACGCTCAGGCTGGAGCGTTTTCGTGCGTCGCACGGGTGACGGAAGTCACGAGAAAGGCGCAGTAGGAGCGTGCACTCGAGCCGGGCCTCTTTTTTAAATGTGGTGTCCCCACAAGACTGTACGATCGTGACTGGTGGTCGGGAAATACCGGAAAGTGTGTACGGGGTAACTCAATACATTACGAGTATTTTTACATGAAACTTGTATATACTTTTTTATGTCGGTGTGCGTACTTTCACGGTTCCACATTAGGATCTCCCATTCAGAGGAAGCAGAGCTACTCCTGAGCTCTCACGGCTGGTCGCCTACTGCGGGGAGCGGAATTTAGGGCATCCTGGCCACAAGCTTTCAGTTTCACATTTGCAAATACACAATCGCAACCGGTCTATTTTTAGCAGGAAGAAATACTGCATGTTGTATTTGTAGTACGTATTATTTGGGGGTAGACGAAGGCGATTTCATAATGCATTGAAACGTAAGAAACAGCCGGTTACTAACACAAGAAGTTAAGAGGATTTTTTCGGATTCCAGGGTAGGCGAGTGAACGGGGCTGAAATATGCCTTCTCGAATCCGGTCTGTTCGGGGATTTTCACATTTGGCCAGTGCCAAGAGGAAGGGGGTGTTGTCCGGCCCCCTCCCCGACTCCAGCGCCTGCGGTGGACGCGAGGCGAAGCTCTGTCCGGCTGCTCACTCCTCTTGCAGCTCAGCGCGACACGAAACATGGGTCTCTGATGCCTGGGAGTTTAGCGTTGGAAAAAAGCAGTAAGGGTATAGCCGAATAAGGGGTGAAAATTTCAGATTTTAAACTGATAAAATTGGTATTAATTATTTTTCCCTATCGTCCCCCTTGTTTAAAAATCTGTAAAAATATATATTATAGAATGTTAAGAAACACATTACAGGAAAAAAAACTGAGACTACTCGAACGTTATCAGGTTGAAAAGTCAATTTCAAATTTTTAAAAATTGTTCTATTTGAATTTGGCGCCAAAATTGGTTGTCAAAAATATCTTTAAATTCAACTACTTTTCTCCGTCTCAGCAATTTGTTTCAGCCTGATACATGCAATAGAAGCTGAGAAAAAATAAAACATGAATATAACGTTTCTCATTGTGTCTCTGCAACGGATTGTCCTAGGAGGCTTATTGGTTGGGGAAGCTACTACATTCTGTATTCTCTTTCATACGAGTATCTTCATCGTTATTATCGATTTGGTTTGGGGGCACTTTTCACACCCTTATTCGGCTACACCCTTTAACTAACTAGTACTGTGAGTATTTTCATGTTAAAATGGTTTGTGCTACGCAGATTTATGAAAAGTTTTAAATATAATAAAGTTGCGCGGATTTTTCATTTTAGAGCACAGAAATTTAAATGAAAACTTACACATTGAAATTGTTTAATTTTTTATTTAGTTTAACTACTACCAATCTGAAGAATCAAGTCGTAACGATGCATGTTATGTCAGAAGGGCAGTATAGTCCCATTAGTGTATTCATAGGATTTCAATACAGTAACTCCTGTGAAAATATTAAAAAAACAGGTTTGTTTTCTTTCAGATTTTCCAAAATACTTTCCAGGGGTTTGCCTAAGAATAGGCCTAATCGAGTCGTCATGAGGAGTCAAATCAGCCATTAGAAAGTTTGCGCACGCCATTGCGGACAGCACAATTGATCTTATGCGAACGCGCAGATGCATTAAAATAATGCGAAACGTCAACTGCGCATGCGCAGAAGATAGTGCTTAAACGTTCGACGGTGCACAAACTCCCTGTTGGTAACCTCTTCACTTGCCGTAAGCCCCCCAAAACAACTGCCCCTCCCAGCACGTGTTTTTCAGAAATTTCTTTGGATTGATCCAAATACTGATACGTTCCCCACCAGGAGATTGAGACGCGTTGCATGATACATCATTTGCTTCCTTTCGATGTGGACCGGAACGGGTCTAACCAGAGTGAAGGACGCACAGACGAACGGGCAGAATGACTGACAGAAGAACAGACGTACAGACGGAAACACGAACGGATCTAAGAACGGGTGAACAAGGACTGATATGCAGACGCAGTTTCCCCAATGACGTTGTGTAGATACGAAAAAAGGGTCCTCTTAGGCTTCACGTGTCGTTCTGACGTCCTCAGGGCTGCTGCGAAATTGACTTTAGGCGCCTTGGGCCACCATTTCAAACGAGTCATTGGTATCTTAGAAATGGACAGGAGTGCATTTGGCTTTTCAGATTCTTGCTTAGTTGATCATGTCCGTAGGCGACACGTAATTTTCTACAGACGAATTGACTACACTGTCCAATGAGGGGTAAAAGTGACCTTTTAATATATGAGAAAGAAATGTGACACGAGTCCGATAGGCCATGGCCAAATCCTACGAGAAAAATTAAATCACTTTTACCACGTGTTTCACTCACTCTTTGTACACCTTACTTGCTTTCATTTTATTTTAATTCGTGTACACAAATCACTATGGTACATTAAGGGCATTAGTATTAGATGCGGGCAGAAGAAATTATTTTGTTTTCTTTGTTGCGTTCACAGATTTATCTGATCACTTGAGCATCGTCTCACTTTGAGCTCTAGTGAACAGTGTGTGTGTGGTGGTGACAAAGAGTCCAAAAATGGAGAAAGACGAATTTCGTGCGATGATAAAACATTTCTATTTAAAGAAGTGGACTGTGATCCAGATTCAATCTGAGTTGAAAGACGTTCATGGGGACTCTGCACCAGTATTTAAGACTATTTATATTGGATTAATGAATTTAAAGGGGGTCATACGAGTACCGAAGATGCAGAACGTTCGGGGCGTCTGATTGAGGTTAGTTCTCGAGAAATTGTGGATAAAATCCACCATATCGTAATGGCAGACCGTCGGGTGACAGTGCATGATATTTATGAGATTATAAACAGATGTGGAATATCCCACATTAAATTCTGCAGATGAAGAAGCTGAGTGCCCGAATGCACAAGAAGGGACATTCTCGTAGCATGCTAAGCATGCCCTGAAAGAACCCCTTTACTAGTAGCGACTGTGTCCAGCAGTGCTGGCAATCATGCGACTCCTAGCGGCACAATCGAGAACGACGCGAAATACCGTGAGATATTCCATTTTGATGACACACCCCCATGCGCCAAGAAAGGAAAACCAAAGTATAACTAAAGATATTTCTCTTTCCGCTTGGGCGGGGGAGTGGTGTGGGCGGAAGGGAAGGGGCTCTTGCAGCGAGCGTCCAGAAAAGCGCCTTCCAGGAGCCTTTCGAGGCGGATCTGAACGGAGCTGTTCGTCGGCGGAAGGGGAACGCTGCGGCGGGCGTCTTTCTTGGTCGTCGAAGAAAGAGCCCAGGACGTAGGGCGCTTCCTCCTTGAGGGCTTTTGCCCTCGCCAGGCCAGAGAATCGCTTTTCCGCGGCTCTGATGCTATGGGGAGAACCAGAGTTGTTCAAAATTTAGGCTGTGTAGCAATGTTGCCAAGGTCGATGCCAAGAGCGGGAGTCCGTGGCACGAGTGGCATGACGAAATCACCCCTCCACGCTCCTCATCACCCTGCCACAAGAGGCAACGCCATCACTATTGTAAAACGGCGGGGGTAGTAATAGTTTCGTTTCCCGACGCTAGTTGCGCAGAGAAGCTCGTGTAGGAATGCTACGGTGCCACGAAACGTGCCACTGTCACCAGTAGAAGACCCTGACACCACTGCTATATAGTAATGATTTTCAGGACCCCAATCAGCATAGACTCATCTAATATGTTTAATCCTGTAATACGCCGGCCCCCTGAACATATTTGAGTGTAAAATTTGTCGTCAGTGAAATTATTTAGTGAGAGGTCAGGCACTTATCAGACATTGCTGTTTGTATGTTGTTGTGTTTTTCAAATCTCGTTGTGTAGCATATGAGCAGTCTAAACGCCGCGTAATCATTTCTTGAAACGAACTATTCAGCACAAACAAATCGCAAGTATTATTACTGACATTTCATCGACATTTCTAGTGCTATTTCTTTACGTATATTAAATATTTGTTAATATAAATATTTGTGTATATTATTATTATATAATTAGTTATATAATATATAATTATATAATAACAATAATTATTATTATAATAATTATATATTATATAATATAATTTATATTAACGTCTCTAATTCGGTGTTATTTTTCATATGACACTGGAATACATTGTATTGTTGAAAGTCTCAAAGCATTCTGAAGAAATCTGAATGTTAGGTTGCTTCATTTATTTCTGATACCTTTCACAAAAATATTTGCAGAAAATATTAACCAACGCAGAGTCACATGTTATATACGTGACAACCTTCACTCTGAGGATAATGAAGGAACATCTTGTGTTAAAAGGTTTACATTTATTTATTTTGTATGTTCCAAGGTGTTTCTTGTGTGTTTGCTTTTATTGTAAAGATTGTCCCTTGGTCCGTTGGCTTATCCGCTTCGTCCTATCTTTTGCCGTTCTGATCCAGATCGTGCCCGCTGCTTCACTGTTTTATACCTTTTTTAGTATTAAATATTTTTGTCACTGTCATGGCAATATCTTCCCTCGTTTCTTATTCATTTTGTATGTTAATCAATTTTTTGTCCTGTAATTCGAACTTTTCCTGTCTTACTTCGACAATTTTTAAAGTTATGTTTCATCTGTTTTGGAATAAAAACATCTGCCTTTAACGTTTCCTCAATGTCTTTTTTAATTTCTCTCTCCCTTTCTCACAATTGCATTATGTTGTGACCGATCACGCATTATTTTACGAGAAATATTTTGCCCTTCACCCCAAGATAGGCGACTATTGACTTTTACAGTGTTTGACACTGGCAACAATGAACAACGTATCAAAATGATTAGCCTGGTAGAATCGATACCTCGAATCGACCTGCACTCACCACTTCACCGTTTCCGAAGAATAGATCGCCCATTTTGACTGGAAGCAGCTTGATGAAGAGGGTGTTTTTGTCTGAAGTGAAGACGTAAGAAAGGAAATCTGTTCCAATCTATTTAAAAATCACTTCAGAAAGGCTCTTAACAAGATAATTATTCTATTTCTAATGCTATTCATGGTGATTAACAACGTGTAAAAACATTACGTTGATGCTACGTTTTCTCGTCCACAGGCTTTTCTTTTTCCTATTCTTTACTTGTTCTTTATAAGTAATTATATATTTGGTATACCATCCTCCAACCGCATCACATGGTGACGGAAATGGTAGAAAATTGAATTCAACTGGAGCTGATTGTGACCGGAGTACCGAGCCTCATACGTTTCTGTAACGACACGTGACACGAAGATCATTTCTACGGACACTGCTGGATCCCGGAATTGCATTCTGCCAGCGAGAACAACAGCCGAACTACACCACAAAGCGAGATTGGTAAGAACGCCACACGAAAGTTGTCATCGGAGAATAGGAGCGTTCCAGGGAAAACCAAAGTTCTCCAAAGGAGTATTCGCCGCCCACGCCATCCGCCCCCTCGATGCACAAAGTAAGGTCCACGTTTTCCTTTTATTCCGTAAATAGTGGAGGTATTTATTAGGCGGAAGTGTGCAGAACCTCAGGATCAGCTACCACTTAATTTGGTTGCTCTGCTGTCTACTCACTCAAAATATTCCATTTGTGATGGCCAGACAGAATATAATTCCATCACAGTGCCCGCCACTTCGCCAAGGTCGCATGCGCCGCGTAGAATTTATAGCTCAGAAGAGGAGGGAGAAAATTGTAACCAAGTTTAGCAGTGAATTTGTGACAGAAAATGTATTCTATATTTCTGTACGAAATATTCAACATTCTTATTGAAGAGAATGGCGTGTTCAAAGCTATAATTTTGTACATAATTTTGTTCATCAAGGCAAATTTCCTGTAAATATATTATTTATTAAAAGAAAAGTGTGTTATATTGAAATATACCATTCTCACGTCTCATCAAGATTGTGGCTGTAATCATGTCCTGTTCCAAATTTATTAAGATTTGGGCGCCAGAAACAGGTTACATGAATTACTACCAAAGTTTTTCTATCTGGTTCTAACAAAATTATATAAAAATCCAGCTAGCTTGGGTCGATGGGGTCCGGATACAAATACTCGCTATCGCCTCGATAGCCGATTACCTGATCTGCCAACTATACAGTATGGCGTGGAATCTGAAATGTAATAATTATGCTACCAACTAATTGAAAATTATGATTGACAAATGAAAACAAAATTCAACAATTTATTTAACTTTAAATTAAAAACAATAAATTTGATGGTCATGACCCTTTTTGAATAAATTGTCTCTTTTATACTGCAGTATTTTTTTTACCGTTTTTGCATGCCAACGCTCCGTGGTCGCTTCTCACTTGGCCGTTGTTAATTCCAATTTCCGCTTCTTTCTTCGTTCTTGCGCCGCTGCTGACACGTCCAGTCCACACTGCCTCAACTATTTGTTAGTTCTTATCCGACGCTCCCCGGTTCCTAGTCTCTCCCACTGGTTATGTAAACTATTGAAGTCCAACTGCAATGTCCGAAAATCGGAACAAGTCCGCCGCGAAATCACTTCTGGTAACTTATTTTCAAAGTCCGGAAACAAACTATCACTTCTCGCACAAGAAAACTATACAAGTCTCACTTTCCCACTATATTGTCTACAACGATCTTTACGCTACGGCACCCAGAGTCAGAATGTTCGATCTATACTCCACGACACCCAGAGACGGAATGTACGATCTTCACTCTACGACACCCCGAGTCAGAATGTTCTGTTTAATGCATTTTTAAACCCTTCATGGCTCGGTCGGCGTCCATCCTTCTATTATTTCAAAACACGGCGGCAACATTAGACTATCTGACCTTTTATAGCCAACCCGTGCGTCTCTTACACATCCGAGTAGCCGTGACTTCCGTCAGTCATTCGTTTTTGCACCAATTATATCTTAGGTTCTTCAGCCCTCTAGCCGGCGTCCTGACGTCATCAAGGCCCGTGAATAGTTTGTTGACCTTGCCAAACCTCCGCGCCGTCGTTGCTAAGTCCATATACCGCCATATTGTATCCCCATTTATCTACCCCATGTATAGCTAACATCATTAAATAAAATCTATCATATTCTGGTATATCACAATATGTCAGAGTAAATTGAGTGTGAACCAAAAAGTGTATAATTGTGATTGTTGTGTTTTTTTCACATTTTAACATTCAGAAAGCAAGAGTTGGTGAACTAGCCTAAATCTAATGTAACGAGCAATACAATTGTATCATTTCTTTTTTGAAAATAGAGAAAAATTAGTGAAAAATAATTTGTTTAAATGTTCCACGAGTAGAAATTAGTACAAAAATCGTGTAGCTAGTATTGTTAACCTTAGGGACAATATAAATTTTTCAAAGTGTATATAAGTGTCTGTGTTATTTTGAAAAGGGTATTTCAATAATTTCACTATGCTTAAGTATTTTTGTATTCTTTCAGTGCATATTTTGTGTGTGTGTTTGTTTTTTCTCTTTTCCTCTTCTTGTACTTTCACAAACTGTGTATGTTTGTGATTTTAAATTATACCGTGTATGTTGGTTTTCTAATCTTGTCCACACATTTTTTGTCTTAACCTTCTTCATCTACTATCATTATTTCCGTGAGATCTCCGCTTGAAAGTTTGCACAATTTTCTTTGTGGTCAAGTACAAATCAAGTACAAGTCATTGTGGGGAAATGCTACAACTTTCTCCGTAGCTAACCACTGTGTGGCGTGAGAAGCCCCATCGCTGTACAGGGGATGCGGACTTCCCCAGTCGAGTCAGTGTAGTTTCGCCCCGAGAAGAATCGTGAGTGATTGCACGCACCAGGCGGAGGTTGCAATATGTACTATCGCTACTTCTTTATTTATTTCTTGATTTTCATTGCCTCTTCAGGAAGTGTATTAATAAGTTTGTTCAGTTATATTACCATCTTTGGAAATATTTTTGGTATTTTTGATTTGGTTACAATTGGTTTTTATTTTTTATTACTTCAACTATCTAAACTATTTTATAATTTTTATTTCTTCCAAAACTATCTATATGACAATTTCTTTTAATGTTGCGATACGTTGCAGTTTATTTTTTTGATTTAAATTATCTCCTGCATTTTTAAATGTATACGAGTTAAGGTCCGATTATTTTTTCTCTTATACTTCCTCCTCATTGATAATTGTTATTTCTGTCTTCCTTTTCATATAAATACGTTCTCCACACCCGTCACAATCACCAATCATATCTTTTATTATTGAATACTTTGTTAATGCAGTTGTTAGATGCATTCGACTCCGGTTATAGTGAACTTGTCGGGACTAACATGTTTGAATCTCTATATTAGATGATGTCAAAATTAAGTTGAATTTCTCTACAATCTTTGATTTTATTAATGTAGAGGTACAGCAAAATACATTAATCTCACGAACTGAAAATTTAAGTATTTTATTGGTCCTTAAATACAAATATTTTCAATGGTTTACTTAATATATTTTTCATTAGTAATTACTCTAGATCCTTCTCCAGAGTTCGTATTCTCTTCATATTTGATTCTGCATTGTCCTCTGCCTCATGTGTATCGTAATGCAGTCTTGACACCTTTCAATGCTTCTTGCACAGTTGGAGCATCGACCCACTCTCCGAAGGCCCTTCTACTCGCCTTATAACAAATGAGATCCAATTAATTTCCAGGATTTATTTCTTACGTTCACTCTAGCCGAGATTCAGGTTCACTATAACCGAATCTTCTTATGCTTCTTCGTAATGTAAGTGAGACGGGACCAGCGACATAAGTTCATTGTAACCGAGTGTTCATCATATCCGAGTTCACCACAACCGGAGTCGACTGTAGTTCTTACAATAGGTGCCTTCTGTACTACTTTCCTACATCGCCCCAATTCGCATATGCATTTAATTCCCTCCGCCCTCTTAACCTCTGCTTTACCTTCACTTACAACTCACCAGCTGGCCAGGCTGGTCAGCTCAGCACTGCCCACTCAGCTGGCCGCCGCCGCCGCGTCAGCGCGTATTTGGACTTCAATGTGTCGACACGTCAACTGCCTCGCGCCGCCCGCCACCCGCGCCTGCGGAACCTGCTGTGTCCAGCACTGCCGCCACGCACTCGTTGATTCAGGCACTGTGTGTTATACGCCCAAGTTTTCTTGAGCCCTCGCTTCGCTAGTTGCGAGAGGAGTGGTTATTTTGACAAAATGAATTTTACATGAAATTTGAAGTTTGATTTTTAATGCAAAATAGAGTCTATCACACGGGACCGAACATTTCTGGTTTTCAGATTTTGTCTACAACGCTTGTTACTATAATTTATTCTTAATTCAACTAATGTTGGCAAAGGAATGGGGTTAGGTAATCCGCGGCTCAAGGAAATGTGCGCATATAGTACCGTGCACATGATTACAAATTTACCGTCTCTTCCCCAATTTCCAAAAAAACTGGAAGACCCTACTTTTCACTCCTCTGTCCTCCCACTTCTCTCTTTTTCTCAACTGTCACTCTCACTCGTTAATTCGAAATGTATATATCTCACTCTGCTCTTGTCTTTTACGGAGCAATACACTACTTACGTCCGCACCGCTTCTCGTCTCAACTGCAAGTAACGTGCATTTGAGCTGGATACTTTCTCTCAGAATGTCAAAAAATTCAAACGTAGATTAATGAAGATAATTTTTTTAAAAAACGTTTACATTAAAGTGAATTATTTATTATTATTATTATTATTATTATTATTATTATTATTATTATTATTATTATTATTTTATGTTAGTAGTTTTGTATCAGGAGGATAGGGTTGGGATAGGAATTTCGTAAAATTTTATTTCTAGGTTCGAGTCTGGACAGTGACAGGATTTTCGACACTAGCTTGTCAGTCTCTGTCAGGAGGAGAATTCTAGCGATCGGCTGCTCTGATCGGTAGCTTTCCGTAATTTCTCCGATCAACGCCAGGTGAATGCCGAACCAGCAAACTAACAAAAGGACAACGGACCGCGCGCGATCCGTTACCGCGCCACCTCCCGAACAAAACATGCACAACACTTACGGGAATAACGACCCTAGTCGCTGACGCGCCCGGAATCACTAACAATCAATCAAGTAGACGAGAATTTATTGCGTTTTTGGTGATTGTATTTGGAAACAGCTAGCCCCGGAAGTATTAATCCGAGCCCCTTGGCAGCGTAACGAATGTTCTCTTCTGCTCTGAAGCGCGGCGTTGCGTGGCGCGTGGGAGAGCGGCGCCTGAGCTGAGCGGAGCGGAGGTCGATCGCGTGCGCGCGTTTGGGCCACGCGTGCGCGTGTGCGGTGAGTCACGCGCATTTGCATACGCGGCCGCGCCCCCGCCCCTCGCACGGCCTTTGCGGGATCCTCACTCTGGTGGCCGCGGTACGAAATTCCATTCGCCCCCAGAAGAATATTATTGTTCGAATAATACTGCCGACTCCGGTTTTAGTGAACTCGGATATAGTGAACCCTCGGTTATAGTGAACTTACCTCACTGGTCCCGATTAACGTACATTACAAATGAGCATAAGGAGTTGCGGTTTTATTGAAACTGAACCTCCTCTATAATAAGTCCTTGGAATTAATTGGATCTCGTATGTTATTAGGCGAGTAAACTGCCTTCGGAGAAAGGGATGGTGTGCTAACATTGCAAGAGGCATTGAAAGATGTCAAGACTGGATTACGATACTTATAGTCAGAGGACAATGCACAATCAGAGAGAGCACGAACTCTGGAAAAGGATCTATTGAAAAGGGTACGAAGCAAACAATTGAAAATAAAAATCTATTTGTTTATGAACAAATAAAGATATTGAAATTTTCATTTCATGCTATTAATGAATTTTGCGGCATATTAATATAATCAATGATTTTGAAAAGAATCCATTTAATTTTGACGACATCAGATATAGTGAACCTCTGATATTGTAAACCAAACATGTTAGTCCCCAGAAGTTCACTATAACCCGAGTCGGCTGTACTTCTCTCGCCTTGACAGCTAGTGGCTGACCAATCAGAGGCTTCAAATTCTGCTGACGTCACTTCAGAGTAGCCGATATTTATTAAAAAAATTAAATGTTATAGCGCGAGGCATCTGTACATTGAACGCCATTACTTCTTTGGTTATGCATCATGTATGCGCAGAGGCGTATCTACGGTATGGCAGGCATGGCACGTGCCATGAGCGCCACTCACAAGGGGCGTTATTTAGAGTACACACGCTGAAACAAATTAAGAACTCTAATTTGAAGTATCGTCAGGGGTGCAAATTCTGTGCTTGCCATGGGCGCCTGAATACCTAGATACGCCTTTTTGTGTGCGGTTGTGTCATCTACTGTTGTGTGCTCTTATTGCGGTTTGTTTATTGCTACTGTTGTGATCTGATGCAAGAACGACCACACGACCACGTGTCTGCCGCACGCGTAAGAGGCAACATCGCTATACAGCACAACACAGCTGTCAAGTAGACAGAAATATTATTCGGACTGTAGTAGCAAAATCAGTTAATGAATGTACTCCCTTTTGTTATACTTCGGCTTTTCTTTCTTGGCAGGTGGGGGGGGTGTCATCAAAATGGAATATCTCACGTATTTCGCGTCGATCTCGGTTGTGCCGCTAAGAGTCGCATGATCTCCAGCACTGCTCGATGCAGTCGCGATCGTGCGACTCCTAGCGGCAGAATTGAGAATGACGCGAAATACAGTGAGATATTCCATTTTGATTCCATAATAGAGGATTGATAGTATGTGCCAATCAAGTATAACGTCTTTCCATTATGTAATTTGTGTTCCGGATGTTGAACAATGAGGTCGTGAATTGTAAATACAGCACGATGACTCACCGGAAATATTTTTTCCGTTTGAATGCTCATTATTGTATTCTATTTAAGCAGTTATTAGTGAAAACGTAACAATAATACTAATTCAAACTCTTGTTCTATTTTAAAACCCGTTTTGAGCTTCAGTGGTTTCGAATTCAAGATTTGTTTTTAGGGAAAGGAATTGCATACCCTGACCAATAAAGGAAACTTTTGTCACTTTTACTGGGGGCAATAGATGCTGCAGCCATAATGAAAATATTGATTTGGGAGAAGGTGATGCGTTGTCAGACAGCATTGATAAGTCAAACGAGCTTGAGTTTGACTTGCGACCTGCCGTCGATGCAGCTGTGAGCGATGAAGATGCAGGCAGTGACTTGGAGGAGTGTTCGACAGATATTTTAATTTTGGGAGAAGCTGACGTCGCTAGCCTGTGGAGATTCCGAGGGTTTAAAGGATTCCGAGGAAGTTCTTCTCGACAGATCCTCGTAGAAGACTACGTACTCTGTGGATACCTCGTACTTGTTGAAAATAATGGGTCTACTGCCCTAACACCTGAAGTTCAGAATCCTTGGAGAATGCTTAACGACCAAAATATTATATTGGAGTCAGGTTAACGGGGTTTGGTCAGTAGGAGCAAAATTAATTTAAACCAAGGTTGTTTGACAACGTTTCGGAAATAATATTTCCATCCTCAGGGCTTTTAACCACCAAATGAGTGTATACATAATTAATTAATCTGCTACATAATGTGGATACTAAGGTACCTCACAGGCAATGAGGAACATTCATACATCTTCACCACACAAACATACACCATGACTGTAACTGGTAGAAAACGTTGGCAAACAACCATAGTTTAAATTAATATTGCTCCTAATGACCAAGGCCCGTTAACCTGACTCTAATAATCCTATTCCTTCAACAATAATCCTATTGTTGTAGAAAGTCGAAATGGAAGTAGTAAAGCTATGAAAAAGATAAAATTGTGAAATGAAGTTACTCTGAATGTATCCACAAGCAGCAACAACCATTTTGTTGAATATGAACCCTCCATTATTCGAGAATTGAAGGAAAAAGGTGGTTCACCAATAGATATTTCTAGAGAAATTTTCTGTAATGAATTAGACGATAAAATTTCCCGAGAAACGGCTATACATGCTGATAAGAAAAGGGTGAAAATTGATATGAGCTGTGAAGAAATTTATAAGTATTTGGTAATTCCGTATTTCTGGATAGTGTAAATGTAACTAAAGTAAGTACGTGTACTTCTTGTAGTAGTTTTGTAGTAGTAGTTTTTGTAGTAGTAGTACTTGTATTTGTAGCAGTCTTCACCACACGTAAGATATTTATTGGAAGTATAAAATACGTTCGTAGTGTACAAAATACTGTTTACGAGAAGCTGGTGGAAAAGTCCAAAGTGACGTGTAGCCGACGATGGATCGCGGGACGGCGGGGGGACCGAAGTGTTAAAGAGACATCGCCCCTCAAATTCAACAACGCGGTAAGATATGGTAAATAAAAAAATGTTATTTTTCGATCGAGGTAGGCGTGGGGGCTAAGAAACATGAAGTAGCATGTGATTCAGATTACTTTGGCTTTACAAACACCCGTTATGTTCTTGGCTGTCCGGGATGAGCCGCGTCTCAGTCGGTTTTACTGACGTTTCGGCCATCTTGCTGTGGCCTTCTTCAGAGCTATACTGCCGCAGAATAGCTCTGAAGAAGGCCACAGCAAGATGGCCGAAACGTCAGTAAAACCGACTGAGACGCGGCTCATCCCGGACAGCCAAGAACATAATGACTCCGGCCGCGGAAGCCTACGAATCTACTTTACAAACACCCGTTCATTATTGACTTCGAGAACGCATTTCTCAAGAAGCACGGGAAGGGGTAAATTTGACAATTATTCATGGCGATGATTTTTGATAATAGAAGAGCAGTAACATTAAATTGCGTTGTAAGAAAGATAATTCCGTAACATATATGGCAAACGCGCATCTGAAGTGTTCCATTTTGACGATCAATAAATATATTAAGATGTAATGAAATATGAAGTAACAGTATGTAAAAATATGTAATTATGCCAAAATATGAAAAATAAAAATGATTCTAATTTATTCAGAATGACTTGTAAACCCAAAAAAAGTTTTGAGATGCTGGTATGTTGTTCAAGTAAAAACATATAATTACATGCGAAGCCTTTCCATAATCATCATACTACGTACATATCACTAACTTTCTTTATTTCAGGTGAGTAAATTAAAAATTGTCATGCTGTATGGCTAAAATGTAAGTGTATTTATATGCAATTTGTATTCTTCTGTACATCTCTTCAAATTTCCAAGAAAATGTAATAGTTATGTTTATCAATTGAACTGAACGTTCATCTTGAAAATATAACAAAAATACTTCCGGTTAAAATTCTACGTAATAAATTTCGTATTGAAACGAGTAATTTCCGCACACGCTGGTAGCTGTGCCGTGAAGTTGAGTGAAAGCTAATCAAAACTTCTGTATTCGTCGCTGTCTTTGATGTGCTCGACCTCACATGAAGGCCAGCTCAGGAGCCAAGAGCGCGACGCGCCAAGGTCGCTGGCAGTGACTTACACTGCTTTCATTCCCTGAGCTACCGCTGACTTTAGAATTAATCTGCGACTATATAAGTAAACATAATCTTCAATTATGTAGTTTTATCTAGTTTGTACTATTTTTATTATACAATATTATTTATTATTTATATTATACAATATTATGTTAGTTTATAATTACATATTGTAATCCCTCTGTCGTCAGTTGTGGAGGGGATTCTCGTGGTATCGTGGCTCTTTTGAAAGATTTCTAGAGAAAAAAACGAAGTCGTGAATACAGAAACAATATATAATTGGATGAGTGTTGGAAGCAAAACAAATTACAGAATGACAATAACACACTAAAAAACAAAGAAAGCAGTTAACAATATTAAAAAAACATCAGAAGGGAAAATCAACTGGAAAATTATCATGGATTAATTCCATAACTGGCCCACCTTAGAAACACAGCAATATCTTCTGTGACTAAATAAATTGAAATGACATAAATGGAATGAATGGAATCTTTGATGGGAATGAGGAGTGCACATAACGTCACTTCCAGGGTAAGGGCATTTCGCATGACAGTGTCATGCGATGTAGTACTCTCTGTTTACGAAAATTGCAGTTAACTGCCCCTCAACATGTACTGTATTAATATTCATACATAATTTCTTGTACGAAATTCTGCGAAGTTACAAAAGAATATCTTGTATTCAATGATTAATGGATGAATAAATATGTTTTTGAAAACACAGAAGATTCCAAGAAAATTCTTGAAAAACTCTGGAAATGAAATTACAAAAGAATATCTTATATTCTATAAAAGTGAATACATATATTTTTTGAAAACACAGAATATTCAACAGAAAATTTTTGAAAAACTGTAGAAATTTACCATTCGTTCCAACATCTATTTTGAGATATTTAAGTTCACTTAAATTCTTCAATAGTTCATAGCCAATATAATTTTTTACCTGATACCTGATTGGGGAAACGCCGTTAGTCGACGGTAGGTCGGCGTCGGATCTCGCCTTCCAGCGAGGAAGAGGAAGGAAAGGTACGCCATCTACGCCCAGGCTTCGCCGCCGAGCTTCGAGGCTTCGCCGCGAGGCTTCGAGCCCATCGCCGCCGAGGCTTCTCGCCTGGCGCACTACAACGAGCGCTCCACCATCAGCTCGTGGGAGATCATACGGCTGTGCGTCTTCTTCTGCCCGGCGAGTTGGCAAAGCACGCCGTCAGCGAAGGCACTAAGGCTGTTACTAAGTACACGAGCTCCAAGTTAAACTTGCTCTTGTTTCGGTTCGCTTTACTTGCGCAACGTCGGTGCTTGTTGCAGTAAATCACCGCTCGGCTTCTCGCGGGTGGCAGCCGACCATCTGCCTTCACACCGCTTTCTCCTTGTACTTCTTTCTTTCTAGTTCCCGTGTTCTCTTCCAACGTAATGTACAGTACTCCTTTGTTTCGTGTAGATTGTGTTATGAAGACTACTACCATTCTCTCTCGAGACATGCGTTAAGGATATATGATAATTTTTGACAATTTGTATGAATACATCGCCCCAAAATTCTGTGAATGGGCCACTGCTGGGTAAGAAATGACTATGCAATCCTGAATTCCAGTTTTAAAACGAAAAATAGAAGTTGTGATATTGTTATTAGAAAGGAAACAGAATGCTGCAAACACATTACAATCGCATATTTAGGAAACGATACGTCCGAATAACTTTAAAACCAGGGGACACGAGTTTTGTGGGGCCGTGATATTTCTGTTCTTGAGTTTTGGGAGGATAGGTAGGGGACAGGTGGGGACTAGTGAGAAATGATGGGTAACATTTGTGTCCCGAATTCTGGCTCTTAACCAATGTTACACAAAGTGATATCTTTTTGAACTTTCTATTACATTTTTGGAGATATAGCTCTCCTGGCGACTCCTACTCTGTAGTGTGGGAATACGATACGAACTCGTAATAGAATAGTAACTCGAAATCCATATAAATTCAATTGGAGAGAAAAGAGAAAAGCATCATTCACGATCAAATTCAAGAGACTAATTTTCTATGCCCTCATTCAAACGCCCCCATCCCCGCCCATGCACTTGCACTGCAAACGCTCAAGCTCACGCCCCCGCCCTCACCTCCGTCCCCCCGCCGTCGCACTCTCCCAAGCACACTCTCACGCCCTCGTCCCCTCGCCCCTGGCCCCGGTCACGACCCGCCCACGTTCACGCTTACACCCTCACCCCCCGCCCCCACCCACGCCATCCGCCCACGCCCACACCACCGCTTAAGCCCCCGACCACCCACACGCCTCCACTCACGCCCCTCTCACGCTTACGCCAACCGCCCACGCCCCCGCCGCACAACCACCTGAAAATTCCGACTGTGCGCTCATCGTCATCCAGGTGTGGACAGGATGACAACCACTTCATGGAACCCGGGTGAGGACCTGGGCCACGTGGTCGCTCCGCGGCGAGCAGGCGAGGGCCGGCGGCGCCCGCTCCGCGCCCGCTGGAGGGCGCTAATTTTCCACCGGTCGCCATGGCAACGGCGGCAGGGACTGAAAGATCGGAAAATCTCGATCTGCCATTTTTATGAAGTTTAACCCAGAATCTGAAGTCTTCTTATCACGTTTGCTCGCGAACATCCTATCATCATAATCCACATAATGTACCATCAAAGCTCGCCCTGTTCTTCAAATGTTTCATTTACGATGTTACGTTTTATTTAATTATTGTTAAGTTATTTTGGAGAAGGCGGCCCCTCTTTAATTTTATTGGTGGGGGGCGAGGGCGAAGCGATACCTTCAATGATGAATAACTCTTAACTTTAAATGACGTAACTTTTTAATGCAAGACAGTCTTGAGTATCTAAAAATATAGATATACAAATAAAGTTCAAAAATATTATTTTGAGGACTAGAATTGCGGTAGTGTTTGATGGCATGGAAGATGAATTATGACCTGCGGTACGCTTTCATCGCATTTCGCTACCAAGATTGCCTCCTCAAAAGTGCATGAATGAAATACGTATTTTACTCACAACGATTCAAGCCTTTTAATAAGTGTTTCGAAGTAGCAAAACCCAACCAACACCCGCATTCTGTTGGCGACTTGAACACCCGTACTGCTATGGGGTTGGGGGCCCATCCAGATGTCCCCCTTCCCGCCTCTCGCCCTCCCCCTCTTCACCCCCATAGGGGGGGTGGCTCAGGGTATCGACTGACGTCACTTCAGTGCCTCTGGCCGGGAGGTCCTAGGTTCCACTACCGATGGCGGCAGGGTTTTCGAAACTGCTTGTCAGCTAGGTCTAATTCAGTCGATGTCTCAAGGAGAATTCTATAGGCCGGCTGCTCTGATAGGTAGTTTTCCGTGGTTTCTCCGCTCAATACCAGGCGAATTCCGGAGCAGTACCCTAACAAACGGGCCATTGACCGCGCGCGATCATTCCTTCCTCTTCCTTGACCTATCCTCCATCTTACACACACACACACACACACACACACACACTTACACTAACATGCACTACACTACCACACATGCCGGGAAACCGGTCGTGAGCTTAGAGCTTGTCCCGGCTGAGGCGGTGCCTCGCATTTGGAAGATACTTGGTTAGGGAAAACCCCGCTAGCCGACGGTAGGTCGGCGAAAGTTCTCGCCATCCAGCAGGGGAAAATACCGCCACCTCCCGAGGAAAAAAGCATGCACTACACATACGGGACTAATGACTTCACTAGTTGACTCGCCCGGAATCACTAACAATCAATCAATCCCTCATTCTGTGGGCGACTGCTACAAACGTATTGCTACGTGGGCGGAAGCACATCGAGACTCCCCCCTTCCCGCCTTTCCCCCCCTCCCCCAGCGTTTTATCGCCGGGGGCGCCGCGGAGGCTATCTGCTGGTTTGAATCCGCACCGCCCATTGGCGGCGTGATGGCGCCAGGCGCAACCGCTGCTGCCCCGAACTCGGGCACCATTTTATGATCGCCGCGCATCCGAGTGATGGATTTCAGTTCGCCTCTTTCGTTCCGCCAACGCGGGATGCCATGTGCTGTCGACTGTTCTGGTCGATTCTGGTCAGTTGCTGCCACTGAATTCTGTCGCACGTTCGCCTCATTAATATGGTGTTTGGTTTGACGGTCTTGCTGCGTTGGTGGGGCCTCTAATTGAATATGCGAGAAAGAGATCATCACACTCGCTCAAACTCCATCCTTAAAGTTGTAACTTTCACTCCTTACTTTTACTAGTTTACGGACACAAATCTCCAAAAGTACACGGAGAGAAACGTTTAGTTCATACAATTAATCACGAAGTAGATTCAACTAAACGGTATTGTATATTTTCGTAGGACAAAGTGCTTAGTCACGTTCACGAAACTGTTGTTTAGTTAAACACACTAATACACGTATAGTCATGTTCACTAAACTGGTCATACCCCGTGACGAATGGCATGTAGTACGGTAAAACTAAACGAATCATTGCGTTTACTAATACATTGAGTAATATTTACTAAACACATTGCAGTGAAAATAACTAACGAAACGTGAAAGGGAATACTACTTCTATCTGCAACTGGGTTTCCGGAGCGGTCACCTATCCTACGGCCCCCGAGACTCGAACGTCCTTAACCTCGATTACCTGACAGTACCTAGCCAAAAAGAGGAGTTACGGACGCATGCTGCCGGCTTCAGGGTACCGACGGTATTTCTACCATTAATTTAGAATAGAACATAATTATAGAAAAACAGTCTAATACTAAACACGCCATTTATATAGCGTATAAGTCTATATAGAGCGTTGAATTCTCACACTTCAGACACACATCATTGTTATTATTTTTATTGCTAATAATAATAAATTTAAACTAGTCGTGCTACAACTGCACATAGTTTCGTGCTTTATTTGTAACGGTTGCGCAAAATATTAACGTATGAATCTGGAAATGTGTTTCCAGCGAGCAAAACCTTTTATTTTTCCGCACCGAAACTCGAACCTGAGTTAACTCACCTATCGCTTTGCCGTTACACAATGCACTGGCTCTTTCGTATTCACTGGGGCCGACACTGGGAAATCGAATTCTCTCCCATTATTTCCAACACGCAATTTTCGATTATTCAGGGCGTTAAACGAAAATTAGTCCTGCGTCATTCTTTTAAGCGTCCCTTGTATTTGTGGGAAAAAATAAAGAAACTAGTGGTACTACAACAGCAGATACTTTCTCTCATTATTGGAAATAATTACTACGCAATAACGAAATATTGTAATTTCTGCTCTACTAAAAACTCAGATATAACTTAAAAAATTCCAATTCGAAATAACTGTGATGCAAATCTGCGTTAGTCAGGAACAGTAGTAATTTCTTGCATTTACAAATAAAATAAACATGAATAAATTTAACTGTTACAGTATTTGTAGAACATTATACACAATAATTACAAAAGTTTGTCTTGATTACATCGGAGTGGGCTAATTTCGGAATACCTTAATCACCAAACAAAACTTCTTGAAGTGCATTTGTTAGTTCCAAGTTAAATCTATTAATTTCCTTAAATGTATTTCCCGGTCTAACAGTATTATCTATATACGATCATCACGACCGGCAGAAATGATGATGATAATTCTTAAATACAAAACGTTTTAGTACATTCTATTTTTTTTGTTAAATAATTATTTTTGATAAAAACTTATTTTAAGACATTTAAAGAATATTTTATAAAAATATCTTGGCGCAGGGCTCTTATAAGTGGGGGCCCTAAGCAATGTTTGCTTGTAGGGAAATCCAGCTCTGTATTTATCTACATCCTGAATGATAATTTGTTTCATTTTCACAGTAGCAAAACAAGTATTTTATCAATTCAGCACATTTTATGTCACTAAAATCTATTTCTATTACCGTTTTGCACTGAATGCCCACCCTCGTAGCTCTGCTGATTGGAGCGAAGACCTTTCCTCAAAGTTGCTGCTTTGAATCCAGTGTAAAATATCATGCAACTGTTGTTTGGAAGGGGCAGTGGCTGTTCAAGCAGAAATTAACGAAAACTACTAGTTAAAAAATGTGCATGACTTTTTAATGAGCTGATTTTTTAGAACTTTTTATGTGTATGTAAGGCAAACAAATTTCCATTATCAAATTTGTACTTTTCAAATGTTAAGTTCTTGCGATTTTTGGAAATACGGAGAGTTCATCAAAAATGACACCCGCGCCATTCTTGTAAACGTTTATTGTTCTATCCGTGAAAAAAGAAAGAAAAATTTGGAGTGGTTTTAAGATTTTTTATAAATTGCATAAATTTCAAGTATAAATGATGGAAAACTACTTATTGTTTCAAAAAATTGTACAAGATATCTTTGAATGAGCTGATTTTTTCGCACGGAAGCCAAAGTCTCTGTCTTCAATTTTTGTAATTTTTAAATGTTAAAACGTGGCATGTTTCCAAAATACAGAGTTCGTCGGAGAGAGAATGAGACTAGCACCAATTTTACCGTCCTTGGATACATACGAGGAGAAAACTAAAGAAAAACTTGGCGCCCTTTTTAAAAAAAATCGTGCAAATTAAACACGAAGACTACTCATATTTTGGAAAAATTGTACGTTAGCTTAATTCCAGATGTGTTCAAAGAATATATTTTATTCAGGAACAAATCTCTTTCCTCAGTGTTGTAAATTTACGAAGACGGCGGAAAAATATTTGAACTTTTGCAATTTTCGAAAATCAGAGATTTGAACGAAAGTGACACCTGGACTGTTTTTAAGCGACTTTTACGCTCTCCGTAGACAAAGTATAATCAAAATCTTTGGAGCAATTTTTGAGAAAATGTTGAAAATGTTTTTTAGGTTTCATGTAAAGTACATCCAAGACAGAAATATCGCTTTCAAACTCCAAAAGCCTAGAGTTCATTCAGATCGAAAAGGTAATATTAATTTTGGAGAAGCTACTGAACGGTTTATGCCAGCGGTCCCCAACCTTTTTGCACTTAAGCCATACTATAATGCCAATGAGGCGGCGGGCACCATTCATTTTTTCAAGGTATATTTATAGTTGGACATTGGAAATAATACACAAAATGTGCAAAACCAATATTTAATTAAAAACATACAATATAAACATGAAAATCGTTTATTAGATATTTATGTAAAATAAATAAGCAATATTTATTAACATTGATGACGCGACGATCGTTAGTAAATATCGTACATCACACATGTTTACTTATATGGGTCTTTGCTGCCAAAACAAACGTTTAACCAAAAATCAAATACTTCTCCAAAAAGTGAAAACTTTCACAATCGCACAGAGCCGCGGCGGCTTTTATGAGCAGCGGGTACATCTAAAACGATTCGCGGGCGCCATTGTGCCCTTGGGCATAGGGTTGGGGACCCCTGGTTTAGGCTCTAGCGGTGACCTCAGACCGACCGAAAAACACCGACAGACGTTTTGCCCTCAATCGATTTTTCGGTATCAAGGATCCACGAATCATAGATTGTGACTTCGCATCATGTTAGAGGAAGTAATTTGCTGTGCAGGGACAAGCTGTATTCACTTTTTCGTTACGAAATTATTTCGTTACGATTATAAAAGGTCTTCTATCGAATTTTTGCCGTTTGCCTGCGCACGATTACATTACCTTCGCATTTGACGGAATGAGTGTGAGGAAGTAAACAAAATAGTAACTAACCGAATCGTGGGGAAGGTGGAAAGCCATTGCGAGCGCCAAGAGATGGCGTCCACTGGGCGAATCAACCGAGTTACAGTGAAAGCGTTGTGTGCCCAGTGAGGCGGACCGCGCCGAGCCGGGCCGGGCCAGGCCAGCGGGCGCTCAATGACAAGGGGCCCTGGAAAACTGCCCGTGCAGTGCGAGCGTCCCGCCCTTGGACCAGGGCACAAGAAGACATTATCAATTGAAAAATCATACCTTTTCAACCATTATCTATAATGTGTTTAAATTTCGTGTTGATGGATTTAATTGTTTTTATTTATTGTTTTTAGTTTAATCGATCCGTAAATGCGTACTGCCAGAGACACAGTTCATTTGACGTGAGATCATTGAATAAGCTAGGTCAACGAGAATTTAAAAGCTGAAAATTTCGAAAACCACAGACAGACATACTTCAATCGTCTCGTATATTATTTTCGTAGTATGCCTTCCCTTTGCGGCTCTCGCACGCAACCAATCTTTATAAATGAGGTCTCTAAAGAAAGAGAATTCTACGGAGACGTGACGAATTGATCTTTGACTTTAAAATATGAAGGATTTGTTTAAAAAACAGCTAAATATTCATGTAAAATCCAAGCCGCACGCCAGGATTTTTGAATCTATATCGTTAAATATCTTCTAAACCAAGTGTTCCTAGAGCCTTAAAAACTGACATTCTGAGGCAAAAACCTCTAAGAAACGCTACCATAATCTACAGGATGAGAATTGAATTACACGTATGTACCTCGTCACTTGATGATAAAGTTAAATGAGAATAGTTTGTATTGACAAGGGTGCAATATATTATTTATCAATTACGAGGTGGCATATAGAAGAAGTGACGGACGATAAGAGGGTCTCGAAGAAAAATATATTACAGGCTTAATTTGGAAATTAAAAAAAATAATGAAGAGGTTGGTTATAGCATGCGAGAGTTCTCTCACGGGTACGCTAGTTTTATTTATCTGTATTGATAACGTCCTCGGGGCAAACAGTAGACAACAACAGTGACGCCAACAAAAAGTCGGGGCAATATTTTCGGGAGGAATTTCATCGGCGCGCGCTTCGACAGCGCGGAGGCTGTTCGTCACCGGTGGCAAAGACACACGGCGGAGCGGGGGCGGGGTAGTGACGTGGGGGCGGGGCGGGGCGTAGAGAGTGGGGGGCGGGGTGGTTTGGAGGCGGGGCGGGGCGTGTGTGAGCGGGCGGAACGAGGCGAGGCGGGGGCCGAGGAAGGGGCGGGGCCGGGGGCGACGCGGGGGCGTGGGTGTGCCCGGGGGCGGGACGGGACGTGGCCGGGGGCGGGGCGTGGCCTGGGCGGGGCGGGACGAGGCGGGGGCGGTGACGAATGGCCGCCGTGAGGAATGGGCGCAGCGCGGAGCGCTTGCGGCCTATGGCCAGATTCGTCAGCGGCGGGGACGCGGCGCGGCGCACAAGTCACGAGGAGCTTTTCACGCTCGCCAGACGACGCTGTCCAAACTCCGCTTACAAATACGAGAACTTGCCCATCCGCGGTGGCCGAAACCAGATATCTCCCACCGGGGCAGCGTCCCGGCCGGGACAAGCTCTAATCCCCCGACCGGTCTCCCGGCATGTGTGGTAGTGTAGTGCATATTAATGTGTGTGTGTATAAGGGGTGAGGATAAGACAAGGAAGAGGAAGGGAAGATCCTCACGGTCCGTGGCCCGTCTGTTTGGATAGAACTCGGGCATTCGCCTCGTATTGTTTGGAGAAAACCACGGAAAACTACATATTAGAGCAGTTGACCGCTAGAATTCTTCCAGAATTCTCCGAGACAGACACTGAATTCGATGTAGCTGAGAAAGTAGTGACGAAAGTGCTGCCCCCGTCGAGACTCTAACCTAGGACCTCCCGATCAGAGAGACTGCAGTGACATCAGTTGATGCTCCGAGCCATGTCTCCAAGTCATTGGCAGCAATGCTTATTAAATTGGTACAGCAAGTGTTGGGAAGATAAGGAAGTAGAGACCTTGGGAATGCACTGAAGGTTGAGGCAGGGGAATGAAGAGCAAAGAGAGCGACTTGGGCCCCAGTGCGTTGCGCGTTCGACAACGGCGTGCGTCACTTTCGCCTCCAAAGATTCCCTTAGGGCTCCATTCCGCCACTGTCCCGCTACACCCCATACTCTCTACCCCTCCCCGCCCTCCTCGCTCCATTCCGCCTACCTGGCTCCGCCCCGCCCCTGACTCGCCCCACGCCGCCCCCGCCACGCTCCGCCCCGCCTCTCTCCGCCCTGCCTCGCTCCGCTCTTCGCCGCCCCGCTGCGCCCTGCCACGCTCCTCCCCTCCCCGCCTTGCTCCGCCCCGCCCGCCCACTCCTCCATGCCCCGCCCCGTCCCGCTCCTCCCTGCCCCGCCACTCCCCGTCCCGCTCCGCTCCCTTCCCGCTCCTCCCCGCCCCGTCCCGCTCCTCTCCGCCCCGCTCCTCTTTGCCCCGCCCCACTCCACCCCGCCCCGACCTGCTCCGCGCCACTCCTCCCCGCCGCGCTCCACCCTTCCCCGCTCCGCCTCCGCCCCGCCCTGGTCATCCGCCCTGTCCCGACCCGCCCCTCTCCTCCCTGCCCCGCTCCGCGCGCCCTGCCTCGCTCAGCCCCGCCCACCCAGGGCCCCCCGTCAGCGGCAGCGTGCATGGAGCGAATGCCAACCTCCCACATTCGCTTTCGGGCGTCGGGTGGACGGTCCGGGACGCTCGAACGAAGGACCGAGGCAGCGCCAGTGATATGTTGCTCCGCTCGGTCTCTTTAATGAATCTTTCTGTCTCCAGTGCCAACGCGGGGTGGAACGTATATTATTCGACAGGGAAAACGCTTGTGTGTGATGACGGAATTTCTTGACCACAAGCTTTCCAAGCGCCTTTAGAGTTTATTACAGTGACTGTGAATAGACGACTTTATTTGTGAACTTAGTTGAACGTTGGGAACTGCCAAGTTGCCAAACCGCCCGTTGCGTCGCGTCGTCAAGGCGAACATTGAGCGTTGGCTGGTCACATGGCACCGTCTTGTTACGCCGTCAATTGCACGACTTGCCCCATTCTTTGAGGCTGCCTCAGGCCTCTGCAAGACCCTTAGACGCCTAGGATAGACTCTCATTTTCACTGTGATCAAGGTTTCAGATGTTGTTGCTCCGTCTGACAAATAGCCAGTAGAATGCGAGGTTTGTGAGGGCGGGAGGGATTTAGCAGTAATGAACTTGCTTGAGAGGGATTTCTCGCCTTTCCACAAGCCACCGCCCCCAGCCGGCGTGGCTTTTGGCAAACTGTGCAGTAGTCTCAGAGAAAGCGCTGCTCGATATGTTTGTGATACATAGGTTGGATAAAAAGTAATGAGAATATTGCTTTATCTTAAAGCCGGTGAGTTGGCATGCCGCCATCTGCCGTGACTAATGGAAGGAATATTAGACGAGTGTGTGCAGCGAGCGAGAAACAGTACTCTGACAGTGTACTGCAGAGTGTAAATCGTTGAACTTCGTAGCAATAGTGCGAGCTAACTTCATGTTTATAAAGCGCCCTAACATGATGTTTATGTAGGTAGAGCAACGTCCATGGCTCAAAATTGAAGTGGCTCGAGGTCAGAATAAGTAAGAATGTTTTGAGGGACTTCATGAAGCATGTGGTGAAGCAGTGTTGCCGTACTACACAATCGGACGATGGGTTAAAGAGTTCAGATTAGGCAGGTATGATGTGAAGGATACCCCCGTAAAGGACGACCCCAGGTGGAGAACTCTTGGGCCGCTGGCAATAGGAGATTCTGGAACATCCACCTTATTCCTCCGATATAAGTCCCTGTGATTACGATCTCTTCCGAAAAACGAAAGAATCCCTGCGATGAATCCGGTACAATACCGGAGAAGAAATTATTCATGCTTTAGAGCGGTCAATAAGGGACCGACGGAAGGAATCAACAGAAGTAGACGCGCAGATGGTGTACGACGCCTTCCTACTAATTGGCAACGGTTCATTAATAACGGAGGCGATTATGTTGAAGGAGGTAAATGTAAATACCTCCGACAATAAAGTCATTTCAAAGAAAACTAGTGGTGCTACCAAAGGACATACTTTCTCGCATTGCTCCTAAATGCTCCGCAATATTATAGTACTACATAAATCAGCAAATATTTTCCCGCTCCGAGATGCGATCCCAAATCCTTAGATTTAACTTGCCGGCATTCACGCCATTACGCCACATAAGCACGCATGGACCGAACTCGGGCATAGGCATAAGCACGTAAATGTCCGATTTTCCATGTAAAAAAATAAATAATTCAGGACAAATTATAAAAAATTCCATCCTAGAAATATTTACTCCTTTCTCATTTATATTCAAAACGTCAAATTCAACACGGAGTGCCACGAAAAACACATACATTTTTTAACTATTAAAAATGCTTTGCAATAACATACACCTACATATGCCAGCAAAAGTGTTTTAAACCAGCAAGTTTTTTTTCCATTCCGACACCCGAACACAGTTCCTCAGAGTTAACGCGCTGGCACTGATGCCACTGTGCCACACAAGCGCAGTGCGCTGGAAAGATCGTTTTCCGACGCACGATTACATAACTTCTCTTCTTACGAAGTATTCGTAAGGCGCGAAAGTTAACATATTTCTCATTACTTTTTATCCAACCGTTGTATTTTTGGTACTGAAGCAAATAAATGTTCACGCGGCCAAAAGCCACCTAAAATGGAGCACGAAACACTGTCCTGCACCGGCACCGCGAAATGTAAGAAGCGACTGAACGACCAGGGACTCCTCTTCCCCCGCGTCAGGGAAGGCTTTCGGCGAAACTCAGCGATGGACAGACCAGAGGGCGGGAGGAAATGAGCAGCAGAGCTGCCTGCTGCTGATTGATTAGTGCTTTCGGGCGCGTAAACGACTAAGGTCATTAGTCCCGTAAGTACAGTACGTGTTTATCAAGGGAGGTGAAGGTGCTCTTCCGCCGCTGGATGGCGAGATCCGGCGCCGACCTACCAGTCGGATTGCGGGATTTTCCCACCAGGTATCTTCCACCAGATCGCTCCAGCTAGGCCATGCTTTATGCTCCCAACTGGTCTCCCAGCATGTTTGGTAATGTAGTTGATGATAGTGTGTATGTAAGGGGTGAAGATAGGACAAAGAAGAGGAAGGAAAGATCGTGTACGGTCCGTGGCCCGTTTGTTAGGTCACTGCTCCGGCATTCGCCCGATGTTGATCGAAGAAACCACGGAAAACTACCGACCAGAGCAGCCGTACGCTAGAATTCTCCTCCAGACAGCGTCTGAACTCAACGTGTCTAATCTAGCTAGCGCCGAAAATCCTGCATGGTCGGGGCTCGAACCCTAGGACCTCCCGGTCAGAGGCACTGCAGTGACGTCAAATGATGCCCTGAGCCACCAAAGCCGGTGTCTGCGGCTGCCATGCATGAGGCAGGATATTCTGCGCACCGTCATGGAAGGGAAGACACTACTTTTCGGTTCAGCATTAAAATTCAGTAAACACCCGGCCATGCACACTCCGTTCCTAAAATGTCCTTATTACATGTGGAACGAGCATCCAACGTCTGTATAACCGGGTACCCGTGTATCACCTGTGTGTCGGTCATTAAATGCAATACCGTCATAACTCACGAATCGTCATTTTCTTTATTTGTAACGCTGGATGAAACATCTGTTGCCTTCTTTAAAGGAAGGACTGTCAATACTGGGGCACAGAATCAAAATAAGTGGATGCGATAATTTCAAACTATTTCCTATCGAAATGAAGGAAAATCTTCAAACGCATTTCCTTACATCGCCAAACGCATTTCCTTCCACTTATGTTTGAAAAATTAAGTGTTTTTAGTTATGAAGGCATTTAATTTGCAAAATTTACTTGTTCCTCTTACAGATTTCTCATTACCAGATACCATTTTAATCCAATGTAGTTGTCTGAAAGATTACAATTTGAATTCAAGAAATATGCTCAATATTAATGTTTCTTAATACAGTTCTTAATGTTCTCAAAGTTTCAACGAATGTTTTTCGTTTCTGTTTCAGGTAAGTGCACTGCAGAGGTGACCATCTTATGGGTTCTCAAAATGAGTTGCATACGCGTGCAGCTTTTCAACGGTAAGACGCTTTTCTAAATCGAAACAGTTCATTTGTTGCTTGGCATTAATAGTATTCACATCATTAAATTCAGTTATTTTCACGAGTACGATTTGAGTTTTGGTTGTGACTCAACTTGAGATATTTTTTCTCATTAACGTGAACGTACTTTAGGTATCGTTCTTTGTGTGGTTTGTTTTTATTATAAATTCTATTATTTGGGTTCTAACGAGAGCCTAAACCAGTAGTAACTTGAAAATAAAGTTAGGAGACAAGAAAAATGTACATTTTTCTTAAAATTAAATTATTTCTGAATTGGACATTGCATCTTAAAAATCATCTTAAAAACGAAGAGAGGCACGGTGGGGCCCGCGGAAGAGCCTTCGCAGCGAAGCGATTCGCGAAGTTGATGAGGTGGATGATGATGAGATGTTGATGAGGTGGATGATGAGGTGCTGATAAGGTGGATGATGAGATGCTGATGAGGTGGATGATGATGAGATGATGATGAGATGAATGATGAGAGGCTGATGAGATGGATGATGATCAGAGGCTGCTGAGAGGCTGAGGTGGATGATGATCAGAGGCTGATGAGGTGGAGCGGTCTGAGCGGCCGACCAGAAATACAATAATAACTTGGAAAACCGAATGGAGAATCCATCACCGGCTGTTCAGCTGATCGTGTCTGCGCGTTACCAGACGGAAGTTTTTTTTTGGTCGGGGTCTCGCCGCCAGTGACAATTCATGGTCGACACCCACACAAAGCATTGTGTTTATTTTTGATCTGCACCTCCAAGTTTTTCTAGAGTAGAGCCAGTCCTGTTATAATTCTTGTTTCTACAATTGTATATCATCACGCCTCTTAGCAGCTCCAGCTTTCGACTCCACCTCTGGTGTCATCCACGCGACATCGTACGCTACGCGTTCTCGCCTCTCGTATCAAGGACGCATAGAACGTGAATTCTGGCTGCGAACGTGTTAGGGGAAATAATTTACTTCGTATAGGAACAAGATCTATCCACTTTTTTACTTTCCCGTTTACGTACGTATATATGGAGTAATATATGTAGTATAGGGAAAGTTATGTAATGCTGCGCGAAAAAGTGGCGAATTTTCGCCAGAAAAAAATTCATTACCGGTCTGCGATAACGAAAAAGCGGATAAATACAGTTGCTAAATTAAGAAAAAAATCCCCTAACACGTGGTGTAGCGAGAATCCTTTTTTTTATGGGTCCTTGATACCGAAAAAACCAATTGAAAGCAAAACGTCCGTCCGTCCGTTGGTCTGTCTGTCCGGCCGGCCGATGTATGTAACAACACTAGCGCTAAACTATGCGTACGATTTTTTCACATTGAAGAAACCCCTGTCCATACGGCCATTTTTTTTTTAAATCGTCTCCAAATTTTTCGAAGAAAATTGCCATTTAGGAGGAGGTTTTACTGTTCTTTCATTTTCTAAAAATAATATTTCCCTTCTATTCTTAGGAAACCGAAAATTTAAGAAAATGTCAAAAAATGTTGTTAGGGTGGCGATAGATGGCAGCTGGCAAGAATATGTGTCAAGTCCGAATAGCGAGCCGAGACCAAAGGAAAAAGAAAGCTAATACGGGAATGTCTGTGCCATTCTGTAGCACCACTAGCTTTCAATATCATGGAAAATCTCCATTTCCCACAGAAGCTTTACACTACTTTCTCTTCACCACGTTAGTACTCAGTAGGTGAGAATGTAAAAATTGGTCTTCTCCGAGAATCTTGTTGCCTCCTCGTGGAAAGGAAGGCCCCGAAGGAGGTGCTTCGTGAGAAACGACGGCGTGCGGGCGTTCCGCCGCCGAACGCGACGACACGTGACGGGCGCAGTGCGAGGGAATATCGTGCGCGCTTAAATGCAGCCTCCGCCGTGGGAAGATGGATGGCGATTGACGCGCTGCGCCCGTATGGTTCGTTTATCCTATTTTAGGCGCGGCGCGCGGAGAGCGGCGGCTGTGAATAGGATCCTCTCTCCCCTGGCAGCCGCGTGGCGCATCTCACGCCCACCCCCACCCCCACCCCATCCCCCACTCTCGCCTTCTCGGTTTTTTCTACTTTCTCGCTACGGGGTACAGAGAAAGCAGAAAACTCTTATTATAGAGCCCTAGCAATGGAAAAGTGTAGAGATCCAGCTGCTGAATTTAGACAAAAATTCTCTTAACACGCTAGAATCCATATTTTGTGGGTTCTTGATACAGACTGGCGGCAAAACTGTTTGTCTGTCTGTCCGGCCGTCTGTGCAAAACGTTAGCGCATAAACCACTCAGCCGATTTTCCCAAAAATTGATATCCCCTAGCGATCTGGCAGATAGCGCGTCCCCTTGAATTTGAAACTGATATTTTAATTTTGGGGGGTACTTTACATGAAACCCCTGAGATATTTTTCAAAATTTCAAAAACAGATGGTTCCAACGTTTTTGATTTTTTGTTGGATAATGTGAAGGACTTTTAAGAGAAACATTTTGGTCTTATGTTGGTTAAAACCCCTAATTTTTCGAAAATTGTAAAAGTTCAAATTTTTTTCGTAATTTTCCTACAACTAAAATATAGAGATTTTTCTCCTTACGAAATATCTTCTTTAAATATTTTGAAATAAGGTCATGTCCAATTTTTCGAAAATTAAAGTACTTTTCGCGTAATTTTGCGTGAAAATACGGACGAGAAAGTTCGTGATGTTTAACACCTCTAATTTTAAAATACTTTCTAGCATATTACATACGTACACTAAGTGATCAAAAGTATCCGAACACGTAGCTGAAAATGACTTATCACTTCGTGACGCCTTCCATCGGTAATGCTGGATAATAGGAATAGGAATAGGATATATTGGTAATAGGATGTTGGCCCACCCTTAGCTTTGATGACAGCTTCCACTCTCGGTCCTTTAAAGTCATCCAGATCTTTGATTTGGCGTGTTGAGACACAGGCAGTGAATACCCAGAGCTTTGGCTGATGATCACGCACACATACACATAAAAAAGTCGCCTTTTAATGTTTATGTAGATTCGCCTTCAAAACGATTAATAGAGCGATTGCGGAAGTAGAAGTGAACACAAGTTAGAATGCGTTTGTGGAGTTTTAATCTCTTAAAAAATTAGGGGACAAAAATAAGGAAGTTTTAAGCAAATTCGGGGAAGAGTCAAATGTAGTTGTAGATGATGTTGGGACGAAATTTTCGAAAGAAATTGAGAATGATATTATATTAGGATTAGAGAATAACGCTGAAAACCTGTTTACGGGTGATATTGTGTACATTTTTGTGCATATTAGCAAAAAAGCGCATAAAATGTACCTGTATTATATCTATTCTCATCATCCACAGCTGCTAGAACTTATTTACGGCGATTAAAATTTTGAAATTGCAATATTACCAGTTCATATCTCGCATGGAGGGAACCTACAAAGCCTCTTGGTTGTTGGGAATTTTTGAAGAGGAATGTAACACCAATCACGCCTATGTCAGAGACTAAGAACGTGTTTAAACAAATATCTAAGCATGTCATAACATTTAGAAATTTTTAACGTATGAAAATATATGAAAATACTTTTAAAACAGTTTACAGCGTTGTCGACGCCACTTTCAACTAGTTTATAAGTAATTGAACAAATAAAACACTTCAATGTTAGTTTAATGCAGAGAAATATTATAAATATTTAATATTTATACTTGAAAAATTGCGGAAACTCATCAATATACTGCAATGTAGTCATGTTTGAAGACCTCCGGGCAATAACGTTTTGTACGTTTTGAGAAAAAGGCAAGCAAAGGTTGAGATACTGCATTCTACACAGTGGGATAAAGAACATTAATTTATGAATTACTGTAATCTTGCGGCGAATCTTTAGAATAAAAATGCCACATCTAGATACATCTATAGGGCGTCTAAATTAATTAACATCTCAGTTTCGTCCGAAACATGACATAGCATGTTATTGCCCCAATGTCTTCGAATTATTGTGTGAAAATATAAATAGTAGCGATTAAATAACCTTCCTTCCATCGCTCCCGCTGCACAAATTCGTTTACGAAGATTCTTCGAGTTTCCTCTTTGACGATGTGAATATTCCGCCCCGGCGTATATCCAGGCGCACGTGACAGCGATGAAATTTTCATAGTTGGAAGTAACCGCCCCTCGTTTTGAATCCGCCAACGGCGGTTGGCGGAGGAGGGTTGGCGTCAGCGATTGGCGCGCGATAGCAGTTCGATCGAAGGCAACGATGGCTGTTACTCACTGTCATTTTCCCTCGTATGTTTCGCTGTTCGTCGCCCGAGTTCGACAGCGCTGCGTTCGCTCGCTCTTTTAACTCGCCAGAAGGCCTTCCTTCCCTTGGACTATGTTTCTCCATTACTTATAGTGCGATTTTCTAACTCTGCCCCTCAAGCCCCTATGGCCACGATTGAATATTACACGGCATTTCGCGTCTTTCTCCATCGTGCCGCTAGAAGTCGCCTGATCGCAAGCACTGCTAGATACGGTCGCGATCATGCGATACCTGGCGGCACGTCTGAGAACGTCGCGAAATATCGTGACATATTCAATCGTAAAGACGGGCCTTGAGGGGCAAAGTTAGAAAAATCGCAGTATAGGGGTCGTCCATAAATTACTTAACGCTAAAGAGAGGGGAGGTGTTTAAAGCAGCGTTACGCTAAGTTACGTAGGGGGACGGGTTGTTGGTTTTTTAAAACGTAACATTGATTTTTTTTACATTTTTCAACATTGCTGAAATAATTTCCTTTTTTGATTCTTGTACTAAAACATGAAAATATTAAGTAATTAAGTTAAAAACAAAAACAATTTAAAGTTATGAGATGTAAATTGTCACAAATGGAAATTTTTTCTCAATTTCTTATTGAAACTATGAGATTGCGAAGAAAATATTCAAAACTAATATGTAGTGTTTTCTAAAATCCCTTTAAGTAGGCTCAGTAGACTCTCGCCAATGACAGCGTGTGCATGACTTGTGATCAAAAATTGTCTCACATATGTGTCCCTCTTTCACCCACAACTTGCCCCCACTTCTTGCATTCACAAAGGGGGGGATGTTGTCGCAAGCGTTACATAATTATTTAGGGCGGTTCAAGCTCGCGTTAAGGATCCTTTACAGAGGGGAGAGGGGGTATTCAAAATACTCCAAATTTGCGTAATTTGTGGACGGCCCCTTACGTGAACTCCGTTTGGGGCAGTGGCGTAGCGTCAGGTGACGCTAAGATGCTGAGCATCCCCAAGTAAAATATTAATCAGAGAAGTCTAAATATTGTATGGATAATCTTCCAAGTGAGTGAAATACATTGAGCGAAATACGATTTGTACGAGTATTAATTTTAAAATGATTTCCTATGATTGAATTCCGCGCGTTTATACAAGCCGGCCTCTGATTGCTTGGACACTAAAATGCTTCTAGCGTCTGCCGCGAGATTGCGACGAGCAATGACGCATGCGCAGACGGCGAGGTTCTCCCCTCCCCTCTTCACCCCTGCCCATGGATTCTTGAGTCCCGAAAAGCTAGCATACGGCCAGCATAAAGCTGAGAAAAGGCTTGAGCAAGTTGCTCGTTTGTGCACAAGAGCGCAGCACACTTGAAGTGGTCAGAGAAATATTTTTCTTTCTCAGTCGTGATTTTGTGCTTGGTCATTGGCACAAACAGTAGATTTAGTGCATGCCTACTAATTCTCAATTAATATCTAAGAAGATTTTATTTTGGTTCGAAATATATAAATTCACAAGTAATCTCATTGTCAATCGCACATGAGAGCTAAAGCTGAGCTATTTCATAATTTGCTTTCAAGAAGTCTCCTAACATAAATCTGTTGAAGTATTGTAACATTTGTTTCAATAACATAGATTCTAGAGAACATTAAGAATCATGTCGTCTTCAGTTCGCGTTATTGTTGAGCCTCCCCCAACCGCACGAGTCACGCTACGCCACTGGTTTGGGGTCAGATTTGACCCCACACGTTTTACCTAATATTTTACCTGTATTTCGTGCACGGATGCTATTTGAAATTCTTAATTAATAAAATTATTTCTTTGCTTAATTTAATATACCATTATATAACAAAAACAAAGAATAATATTTTCAGAATAACATTCTAGCATATCCTCATGATGATACATAGGTAGATACAGAATGAGAATGTCTGATAGAAAGCTACTAACTCGTACAAAGAGACAAATATGCCAGATTTTCATTCAGCAGTAAGAATATAATATTATAAAACGGAAATGGTCGAGTTTTTAGAATTTTCTTTACAATTTAGACGTGTAACGTGAAATTTATTTTGAATTATTTCCGACCCCAGCCGCATAAAAATCAAATTACTTCAAATCAAGAAAACTGAAATGTTTACCGCACATGTAAAACTGGTCGTAAATGCCATATCTAAATAAAGTTCATGTGAATAATTTTCAGTGTTGCAAAACAGAATTTGCGCCTGGGATCAGAATAGACCTCCAACAGAGTCTAAGGTTAAAATTGTTTCCATGGCAGTGGAAACAAATTGAATGTATTTCCATGAATGTACCTGCGATAATCGCCAGCGAAGTTCATTAATGGGGCCATACACGAATTGCGAATGTACTGCTTATGATACTTAGTTTAGTATCGATTTAATATCGCATACGTCGTGAATGATGGCGACACGACATTTAGAGAGAAATGAAATCTCGTGAATGGATGTGTCAATAATGATGTGCTCTGTCATGAATTCGCAATATGTTCACTATCTCTAGATAACACTAAAAGATAAAAATTGATCGAATACATGTTAAGCTGTTTTTCATATTGCAAAATCTTGCACCGTTCTTATGAAACTAATAATATTTTACTCATAACATTTTCATTATCTAACATTATATAAGTCAAATTTATATTTTTTGAAACGTAGATTTTCAAAGATTTATAATATTGGGAAATTTTTGCATTGTTTATTGATATTACACATTAAGTCGTAGTGCTGGACTTAAGCAGGCTCAGGTAGTTTCGCTACTTGTGCTCGCGAATCGGCTCCACCGGAAGGAAATGTATTGGCGCGTGGAGGGCATTGGGAGTGGCATTCCGCCCACGTGTCGGCGCCGATGATTTGCGCGCCCGATTATTAGGGTCCGCGCGGCCAATCAGCCGGTCACGTGGCGGGTGGCGCACGTGCCGCCACAGCCCTCGTGATGCAACGTCCCCGCCACTTCCCTTCCGCCCCACTCTCTTCATCCCACTCCTCCATCCATACTCCACACTCCCCCTCCGCTCGCACTCCCCACTCCCTCCACTCCACTTCCCCTTCATCCCACTCTTCCCACCCCCTCCACTCCACTCCTCACTTCTTCTCCCCCTCCGCTCCCCACTTCTCCCACCCCACTCCTTGTTCCACCCCATCTCCACCCCTCCACTCCCCACACCCCCTCCACTCCCCAACCCCTCCACCACCATTCCCCCTCCCTCTCCACTCACACTCACCCCCCTCTCCACCCCCTCTCACCCCTCCCTATCCACCCCCACTCACTCCTCCCTCTCCACCCCTTCACCCTGTCCACCTCCACTCCGCCTGGCAACGCTCGCGAAGCCTCTTTCCATGTGGCCTTATCGATGGGAAAATATCCTTTCAGACGTGAAGGATGCCCGTCTTCGGACGCCTCCCCGCCCCACCCGGTCCGCTCCCCTCCCCCCCGTCCCGGCCCCTCCCCTTCCCCGTGCAGCCGCTGCGTTGATGAATTCCCCCGCAAGAGCGTGGGGCGTTAAATGCGCTTTGATGGCGCCTCCCGCGCCCCCTCTGCCCGCCGCCCCTCGCGGCCGAATCTGTACAGCGTCTCCTCCGCGCGGTCCTCAAATGAACAGCAACAGTAAATCGCGGCCATTAAGTGAGGGTCGCCGCCCCCCTCCCGCGCAGGTGGCGCCCAAGGCCCCACGCCACGCCCAATGGCCGCCCTCCGCAGCGCACGCCTCAGCTGGCCTGGCGGCCATGTTGGGGGCAAAGGGACGGACCTCATTCAAATTGTTCGGTTTTTACATCCTTGCCTGTGTTTGCAGGACGTCCATTAAATGGAAGTCTAATTGAAATACTATCCCGTTTACTAAATGTAACGTATGCAAAAGTAACATTCATACGTCAATATTTACACTTTTGTTGATTGATGTTTTAAAATTATATTTCTTTACTTTCTTTTGTAATTTAAATGTTAACTTTCGGATGCCGTCTTCACAATTCCTGACTAAAACTTCAGTCATGTTGGAGACAAGTGCAGGAGCTCTCCTTCAAATTCCTCCAAATTGTACACCCTTGCCTGTATTTGGGAAGGGCTGGATACATGGAAGTTCAATTCAAATGCTATCCCTTTTATTAACGTATGCAACGTATGCCCTTTTGTAACATATGCAAAACTAACATTCATAAGTCAATATTTATCCTTTTGTTGATTGATATTTTAAAATTATCTTCCTTTACCCTCTCTTGTAATTCAAATGTTAACTTCTGGAGGCCACCTTCACAATTTGTGACCGGAAACTACTTTTACAATTTCATATTCGGCTGCCGGTTGTTATTCGATTTTTTATGATTTTTGCCCCTCTCATAAATCGCAGAAAGGAAAAAAATGGCACCAGTATGCCTGATGATGTGATCTGAATTATTCCTAAATATCAGACTCATGAAATCAAAATGACTATAACCACCGCGAAAATGCTCCAATTTAATATTCAGCCACTAGAGCGTTTTACAACTGCGCCCTGGAAACGGGTGTAGATTTAGAGATAAACCGTCGATATTCAGTGTTGTAACCGAATTTCCAAGTCTCCAAAGGTTACTCAGTTAGTTAATGCCTTATTAATTTGTGGCGAGATTCGGTCCATCAGGGCCGCTCTTCCGTCTGACCACGCAAAGTTTTCTACACTCCTTTCACGATCTAGGCAACAAAGTATTACTCAGGCGACGAAACAGGCGATTTTGAATTTAGCTCAGAGGCTTCTTTTAGGCTTGATCTTTTACATGCAATAAATCTATATCACTCCGTACGTATACACGGAGTGATATACGTAGTATAGGGAAAGTTATGTAATGCTGCGCGAAAAAATGGCCAATTTTCGGCGGAAAAAAATTAATTGCCGGGTCGTGAAAACGAATAAGTGGATAAAACCAGTTGCTAAATTAAGAAAAAAAATCCCCCAACACGTGGTGTAGCCAGAAACCCTGTTTTCTATGTCCTTGATACCGAAAACCCAAATGAAGGAAAACGTCCGTCTGTCCGTCTGTGAAAACTGCTAGCGCCTAAACCATACGTACGATTTCTTCCCAAATGGATATTCCCCGGTCGATCTGCTTCTAGTCGAAGCTTTGAGATTTCGAAAAAGATTCTTCAAAATTTGGGGGTACTTTACATGAAGCCCCCCGGGGATTTTCATAATTTTCTCGAAAACGGCTCCAAATTTTTTCTTTAAATTTCTTGTATGAATAGAGTAAAATAGACTTATTAACATGGCATAGGTCCGATTTTCACGGATAACTGAATTTTCGAAAAGTTTGAAAGTTTGAATTTTTTCGGCGTCTTTCTCCAACTACAAAATTGAAGATAGAGATTTTTTCTTCAAATAAAATTTATTCTGCATATTGAGTTCTTTCATAAAGGTCATGTAAATGTTTCTCAAAATTTTAGTAGTTTTCGTGCAATATGTACAACATTAAAAAATTACAAAAACAAGATTTTCTCAAAAACGGCTCCAAATTTTTCTTTAAACTTCAGGTAGGGATAGTGGTAAATTTACTCTATCAGATGACATAAAAGCCATATTGGTATATTGGTTGGTTTTTTCAAAAATTACAAAAATGTAAATGTTTTTACTTGTCTCTCACATCAGTAATATTTACATTATCGGCTAGTTTTTCACATTATTATATTTAGGAGTATATATGCTTTAAATAATGTCAAGTAAAGTTTCTCGAAAACACAACCGTTTTCTGTGAAAAGTAGCTCAAATTTCGGCATTTTCAGAAATGCTCAAACGCCAATTTCTCATATATGGCTGCAATTTTTTTCTTGAAACTTTTTTTTGTAACGGATAGTGCGAATTACTCTCTTTAGTATAGCGTAAAGTTTATTTTGAGTACTTTTATTTTTCAAAAATTACAAAATTGTAATTTTTTTGAAAGATCTCTCACATCTTTAATATGCACATTACCAGCAATTTGTAAACTTTATTATATTTGTGAGTGTAAGTGCTTCAAATAACTTCAAATAAAGTATTTTGAAAACTCAAACATTTTCTGTGAAAATGAGCTTGAAATTTCGCACTTTTAGTAGCGCTAAAACGCCATTTTCTCTTAAACGGCACATACGTTTTGAAAGAAAATTGCCATTTATGGCTAGGTTTTTGTGATCTTTAATATTCTAAAATTAATGTTTCTGTTCTACCAATAGGAAACCGAAAAATTATGAAAATGCAAAAAAATGTACTTTTGGCGGTGATAGATGACAGCTGGCAAGAAGAGTTTGTGGTAAATCCGAATAGCTAGCGAAGACCCAAGGAAATAGAAAACTAATACGGGAAAGTCTGTGCCATTCTGTAGCACCACTAGTTTTTGTTTCGGTATTACTCGCGTGTTAGATTTTATCTAACAACTGTTTATATTGTATTAATGTGTTTTATTAATCAAATTAACGAATTAATATTCCGAAATATTTGTTATTGAGTTCTATAATGTGTACAGACGTAAAAAATGCATAAAGATGACATGCGGACTTTTCTTTATAATAAGCACCCTAGTCGAAATTACAGTCATGAATAGAACAATTACATTAAGCAATTTATTTAAGAAAGGAAAATCGTAGAAGTCAATTAATGGAATAAACAATATAATTTCATCACAATGAAACATATGGGGACATTTATGAACTAAAATAAGCTTCCTCAGAACTATATTCATTTCAAACAAATAGTCTTTTTGTATGTTCTGTACAGAAAGGTTTGAAGCAAATATTACAGGAATGCTGCGTGAACCTGTTTTGGCTCTTCGGACAATAATCTTCTTTTCTCTTTTGTTTGCTTCCCGACATAACTATTTACTCCACAACAAAACTAACATAAACTACAACGAAGGGATGGCGGAGGATATTCTTGCTAAATCTGTGAATCTTGCCTGTGATATCATGTATAAAAAATACGATAAAGATTTTTATCTTCACGAAAGCCAAGACACAAATCAAAGTAAATAACAGGGAAGAGAGTGGATGTGATAATCGTATCGAAATATAAAGCGGTTGTTCGCGCGTCAGAAAATATCTAATACAACGCGCCGCAATTATCATATTGTTTCTCTTTGCAGAACTGATAAGAAAGACGAATGGATGTAGAGATGAATCCTAGCGTAAGACATTGCTCGAGCATTATCTCCGTGTGTTGAAAAATGCCAATGCTATTGAAAGAAATCAAGAATTCTTAATTTTTTTCTAACAGCGCGAGTAACGGCGGGCTAACGGATATTCATGCTACACTCCTTGAAGGAACAGTATATAATGATATAATTATTCTTATATAATTATTCTTGAACGAGCGTCGAATAATGTCCATTATTCACGATGTGGTGCTTACGACACGAGCGACGTACGAGCGAGTGTCGGAGTGTCTGAATTTCGTGAATAATAACCATTCTACGCGACTAGAAGACTACACTGTCTCTACGACTTTGAAATTAATATTTTTAAAATACTAAATGGGCGACGAATAATATTCTCGCAGGGCTTGTGGAATGGGCAACATAATTGCATCCGATAACGTACAGAAATGTATACATTCTGCAGTAGTCGTAGAGAAAATTAATTCTTGCAATTTTTGTTTTAGGTATGGGTGGAAAATGTGCAATACATTTTCAAGCTTATGAGACTGTTGCTTATAAATACATTGCTATATTTTGAATAAGCATTTTTGATTAAGAAATTTGCTTAACATCCTGGAAATTAAGAAAGAATTAATGTTCTGTGTATTTTTAAGTTAGCATTTGGTTATAGACATATTTGACTTGGCGTTTCATTAACGTAACATTAACATTAACGCCTGCGCCACTAGCCGTACTTTCTAACCAAGGTTAGTAAAGTCACGGAAATTAAACAGCTCGCACACCGCGGGACACTGGTTGGGTGACCGTCTGGGAACCCCGGATGCTAAGGCGCTGAAACCCTCGTTGACAGAGCTAAAAGGCAGTGACTTACTGCCTTTTAAGACTGAGTTTGTTGGAACATAGGCACCAATAAATGATTCACATTTGGCGCCGTTCCGGCAAATTAGTTATTAATAACAAGCTTTGGCCTTAATTATCAGCTCAGAATTTACATTTCAAACGCCCCGCGTTGGACTTTTTCTCAATTTCCCGCGCTATCTCTAACAGGAAGGCGCCAACCACGTTTGGCGAAGTACTTTCAAATGCCTCCGCCTGATGAGATCGCCTATTGGACCACTTGCAAAGCACTACATCATTATTAAAAAACAAAAAGGCAAGAAAATTTTCATATTAACATGGAATAGCATTATTGCAAAACTAAAAAACCAAGACAGCGATGTCACAGCATGTTATTTCCGCTTATGCAACTTAGCGGGAGACTGTAGGTAATTAATGAGCCGTGATAGGTGGATTTAAACTGTAATAGTTGATACGAAGCCTGACCGCCGTCTGCTGTTTTCAAAGAGTGTGCGTATTCCCGCTACAAAACGTATTGGAATATACGTTGTGAAAAGAAAATTAAGGAAAACAGTTGATCCCGGCGGCGACACAGGTACATTTAACCATTCATTCAATGCTCACCCCTCCTTTCATAAAATTCTTCTAATAAAAAGGGATCCATTGTGTGTTTTGCAGAAATCGGCCGAAAGTTCCAGAACCTAAGTATCAAACACCAAATCATAACTCATCATTTTAAAGCTTATTTTGCTGCCTCAACAAAGTTGAAGGAGAATTACTCCATGTTCAGTGTGAAAGAGGCTTGCGAATTTGTTATGCAAGTAATACCATTAAAAAAATAGTGTATCAAAACCCAGTAAAAGTTTTAAAAATAAATTCACTGAATTCATAGAAAAGTATTCCCAGAATGTATGCGTTGGATTGCATTTTTATTTCGTGCTTATTCTACGAGTAGTATTATTTAAGTGCAATTCTTGTTCTTTGATCACTTACAAAGACTTTTCAAAATTTCTTCTATGCCTCTCGCACAATGTCGGGAAATATATAGTGGCTTGTTAAATAACAGGCAATAAGAGTGAGTGATCCGTCGAACAAAGAGGCCGCTAACGAGATTGTTTGATTAAATTAGCGAGGGCAGGGTGGGGGGGAGTGGGCGCCTTTAGGCCGCTTAACGAGGCGCTCCGCAGGGTTCGAGCTCGCGCCCCTCCCCTACGCCTGCCACGCCCCCACCCCACCCTACCCTTCGACGTAATCTCCAAGCGCCCAATGGCGGAGCCGTCGTGGAATCTGAAACTATGATCCGATTAAAAGAGTTAGTGATGGACAAGAAAATAAACACTCGAAATAAATACTTTCAAAAGTAACTAATACATATACTCATATTGTATGAAGCAACAGCTTCAGAAACACATCTGTCAACCACCAACTTATTTTAATCGTACCAGAGTAGTGCACCAACAGCACACCCTCTCTCGCGTTATTTATAACGAGAGATGTAGCGAGATTTGGTCAGAGTATAAACAATTAGTTTGCCGACGTTTCTAAATCTTTTAATTCCATCATCAGGGCTAGTGTACAACAAATATCAAGACATGAAGACATCAATATGAATATACAATACACATTCTGTGATAGAAACCGATATTGCTGTCTTCATTGCCGTCTTCGTTGCCTTCACCGTTGTTGTCCATCCTCTTGTCCTCCGAGTAGAAATTAACCCTTGTTGAATTCATGACCATGATCTAATCAGGGAAGAAGTTCACGGGATTTGTTCGAAGTATAAACAGTTTGCCGACGTTTGATGACGCCATTTTTATTTGCGTGTTTTATTCTAACCGAGAAAAAATAAACAAAATAAATGGAACCCACAATTTCAACAACAAATATGAAGCCATTTTTGAGAACATTTTGAAATCGTTGTTGACATGAAGCAAAGCACCCGCAAAATTCAAATCCCGTTTTACATTAAGAGCACCTTTACACAGAGGCATTCGGTGGCGCCTCTGAGAAGCGGTGGAGCCCTTCAGGGCAGGCACAGCGACAAGAAGTTTCGTGAGTCACACCACCAAGGCTATACTCCGATTTAAACAGCTTCACCCCGAGGTCACGAACTGAACGGAGAGGGGAACACTTGTCATCCAATCGGGAGCTTCGTTATGACTTACAATCTTGGTATTGGAGCTCCCGGTTGGATGATAGTGCCCCTCCCCTTTCCGTTCAGCTCGTGACCTTGAAGCGAAAATGTATTTAAATCGGAGTATAATAGCGTTTTCCATACACCGCACTGGTGCGCCCCTCAGCGTTCGTGTTCCATTGGACCGCTAGGGCGTACAAGTGCGAAGAAGCCCGTGTTCCATTCGCACATTGACACGGAACCAGGGCGCTCTCGAGGCGCCCTAACCTGCCCTGAGGAGTCCATCGGTGCAGTCCATTGTACCGGTCCATTTTGAGGTTAGGTACGAAAGTTATGAATGTTGATTTGGATTCGTGGTGAAATTGTGAGGGCAATTCAAGGTCTTCTGACACGCAGGTACACTTTGAATGATGAAGTATATCATGTTTTACAAAAAAATGTCTTGAAATAAATATTGTGACTTACGCGGGGTTCGAAAAATCAGTTTGTGTTTTTGCGTAAAATTCAACTTTCAATAACTTCATGTTACAAAATCCAGTACTATTTAGTAATGAATGTGTAGGTACGTCTCAATTTCGAATTTGCACACCACTGATGTGGGTTACAATGGAATGGAAATCGCTATAAGGCAGCCAAAATCAGGCAGCAGGCAAAAACCAGTTCCGTGGAGTGAGAACGCTTGCAGTTATAAGTGTTGTGCTAGCGATGGCATGGACATGCGCGTCTGCACTGCGTGCTTCAGGCGCGAGTTCGCCTCCGAGAGCCACAGCAGGGCGACTACTTGGCTCGCGTGAAGACCTCCATTTCAACCGGTACTTTGCCAGCAGACACACCAATTGGAAGCTCTGCCGAGTGGCGCCGTGTGAAGGGGCTCTTAAACCAATGCTTTGCCAGCAGACCCGCCACTCGGGAGCGCTGCCCAGCAGTTTAACATACAAATACAATATTGTTTACAAATTGCTGGTAATGTGCATATTAAAGATTTGAGAGACCTTTAAAAAATACATTTGTGTAATTTTTGCAAAACCAAAATATACCCCAAAATGAACTTTACGTCATATTAAAGAGTGCAGTTAGCATTGTCCGTTCGAAAAGCTGGAAGAAAAAAATTGGAGCCATTTATGACAAAATGTCGTTTGAGCGTTTTTGAACATGCGGAATTTTGAATTAGTTTTCACAGAAAACGATTTAGTTCTCGACGACCTTTAATTGACATTATGTAAAAAAAATATCTACTCGTAAATATAATAATGTGAACAAATCGGCGCTAATGTAAATATTACCGACGTGGGAGACGAGTAAAAGAACATAAATTTTTGTAATTTTTGAAAAACAAAGTAATAGAGCAGTATGGCGTTTATGTCATCTCACAGAGTAAATTAGGCACTATCCTTACCAAAAGTTTAAAAAAAAAAATTTGGAGCCGTTTTTGAGAAAATCTTGTTTTTGTAATGTTTTAAAATTGCAAATATTTTGCGCAATAAAAAATTCAAACTTTTGGAATTTTCAAAAATTCAGAGTTAACCGTTAAAATCTGACCTATGCTACCTTAATAAGCGTATTTTACATGCGTATTTCTTACAAGAAATTTAGAGAACAAATTGGAGCCGTTTTGAGAAAATATTGAAAATGACCGGGGGCTTCATGTAAAGTACCCACAAATTTTGAAGAATATTTTGAAAATCGCGGCGTCTCGAGTGTAACCAGATCGACCGGGGAATATTCATTTTGGAAGAAATCGTACTTACGGTTTAGGGGCTAGTTGTTCACAGACTGACTGACGGACGGACGTTTTGAAAAGAACCGCTTTTCCGGTATCAGGGGACCCCAAGACGTATATTTCCGTTGAAATCTCGAAATCGATTTTCCGCAGCATTACATTACTTTCCCTTTACTACATATATTACTCCGCATATACGTACGTATACTGGAAAGTAATATGATAAAAAACATAATTTTGATACATTCTTTTTTTAAATTACGCAAATATAATATTTTTTAAATATTTCTCACATTGTTAATATTTGCATTTCGGACGTTGTTTATACATTATTGTATTTGAAAATACACGTGCTTGAAATCTTTTCTCATAAAGTTTCTCGAAAACCGCAGTTAGCAACAAAGTTTTCTGTGAAAATGAGCTCAGCAATGCGTATGTTTGTAAACGTTCAAACAGCATGTTCTCAAATTCCACTCCGAGGTTTTGATAAAAAAATGTGCATAAAGGACTGTATTTTACTCTTGTATAATGTCCGGGAAGTCATTTTTCACTATAGGAAACCTACAAATTGAGAAAAAGTGAAAACATGCTTTTGTGGGCGCCAATAGGTGTCAGCTGGGAAGAGAGTGGGGGCGAAACTAAATAAGCTAGGCCTAATTAAAGGAAACTAAGTAGTAAGAGAAAGTTTGTGCCATTCTGTAGAACCATTACCTTTTGTCTTAAATGTTTGATGCAGAACTGCAGGAGCACAATTGGGGGATTTCGTGTGGATGATTTTATATAAATGGTACGAAAGCGTGATGTTTCCTTTTATAGAGAGATCCGAAGAGATGTGTAGTTGAAAAGATGTTTTATGAAAGTGTGATGAGGGGGGAAGGATAATCAAACCTCAATTCAAAGTTTTAAAATTTAGTAAAACAGTTCAAAAAAGTCATGTTTCGGTAACACTTTTTCCGAAGATGGCGGCGTCCTAGTTGTTTCCAGCACATTGCGTAGCTGTTGTTTCTTTTTAGTGTGAGCCACGTTGCTTGGGTAACCCATTGAAGATGAGAAAAGTGTTTCCGAAAGTTGATTTTAGGTTCTAATGAATAGTAAAACCTTTATTCTTGTGGTTTGATTATTTCTTAATTTATACTATGGTGTAGTTCAAAATGTCTGCCATCACCACTGAAAATATTCAGACATCTTTTCTCTTAGAAAGAGGTCCCTTTAAAATTTTATACAGGAGATATTTTATAAATCATTTATCTCATATCAAGTAACAATTAAAATTTAAACATTTTTGACAAATTTCAAACGGCGTTTTGGGAGCTACTGCACCTCCATCTTTAGGTCCATTGAATGTTTATTACTAGGGCCCGGATAATTATGTACTAAAAATTAGGAAAATATGTACATATATATGTGTAGAAATATGTACTGAAAAGTAAGAAATATGTAACAATATGTACTGAAAAGTAAGAAATATGTAACAATATGTACTGAAAAGTAAGAAATATGTAACACTTTAATTATTATATCAATTCGTTTTAACAAAATACTTTTGCTTAAATGTTGGTCTGTGTAGACTTAATATACTCGTAAAGAACAAAATTAAAACATAATTCTACTCACAATTCTGTTATTTACAATGGTCTTCGTAAAAAATGAGAAACAAATATTTGTTTCAAATACTTAGAAAATAGCTGAATGTGATGTCACCCACGCTTTAAATTACTTTCGGTTGTGTGACTTGTTTTTTTTCCTTCGTCTTTTTTCGTCGTCGTCTCCTCCTTTTTCGTCGTCGTCGTCTCCTCCTTTTTCGTCGTCGTCGTCTCCTCCTTTTTCGTCGTCGTCGTCTCCTCCTTTTTCGTCGTCGTCGTCTCCTCCTTTTTCGTCGTCGTCGTCTCCTTCTTTTTCGTCGTCGTCGTCTCCTCCTTTTTCGTCGTCGTCGTCGTCGTCTCCTCCTTTTTCGTCGTCGTCGTCGTCGTCTCCTTTTTCGTCGTCGTCGTCGTCGTCTCCTCCTTTTTCGTCGTCGTCGTCTCCTCCTTTTTCGTCGTCGTCGTCTCCTCCTTTTTCGTCGTCGTCGTCTCCTCCTTTTTCGTCGTCGTCGTCTCCTCCTTTTTCGTCGTCGTCGTCTCTTCCTTTTTCGTCGTCATCTGAGGAGTATTTTGTTCCCTGCTTTACTCGCGCTGAAATCTACACACTGGAAGCTTTGGAGTGCAACACCTTGTCCTTTTCTAAGATTCTGCGTGCTGCAATATCAAATTTTTACGCAATGCAATAGCGCCAATTTGGAGAGGAGGCTGCCGAAAAATTGTTTGACACTGCTGAATTGTTTGTCTTGGTTATTCCTTATCAAAAACATGTAGGATAAATGAAGAATTATACAAAAAGTATGCAGAAAAACGAAAATATTAAGAAATATTTAAAAATATGTACTTTTGTGAAAAATATGTAAATATATGTACTTTCGGGTAAAATATGTAAATATATGTACTAAAAAGTCATCGGTTTTAGGCCCTAATCGACATGAAACGTAAATATATTGTGGTTTTGACTTGATAGAGTTAACACAGGGAAATATGTAATTACATAATTATCCGGGCCCTATTTATTACTAAGCACATAGCACTAATTTAAGTAGAGTTCTTAATGATTAAAGGTTTTCATGAAACTTACTGGTTTTTTTTAAATAAGAAAGTTTTCATTACAGTATTCATGACAAGTACCAACAAAAAGAGATCCTTGTGTACAGCTATTTAGTTCGTCGCCGACCTCCCTTTAGGGGAAGTTACGCCATTTCAATATTTACCTAAGAGGTTTTGAATTCTCTTTTAAAGTTTTTGAATTGTCTTTAATTATGTAATATTGACTGGTGTATACAACTCAAGACTACCAACTACCACTGTCATCTGGAATTTTAATCTTGATGGCGTGGGGGTCTTCCCTGCTTTGAGCAGGAGGCCTTTGCACTACTAGGGATGATTAGGCTTGTAACAACAATAACAATAATATATATTAGAATAATAGAAATGTTACTAATTTCTCTTCAGTGATGCAAGTGAGCGGTGTTGATGATGGGGCTTTGAATCGACGTGATTTTATTGTTTCTTAATTCATATTGCGAAGTACCACAAGGTATCTGCTTGCAACAGTGTGTATTCAGAAGACTACTAATTTCCCCCCCGTGAGACAAGTGCGCGGTGTAAGGTGAGGGGGGGCTTTGAATTGATGTGATTACATTGTTTCTTAATTCATATTGTGGAGTACCACATGATATCTGCTTCTAGCGGTGTATATTCAGAAGGCTACTAATTTCCCCCTGTGAGGCGCGCCGGTCCGGGCCGGTCACTGCCGGCGAGGGGAGCGGAGGGGAGGGGGGCACTGCGCGGGGCGCATTGCGCACGCGTGCGCGCCCCCTCCCTGCGCGCACAATGGTCGTCGGGGGCGGCGGCGGCGGCGGGGGCGGCGGCAGAGCGGCGGCGCGTGCCGGGCCGAGCGAACGTGCCTGCGGCCGAGCGGCTTGTGGCCGAGTGCGCGGAGCGAGTGGTGCGCGGCGTGTGGCGTTTGGTGTGTGGTGCAGTGTAGTGTGGTGCGGTGCGGTGCGGTGTGTGGTGTGTGCTGCTGGTGACATGTGCTGCGCGTGAGGACGAGGAGGAAGACGAGGAGGACGGGACGGGGCCGAGGACGGGGCCGGGCGGGCGAGGGCCGAGGGGCCATGGGGCTCCGCGCTCTCCAAGGCGCGACGAGTGAGTTGTGCGCATGCGCAGTGCGCTCCACCTCCCCTCTTCCCCCGCCCCCTCCCCCCTCACTTGCCACAAGGGTTGGAGTTCTGAAAATGACTGGCGTTCGCAACAAGGGTGCAACATCCGTAGTGTGTAGTGAAGGAATTGTGGGAAGTAGGCAATGATCGTTTGTAGCAATGTAGTCGACTCCGGTTATAGTGAACTCGGCTATAGTGAACCCTCGGTTATAGTGAACTTAAGTCACTGGTCCCGTTTCACTTGGTTTATAAATAAGCATAAGAAGATTCCGTTGTAGTGAAGCACAACCTCGGCTATAGTGGACGTAGGAAGTGAGTCCTGGAAATTAATTTCCTCCTGGAAAAGAATATATCGCCTCGGTGCCAGGAATTCCAAAACTATGATGCAAACAGTTGAAAATAATTGATATTGTAAGGGCAAATAAATATTTCCAAATTTTCAGTTTGTGCTGTTAATGAATTTGTTGTATCTGTGTTTTAATAAAATTAATCTTTGTGGAGAAAACGTAATTAATTTTGACATCTGATATAGTGAACCTCTGATATACTGAACCAAACATGTTTGGTCTCCAGAAGTTCTCTATAACCGGAGTCGACTGAACATATTTTTCAAACAATACATTGCTATCACAGCTTTCACTCAATTTTGCTTAGTTTGAATTCTAAGTAAAATTTGTTGTTTTTTTTTTATCCTTAATTTCTTTCTCCTACCAAGCGTCATTTCCTGAAAATCCACTCCTTGTGCAATGTTTTGTATAATTTCGAGAACTATATCCGTAACAGTTGACTGTCATGCCCTGCCTCTGCGAAGCACTTCGACAACGCCAGGGGGGATTTATTCCTTCCTGGAGATGACGGCTGTGCTACAGAATGGATTCTTCTAAAAACCGCGTCGCCTGTCGATGTTTTCAGTTCGGTGCGTAGTGCAAGTTAATTCATATGTCGCGCCAAATCCTCGCGGCCGTTTCCGAGCACCATCCCCACGCGACGGGTCACGTGGTGCTACAAACGTGGCTGGGCGTGTACAGGGTTGTCACATTGGGCGGAAATCCGCTTTTTGAACTGGAAAACATTTCTCTCACGGGACAAAAATTGACTTCGCGGAATACCGCCCAATGGGCAGAAATGCATGAAAACCTGAACGGTTTTGGGCAGGTGTTCAATTTACAACGAAATTTTCAAAAGACAGCCACAACGACGATGGCAGTTTGATTTTTTTAGTTTGTTTCTTTTACTTTATATATGATATTTCATTAATCATTTGTTAATTCGTTCAAATTTACTATGAGAAGTGTGATGTTACTTTTTAGACCTCTAGTATAGGTGTGTTCTAAAAGTTATAGCGTCTTTGTCCTGCACTTAATATTACAAAACGTTTTTACATAAAGTATTAATTTAAATGTTCACAAACAAAAAAATAAAACTAATCAAGCATTTCGTAGAGTCGCTATCTGAAATAAAAACTTCAAATAATATTATTTTAATGCAGATTCAATTTCCGGCTTCGAAAGTTGAATATTTCCTATTAGGCTATATATCTATATAACAGAATTGAAAATGATTTATAGGAAAAACAATTCAACTTCGCTACCTTTTAGCTCACCTGGTAAGTTCTTATTTGTGAGCTACCCCACCAGAGAGTGGGAACCTTTTGCCCTAGATAGGGATGTTACAGCTTTAGTACTAGTATTTTAATAATAATAATAATAATAATAATAATAATAATAATAATAAAAATAATAACAACTTACGAAGGATCTGGCAACCCTGGGCGTGCGTTGCACAGCCCTTGCTAACGGCCTGCGGCGCAACTAGTGTGCTACCACTGACGTTCAATATGCCTCGTTGCGCAAGAAATTTGTCGTTCGCGTCGTATATTACACTCTGAAGTGAATAAACGAATAAGCGTATCGGATATTCTTCGAAATTCAAAGCCACGTTAACGTCAATCTTTTAAAATGAATTCAGTTCAATATCTATGGAACTGTCCATGAATTTGTAACCCCAGAGGAGGGGGTTGACTCATAACGCTCCTTTACGCAGGGGAATGGAGGCATAGTGTTACGTAACGCTGATTTAGTTGTTTTTTTTTAGCATTTACAGTGCTCTAAAATTGTCTCGTTTAAGGTACTTGATCCTTTTATCGTTTAGGCTTAATCCGTATAAAATCCCTTTTTCATGAAAAGTTCCTAAAGGTCCTCAAAACGCTTTTACCTCTTGCGAACTTTTAGGATTTGTGCATTTAGTCCTATTCATAGGGCACAAAATCTACTTAAAACGAAATTTCTTTTCAGCATAAAATATTATTCTGATAAGACTTAACTAGGGGTGCTAAAATAGCACAGACTTTCTCACCTCTTAGTAACGATTATGTAATAATATTATTCCTCCTGTCAATTAAGCAAAATAAGGTTTAACACTTATTGGAGCATTATGTCATTTATTTATTGTATCTTCTTGTATCTTAACTTTAATAAATCACATTCATGAAATTATTTTTGCCATATCTCCAGGATATTCGAAGTTCATTTGTAAATGTTTCATTCTTTATGAAATGAAAAAACGAATTACATGTTACTCCTTGTCTGAACATGTATTGCTAAATGCTCTGTACGTTTTCACACCTCAGAAAATTTCCGCAAATTCTCATTACTAACCAGAGAACGAACGTTTCGTTTCTATTTGCTTCCAGAATATAACATGTGTATGTGTTAGGGTAGGAATACCAGAATTTAAGAAAACATTCACAGAATACATTTCTCCCCATACTACGTCACACTCAGTTTTTTTTTGTTTCTGACGTAAAAAAATATAAACACATACATACACGAATAAGTACATAAATAAATTCGTAAATACATAAATAAAT
>JAHLJT010009355.1:81519912-81557412 GCA_031308135.1 Acheta domesticus
AAAATATAGATATACAAATAAAGTTCAAAATATTATTTTGAGGACTAGAATTGCGGTAGTGTTTGATGGCATGGAAGATGAATTATGACCTGCGGTACGCTTTCATCGCATTTCGCTACCAAGATTGCCTCCTCAAAAGTGCATGAATGAAATACGTATTTACTCACAACGATTCAAGCCTTTTAATAGTGTTTTCGAAGTAACAAAACCAAACCAACACCCGCATTCTGTTGGCGACTTGAACACCCGTACTGCTATGGGGTGGGGGCCCATCCAGATGTCCCCCTTCCCGCCTCTCGCCTCCCCCTCTTCACCCCCATAGGGAGGGTGGCTCAGGGTATCGACTGACGTCACTTCAGTGCTCTGGCCGGGAGGTCCTAGGTTCCACTACCGATGGCGGCAGGGTTTTCGAAACTGCTTGTCAGCTAGGTCGAATTCAGTCGATGTCTCAAGGAGAATTCTATAGGCCGGCTGCTCTGATAGGTAGTTTTCCGTGGTTTCTCCGCTCAATACCAGGCGAATTCCGGAGCAGTACCCTAACAAACGGGCCATTTGACCGCGCGCGAATCATTCCTTCCCTCTTCCTTGACCTATCCTCCCTCTTACACACACACACACACACACACACACACACTTACACTAACATGCCTACACTACCACACATGCCGGAAACCGGTCGTGAGCTTAGAGCTTGTCCCGGCTGAGGCGGTGCTCGCATTTTGGACGATACTTGGTTAGGGAAAACCCCGCTAGCCGACGGTAGGTCGGCGAAAGTTCTCGCCATCCAGCAGGGAAAATACCGCCACCTCCCGAGGAAAAAAGCATGCACTACACATACGGGACTAATGACTTCACTATTGACTCGCCCCGAATCACTAACAATCAATCAATCCCTCATTCTGTGGGCGACTGACTACAAACGTATTGCTACGTGGGCGGAAGCACTCGAGACTCCCCCCTTCCCGCCTTTCCCCCCCTCCCCCAGCGTTTATCGCCGGGGCGCCGCGGAGGCTATCTGCTGGTTTGAATCCGCCCGCCCATGGCGGCGTGATGCGCCAGGCGCAACCGCTGCTGCCCCGAACTCGGGCACCATTTATGATCGCCGCGCATCCGAGTGATGATTTCAGTTCGCCTCTTTCGTTCCGCCAACGCGGGATGCCATGTGCTATCGACTGTTCTGGGCGATTCTGTTCTTGGCTGCCACTGAATTCTGTCGCACGTTCGCCCATTAATATGGTGTTGGTTTGACGGTCTTGCTGCGTTGGTGGGGCCTCTAATTGCAATAGCGAGAAAGAGATCATCACACTTCGCTCAACTCCATCCTTAAAGTTGTAACTTTCACTCCTTACTTTTACTAGTTTACGACACAATCTCCAAAAGTACACGAGAGAAACGTTTAGTTCATACAATTAATCACGAGTAGATTCAACTAAACGTATTGTCTATTTTCGTAGGCAAAGTGTAGTCACGTTCACGAACTGTTGTTTCAGTTAACACACTTATACACGTATAGTCATGTTCTCTAAACTGGTCATACCCCGTGACGAATGGCATGTAGTACGGGAAAACTAAACGAATCATTGCGTTGACTAATACTTGAGTAATATTTACTAAACACATTGCAGTGAAAATAACTAAACGAACGTGAAAGGGATACTACTTCTATCTTAGCATACCAACGGGTTTCCGACGGTCACCTATCCTACGGCCCCCGAGACTCGAACGTCCTTAACCTCGATTACCTGACAGTACCTAGCCACAAAGATGAGTTCGGACGCATGCTGCGGCTCAGGGTACCGACGGTATTTCTACCATTAATTTAGAAGATAACATAGTTATAGAAAAACAGTCTAATACTAAAACGCCATTTAAATAGCGTATAAGTCTATATACAGCGTTGAATTCTCACACTTCAGACACACATCATTGTTATTATTTTATTGCTAATAATAATAAATTTAAACTAGTCGTGCTACAACTGCACATAGTTTCGTGCTTTATTTGTAACGGTTGCGCAAAATATTAACGTATGAATCTTGGAAATGTGTGTCCAGCGAGCAGAACCTTTTTTTTTTCCGCACCGAAACTCGAACCTGAGTTACTCACCTATCGCTTTGCCGTTACACCAATGCACTGGCTCTTCTCGTATTCACTGGGGCCGACACTGGAAATCGAATTCTCTCCATTATTTCCAACACGCAATTTTCGATTATTCAGGGCGTTAAACGAAAATTAGTCCTGCGTCATTCTTTTAAGCGTCCTTTGTATTTGTGGGAAAAAATAAAGAAACTAGTGGTACTACAACAGCAGATACTTTCTGTCGTTATTGGAAATAATTAATACGCAATAACGAAATATTGTAATTTCTGCTCTACTAAAAAACTCAGATATAACTTAAAAAGTCCAATTCGAAATAACTGTGGTGCAAATCTGCGTTAGTCAGGAACAGTAGTAATTTCTTGCATTTACAAATAAAATAAACATGAATAAATTTAACTGTTACAGTATCTGTAGAACATTATACAGAATAATTACAAAAATTTGCCTTGATTACATCGGAGTGGGCTAATTTCTGAGTACCTTAATCACCAAACAAAACTTCTTGAAGTGCATTTGTTAGTTCCAAGTTAAATCTATTACTTTCCTTAAATATATTTCCCGGTCTAACAGTATTATCTACATACGATCATCACGACCGGCAGAAATGATGATGATAATTCTTAAATACAAAACGTTTTAGTACATTCGATTTTTTGTTAAATAATTATTTTTGATAAAAACTTATTTTAAGACATTTTAAAGAATATTTTATAAAAATATCTGGGCGCAGGGCTCTTATAAGTGGGGGCCCTAAGCAATGTTTGCTTGTAGGGAATCCAGCTCTGTATTTATCTACATCCTGAATGATAATTTGTTTCATTTTCACAGTAGCAAAAAAAGTATTTTATCAATTCAGCACATTTTATGTCGCTAAAATCTATTTCTATTACCGTTTTACACTGAATGCCCACCCTCGTAGCTCAGCTGATTGGAGCGAAGACCTTTCCTCAAAGTTGCTGCTTTGAGGTCCAGTGTAAAATATCATGCAACTGTTGTTTGGAAGGGGCAGTGGCTGTTCACTTGACAGCGTCAAGCAGAAATTAACGAAAACTACTAGTTAAAAAATGTGCATGACTTTTTAATGAGCTGAATTTTTAGAACTTTTTATGTGTATGTAAGGCAAACAAATTTCCATTATCAAATTTGTACTTTTCAGATGTTAAGTTCTTGCGATTTTTGGAAATACGGAGAGTTCATCAAAAATGACACCCGCGCCATTCTTGTAAACGTGAAATGAAAGAAAGAAAAATTTGGAGCGGTTTTAAAGATTTTTTATAAATTGCATAAATTTCAAGTATAAATGATGGAAAACTACTTATTGTTTCAAAAATTTGTACAAGATATCTTTGAATGAGCTAATTTTTTAGCACGGAAGCCAAAGTCTCTATCTTCAATTTTTGTAATTTTAAATGTTAAAACTTGGCAATTTTCGAAAATACAGAGTTCGTCGGAGAGAGAATGAGACTTGCACCAATTTTACCGTCCTTGGATACATACGAGGAGAAAACTAAAGAAAAACTTGGCGCCCTTTTTAAAAAAAATCGTGCAAATTAAACACGAAGACTACTCATATTTTGAAAAAATTGTACGTTAGCTTAATTCCAGATGTGTTCAAAGAATATATTTTATTCAGGAAAAAATCTCTTCCTCAGTGTTGTAATTTACGAAGACGGCGGAAAAATATTTGAACTTTTGCAATTTTCGAAAATCAGAGATTTGAACGAAAATGACACCTGGACTGTTTTTAAGCGACTTTTACGCTCTCCGTAGACAAAGTATAATCAAAAACTTTGGAGCCATTTTTTAGAAAATGTTGAAAATGTTTTTTAGGTTTCATGTAAAGTACACCCAAGACAGAAATATCGCTTTCAAACTCCAAAAGCCTAGAGTTCATTCAGATCGAAAAGGTAATATTAATTTTGGAGAAGCTACTGAACGGTTTATGCCAGCGGTCCCCAACCTTCTTGCACTTAAGCCATACTATAATGCCAATGAGGCGGCGGGCATCATTCATTTTTTCAAGGTATATTTATAGTTGGACATTGGAAATAATACACAAAATGTGCAAAACCAATATTTAATTAAAAACATACAATATAAACATGAAATCGTTTATTACATATTTATGTAAAATAAATAAGCAATATTTATTAACACTGATGACGCGACGATCGTTAGTAAATATCGTACATCACACATGTTTACTTATATGGGTCTTTGCTGCCAAAACAAACGTTTAACCAAAAATCAAATACTTCTCCAAAAAGTGAAAACCTTCACAATCGCACAGAGCCGCGGCGGCTTTTATGAGCAGCGGGTACATCTAAAACGATTCGCGGGCGCCATTGTGCCTTTGGGCATAGGGTTGGGGACCCCTGGTTTAGGCTCTAGCGTTGACCTCAGACAGACCGACAAACACCGACAGACGTTTTGCCCTCAATCGATTTTTCGGTATCAAGGATCCACGAATCATAGATTGTGACTTCGCATCATGTTAGAGGAAGTAATTTGCTGTGCAGGGACAAGCTGTATTCACTTTTTCGTTACGAAACCCGATCTTCTATCGAATTTTTGCCGTTTTCCTGCGCACGATTACATTACCTTCGCATTTGACAGAATGAGTGTGAGGAAGTAAACAAAATAGTAACTAACCAAATCGTGGGGAAGGTGGAAAGCCATTGCGAGCGCCAAGAGATGGCGTCCACTGGGCGAATCAACCGACTATAGTGAAAGCGTTGTGTGCCCAGTGAGGCGGACCGCGCCGGCCGGGCCGGGCCGGGCCAGGCCAGCGGGCGTTCAATGACAAGGGGCCCTGGAAAACTGCCCGGGCAGTGCCAGCGTCCCGCCGTTGGACCGGGGCACAAGAAACACAGATTATCAATTGAAAAATCATACCTTTTCAACCATATCTATAATGTGTTTAAATTTCATGTTGATGGATTTAGTTGTTTTATTTATTTATTTTTAGTTTAATCGATCCGTAAATGCGTAGTGGCAGAGACGCAATTCATTTGACGTGAGATTCTTTTGAGTCATTGAAATAGCTAGGTCAACGAGAATTTAAAAGCTAAAAATTCGAAAACCACAGACAGACATATTTCAATTGTCTCCTTGCATTATTTCCGTAGTATGCCTTCCCTTTGCGGCTCTCGCACACAACCAATCTTTATAAATGAGGTCTCTGAAGACAGAGAAGTTTACGGAGATGTAACGAATTGCTCTTTGACTTAAAAAATATGAAGGATTTGTTTAAAAAACAGCTAAATATTCATGTAAAATGCAAGCCGATATGCACGCCAGGATTTTTGAATCTATATCGTTAAATAACTTCTAAACGAGGTGTTCTAGGGCCTTAAAAACTGACATTCTGAGGCCTAAAACCTCTAAGAAACGCTCTTCACACCATAATCTACAGAATGAGAATTGAATTACACGTATGTACCTCTTCACTCGATGATAAAGTTAAATGAGAATAATTTGTATTAACAAGGGTGTATTATATTATGAATTACGAGGTGGCACATAGAAGAAATGACGGAGGATAAGAGGGTCTCGAAGAAAAATATATATTACAGGCTTAATTTGGAAATTAAAAAAAATAATGAAGAAGTTGGTTATAGCATGCGAGAGTTATCGCACGGGTACGCGAGTTTTATTTATCTGTATTGATAACGTACTCGGGGCAAACAGTAGACAACAACAGTGACGCCGATTCCAGTCCCGACCACCGAACCGTTCACATCGCAGAGCGCTCGAAAAAGTCGGAACACTAGCGTCGGTGCGGGCCCGCCCGTTACCGACCCACCAGTTTATATTGCATGTGCATCTAGTATTAAGTACTTTTCTTGAGTGTAAATTCAGTGTTAATCCAGTGCATCGAATAACTTTCATCAATGGCATTCGATGCAAATTCATCAACAGGCAACGTAGTGAGCAATGCTCTTTACGCGCTACACAACATCAACAACATTCCCCATAGCAACTTCATCAATCTACCTACATCACAAAGTGAAAGTGCTACAAATGAGGATGCAGTCATGGAATCATCGACATCAGATACTTCATGCTATCAAGATTCATCGCAAGGTACAATGCTTATAACCTTAGGCAGCCAGCATCAGGGGGAACCCAACCAAAGGAAAAGGTCAGTAGGCAAGGACGCTACCAACAGCGATAACAAAAAACACAGTGCAAGTGCCAGTGACAATGACAAAAGTTATTCATCAGTGTTAACCAGTGTACCATACACAAACGGTTCCGAAGTTCCCATAGGCTTCGCAGCACAAAACTTCAGTAACCAAAGTGAGGCCTCAGACTTGCAATACTGTTACAATGTCCCTGTAGGCAATAGTTTTTCGGGATTATCCTCTAATGAAACCGAGTCTCCACTGGATACCCGCTTCAAATATCTAAATTCTGATCAATCTTCACAGCCTAGTATAACCTCTAAAATCCCCCCAATTTTCATTGCCGAGATAACAAACATCAACTCTTTCGTTAATGAAATTAAAATTAACGTATCTAAAAACTTCATAGCCGAACAGAAAAATAGCAAGGTGAAAATAAATCCCAGCACTGCAGAAGATTTTCGCAAAATCATAAAATATTTAATAAACACTAATAGAAGATTCCATTCCTTCAAAGACCCAGCAAACAAAAACTTTTCTGTAGTTTTTAAAAATGTCCACCTCTCCTTAACTGACAGTGAAATTATGCAAGATTTAAACAAAGATATCCATCCATTGTTAAAATCACACGTCTACAGAAGGACAGCCATCCCATTCCTGTAATAGCGGCCGAGTTCAACGGTAATGAATCACTAGAAACAATTCTCAGCATAAATCAAATCTGCAACCTGAAAGTCACCACCGAAAGAAGAAAAAGACCAAAAGGCCCACTACAGTGTTACAGATGTTTGGACTTTGGACACTCTAGAAATAATTGCAACCACAAAATTAATTGTGCAATATGCTCTGGTAATCACTATACGGTAACTTGTCCCCAAAGCAAAGAAACCCCTTCCTGCATTCTCTGCAAAGGCAATCACCGCGCAGATGTAAGAAATGAGAACTGTTTATATTATAAGGAAATCGTTGAAAAGAAAAGCACCCCACCCCAGAGTACAAGAAATCCATCTCAAAGAATGCAATCCCAAACCACTAACAACCAACAAGAAACATTTCCATCACTACCTTTTACCCAACCAATGCGAAACTTTACTAGGAACTACAACCCTGTGAACCAATCAAGCTTCGTTAACAATAACAGATCACGGAGCAACCCCACCCAGCAAAACCAACAAAATAATAATATTAATCCTCTTTTAAATTCAATTATTAATTCTATAACGTCCAGCATAATTAACTTCATCAATTCCCTCATACCATCAATAATCAATACAATTCAGAATACAATAACAGCTTATTTTAATAACAATTATGTCAATACAAGCCCTTAGAAATATATCGTTACAAATTGGAATGCAAACGGGATTACATCCAAAAAAGTAGAACTGACACAATACTTACACACACACAATATAGATATTGCATGCATAACAGAGACACATCTAAACAATAGCAACAAGTTTTACATACCAGAATACAGAATTTATAGAAATGACAGGATCGAAAACAAAGGAGGCGGTGTATTAATAGCAGTCAAGAATAATATAAACCATCACGAAATTAATATACCAAATACCACAGGAATTGAAACAGTAGCAATAAGCTTAAAATTGAACAATCAATCATGGAATATAATAGCTGCATACAAACCTCCAACAATAAAAATACAGCCCCAAAATATACTTAATCTATTCACCCCAAATAAAATACATTAATTCTAGGAGATTTTAACGCCAAACACATTAACTGGGGATGTCACACAAGCAACCAAGCAGGAAAAACACTATCCCAAATTTTAACCAATACCATATAAATATTCTGTCCCCTACAGAACCAACATACTATCCAAGAGATGTAAATAAAAAACCAGACATCCTAGACATCGGTTTGACAGATGGAAATATCAATTTTTACTCAACCCCATATCATGAACTTGATTCAGACCACATTCCTGTTAACATACTTACACAGCAAATTCCACCACCGCGATCCCCAGTCCCCAAAATTAACACTCTTAAATTAAACTGGATTAAATTCCAAAACATAATAAGCAATTTAATACCTAAAATAAAAATCCTAAACACTCCAATAGAAATTGAGAATGCTGTAATATTACTAAACACCATAATACATACAGCAATAACAGAAACGCAACCCATAAATACACAACCTCACAACAATATTAGACATTCACTTCTACCGACAGAAATTAGGGACATAATAAATATAAAAATAAGACCAGAAGACTGTGGAACGTAACAAAAAATCCACTAATTAAAACAGAACTTAATATATTAACTAATATAGTTAAGAAATTAATAAAAAATCATATAAATCTCAAATTCCAAAACAAGATACAATCTTTAATGCCACAAAACAACAGTATTTGGAACTTCACCAGAAAAATACTACAAAAGAAATCAATTATTCCACCTATCAACTCACCAAAGGGTAAGTTATTTACCCCAACCGACAAGGCTGAGGAAATAGCCAAGTACTTTGAGTCGACTTTCACCCTCAACCAAACAAAATTGCACCCGGAACACAACACAATAATTCAATCTACAAACCTTCCTAACTATGGCCCTCACTTTAAAATCCATTTCACAAACCCTAAGGAAATAAAACAAATAATTAACTTTCTCCCGATTAAAAAAGCGCCAGGCCACGATAGCATTAATAATTCAATATTAAAACATTTACCAGCCCCCGCAATTGCTTTCATAACAAATATTTACAATTCATGTTTCAGAACAAACCATTTTCCATCCACTTGGAAACATGCCATTATTCATCCCGTCCCGAAACCAAATAAAAATGCAGCAAGCACCGATAGCTATCGCCCAATTAGCCTCCTTCCATCTCTGTCTAAAATCTTCGAAAAAATAATACTTCTACGACTCAAAAAACATCTACAATTAACAAAAGCAATCCCAAGAGAACAATTTGGATTTACTGAACACATATCCACACAACACCAACTCCTTAGAATTACAGAACATCTCAATACAGCATTTCAGAAAAAACATCACTCAATACTCATATCACTCGACATATCACAGGCATTTGATAGAGTATGGCACCAGGCACTAATATACAAACTAAAGAAAATCGGCACTCCACAGTACATCACCTCAATAATCCAAAGCTACTTATCCAACAGAACCTTTGCAGTAACAATTAACAATCATCACTCAAATCCCAGGTTAATCAAAGCAGGATTACCACAAGGATCCCCCCTTTCACCCACACTGTTCAATCTGTATGTAGCAGACATCCCCAATCACCCAACAGTAAAAACAGCACAGTTTGCAGACGACACACTTATTTTCGCTTCCAATCCCTCTATAATCAGTATTAAAAATAACATACAGTTATATCTAAACCAAATTGACAGTTGGTCATCCAAATTAAAAATAAAATTAAACCCTAACAAAACTGCAGCAAAATTTTTTTCTTTAAGGCCATACACCCCACCAATCCCATTAACATTAAACAATGAGCCCATCCATGGTACCCCCAAATAAACCAATCAAATACTTGGGATTGCATATGGACACCAAACTGAACTGGAAACAACATATAGACACCAAAATAATACAAACTAAATGTAAACTGCATCAACTAAAAACACTAATTAATAGAAATAAATATCTCCCATACAAAACAGCAATAATACTATACAAAACAATAATTAGACCGACTCTTCTCTACGCCTGTCCAATATGGATCAATGCTGCAAAAACAAACATCAACAAAATTCAAATAGTACAAAACCAATTTCTTCGTACCATCACTAATGCACCCTGGTTCATATCAAATCACCAATTACACAAGGAATTCAACCTCGATTCCATCATTCACCACATTACATACCTATCACATAACTTCTTCTCTAATATTCACCATATCCAAACCTTAAATTCATTCAACCTCTGTAAAAACCCCACTCATCCTACTCGCATCAAAAATAAATATCCATTCCACATGTTTTGCAAAATATTTTCAGACCTGTAATAAATTCAACGAGGTGCCATCATGGTTTCCTCAACCTTTGTATTAGTATTAAGTTAGGTTAAGTTTTAGTAATTAAGCCACCAATACATATGTATAGTGAAATAAACTGATCTATGTATACAATCAACCAAATAAATGAAGTATAAAAAAAACAACAGTGACGCCAACAAAAAGTCGGGGCAATATTTTGGGGAGGAATTTCATCGGCGCGCGTTTCGACAGCGCGGAGGCTGTTCGTCACCGGTGGCAGAGACACACGGCGGAGCGGGGGCGGGGAGTGACGTGGGGGCGGGGCGGGGCGTAGAGAGTGGGGGGCGGGGTGGTTTGGAGGCGGGGCGGGGTGGGTGTTAGCGGGCGGGACGAGGCGAGGCGGGGGCCGAGGAAGAAGTGGGGCCGGGGGCGACGCGAGGGCGGGGCGGGGCGTGGCCGGGGGCGTGCCCGGGGGCGGGGCGGGGCGTGGCCTGGGCGGGGCGTGGCTGGGGGCGAGGCGGGACGAGGCGGGGGCGGTGACGAATGGCCGCCGTGAGGAATGGGCGCAGCGCGGAGCGCTTGCGGCCTATGGCCAGATTCGTCAGCGGCGGGGACGCGGCGCGGCGCACAAGTCACGAGGAGCGGTTCACGCTCGCCAGACGACGCTGGCCAAACTCCGCTTACAAATACGAGAACCTGCTCATCCCCGGTGGCTGAGATCGCCAAGGGAGAAGTGTTCTTGCGATTTCGGACCGAGGGGTCGCGGGTTCGAGCCCCGCCTCGGGCATGGTTATATTTGTGTTCGTCCTTTCATCCCCTATCATCACCATATCGTTTCATACTCATACCAGAACGTTAACTCCAATAGTGGTCGCTAATGACTTAGATGTAGATGCGGTTTTAAATAACAAAACAACAACAACAACCGAGAACCTGATGTGCCGTTGGGATGAGCCTGAGACTAATTCATTCGCAGCATTGATTCCGAGTTCGTCAACTACTAGTCCCATAAGTGTTGTGTCCTTTTTGCTCGGGAGGTGGCGGTGATCTTACCCCATTATATGGTGAGATCCGGTGCCGACCTATCATCGGCTAGTGGTGTTTCCCCAACCAGGTATCTCCCACCAGGGCACTGTCCCAGCCGGGACAAGCTCTAATCCCCCGACCGGTCTCCCGGCATGTGTGGTAGTGTAGTGCATGTTAGTGTGTGTGTATAAGGGATGAGGATAAGTCAAGGAAGAGGAAGGGAAGATCCTCACGGTCCGTGGCCCGTCTGTTTGGATAGAACTCCGGCATTCGCCTCGTATTTTATGGAGAAACCACGGAAAACTACAGATTAGAGCAGTTGACCGCTAGAATTCTTCCAGAATTCTCCGAGACAGCCACTGAATTCGATGTAGCTGAGAAACTAGTGACGAAACTGCTGCCCCGGTCGAGACTAACCTAGGACCTCTCGATCAGAGAGACTGCAGTGACACCAGTTGTTGCTCCGAGCCATGTCTCCCGGTCATTGGCAGCAATGCTTAGTAAATTGGTACAGCAAGTGTAGGGAAGATAAGGAAATAGAGACCTTGGGAAGGCACTGAAGGTTGAGGCAGGGGAATGAAGAGCAAAGAGAGCGACTTGGGCCCCAGTGCGTTGCGCGTTCGACAGCGGCGTGCGTCACTTTCGCCTCCAAAGATTCCCTTAGGGCTCCATTGCGCCACTGCCCCGCTCCACCCCATACTCTCTACCCCTCCCCGCCCTCCTCGCTCCACTCCGCCTACCTTGCTCCGTCCCGCCCTGACACGCCCCGCCCCGCCCCGCTCCGCTCCGCCCCGCCCCGGCCCTCTCCGCCCTGCCCCGCTCCGCCCTGCCCCGCTCCGCCCTGCCCCGCTGCGCCCTGCCCCGCTCCTCCTCTCCCCGCCTCGCTCCGCCCCGCCCGTTCGCTCCTCCATGCCCCGCCCTGACCCGCTCCTCCCTGCCCCGCCACTCCCCGTCCCGTCCCGCTCCTCTCCGTCGCGCTCCTATTTGCCCCGCCCCGCTCCACACCGCCCCGACCTGCTCCGCCCCACTCCTCCCCGCCACGCTCCGCCCTTCCCCCGCTCCGCCCCCGCCCCGCCCTGGTCCTCCCGCCCTGTGCCGACCCGCCCATCTCCTCCTTGCCCCGCTCCGCCCCGCCCACCCAGGGCCCCCCGTCCGCGGCAGCGTGCATGGAGCGAATGCCAGCCTCCCACATTCGCTTTCGGGCGTCGCGTGGACGGTCCAGGACGCCCGAACGAAGGACCGAGGCAGCGCCAGTGATATGTTGCTCCGCTCGGTCTCTTTAATGAATCTTTCTGTCTCCAGTGCCAACGTGGGATGGAACGTATATTATTGGACAGGGAAAACGCTTGTGTGTGATGACGGAATTTCTTGACCACAAGCTTTCCAAGCGCCTTTAGAGTTTATTACTGTGACTGTGAATAGACGACTTTATTTGTGGGCGTAGTGAACGTTGGGAACTGCCAAGTTTCCAAACCGCCCGTTGCGTCGCGTCGTCAAGGCGAGCATTGGGCGTTGGCAAGTCACATGGCACCGTCTGGTTACGCCGTGAATTGCACGACTTGCCCCATTCTTTGAAGCTGCCTCAGGCCTCTGCAAGACCCTTAGACGCCTAGGAGTGACTCTCATTTTCACCGTGATCAAGGTTTCAGATGTTGTTGCTCCGTCTGCCAAATAGCCAGTAGAATGCGAGGTTTGTGACGGCGGAAGGGATTTAGCAGTACTGAACTTGCTTGGGAGGGATTTCTCGCCTTTCCACAATCCACCGCCCCCAGCCGGCGTGGCTTTTGGCAACCTCAGAGAAAGCGCTGCTCGATATGTTTGTGATACATAGGTTGGATAAAAGTCATGAGAATATTGTTTTATCTTAAAGCCGGTGAGTTGGCATGCTGCCATCTGCCGTGACTAGTGGAAGGAATATTAGACGAGTGTGTGCAGCGAGCGAGAACAGTACTCTGACAGTGCACTGCAGAGTGTAAATCGTTGAACTTCGTAGCAATAGTGCGAGCTAACATCATGTTTATAAAGCGCCCTAACATCATGTTTATGTAGGTAGAGCAACGTCCGTGGCTCAAAATTGAAGTGGCACGAGGTTACGGGCACGAGGGTGGCAGAATAAGTAAGAATGTTTAGAGGGACTTCATGAAGCATGTGGTGAAGCAGTGTTGCCGTACTACACAATCGGACGATGGGTTAAAGCGTTCAGATTAGGCAGGTATAATGTGAAGGAAACCCCCCGTAAAGAACGACCCCAGGTGGAGAACTCTTGGGCCGCTGGCAATAGGAGATTCTGGAATTCCACCTTATTCCTCCGATATAAGTCCCTGTGATTATGATCTCTTCCGCAATATGAAAGAAACTCCTACGATGAACCCGGTACAATACCCGGTACAAAGAAGAAATTATTCATGCTTTAGAGCGGTCAATAAGGGACCGACAGAAGGAATCAACAGAAGTAGATGGTGTACGATGCCTTCCTACTAATTGGCAAGGGTTCATTAATTACGGAGGCAATTATGTTGAAGGGGTGTAAATGTAAATACCTCAGTCAATAAAGTCATTTCAAAGAAAACTAGTGTAGCTACCAAAGCACATACTTTTTCGCATTGCTCCTAAATGCTCCGCAATATTTTAGTACTACATATATCATCAAATATTTTCCCGCTTCGAGACGCGATCCCAAATCCTTAGATGTAACTTGCCGGCATTCACGCCACTACGCCACATAAGCGCGCATGGACCGAACTCTGGCATAGGCATAAGCACGTAAATGTCTGATTGTCCATGTAAAAAAAACAAATAATTCAGGACAAATTATAAAATTTCCATCGTAGAATCATTTATTCCTTTCTCATTTATATTCAAACGTCAAATTCAATTCAGAGTGCCACGAAAACACATACAGTTTTTAACTATTAAAAATGGTTTGCAATAACATACACCTACATAAGCCAGCAAAAGTGTTTTAACCAGCAAGTTTTTTTTCCCATTCCGACACCCGAACACAGTTCCTCAGAGTTAACGTGCTGGCGCTGATGCCACTGTGCCACACAAGCGCAGTGCGCTGGAAAGACCGTTTTCCGACGCACTATTACATAACTTTCTCTTCTTACGAAGTATTCGTAAGGCGAGAAAGTTAAACTATTTCTCATTACTTTTTATCCAACCGTTGTATTTTTGGTACTGAAGCAAATAAACGTTCACACGGCCAAAGGCGACCTAAAATGGAGCACGAAACACCGTCCTCTCTGGCACCGCGAAATGTAAGAACCGACTGAACGACCAGGGACTTCTCTTTCCCCGCGTCAGGGAAGACTTTCGGCGAAACTCAGCGATGGACAGACCAGAGGGCGGGAGGAAATGAGCAGCAGAGCTGCCTGCTGCTGATTAATTAGTGCTTTCGGGCGCGTAAACGACTAAGACCATTAGTCCCGTACGTACAGTGCGTGTTTATCAAGGGAGGCGAAGGTGCTCTTCCGCAGCTGGATGGCGAGATCCGGCGACGACCTACACGTCGACTTGCGGGATTTTCCCACCAGGTATCTTCCACCAGATCGCTCCAGCTAGGCCATGCTCTATGCTCCCAACTGGTCTCCCGGCATGTTTGGTAATGTAGTTAATGGTAGTGTGTGTATGTAAGGGGTGAGGATAGGACAAGGAAGAGGAAGGAAAGATCGCGTACGGTTCATGGCCCGTTTGTTAGGTACTGCTCCGGCATTCGCCCGATGTTGATCGGAGAAGAACTACCGACCAGAGCAGTCGTACGCTAGAATTCTCCTCCAGACAGCGTCTGAACTCAACGTGTCTAATCTAGCTAGCGCCGAAAATCCTGCACGGTCGGGGCTCGAACTCTAGGATGTCCCGGTCAGAGGCACTGAGTGACATCAAATGATGCCCTGAGCCTCCAAAGCCGGTGTCTGCGGCTGCCATGCATGAGGCAGGATATTCTGCGCACCCTCATGGAAGGGAAGACACTACATTTCTGGTTCAACATTAAAATCCAGTAAACACCCGGCCAAGCACTCTCCCTCCCTAAAATGCCCTTATTTACATGTGGAACGAGTATCCAACGTCTGTATAACCGGGTACCCGGGTACCTGTATGTCGATCATTAAATGCAATACCGTCATAACTCACGAATCGTCATTTTCTTTATTTGTAACGTTGGATGAAATATCTGTTGCCTTTTTTAAAGGAACGACTGTCAATTCTGGGGTACAGAATCAAATAAATGGATGCGATAATTTCAAACTATTTCCTGTTTGAGTGAAGGAAAATCTTCAAACACATTTCCTTCCATCGTCAAACAAGAAAGAAAATGTGCGCAGATAAATTTCTTTCCCCACACGTCATATACAGTTTTTACTGTTTTTTTGACAAATAAACAAATATAAGAGCAAATAAACACGTTTCCTTCCACTTATTTTTGGAAAATTAAGACTTTTGAGTTATGAAGGCATTTAATTTGCAAAATTTACTTGCTCCTCTTACAGATATCTCATTACCATAAACCAATGTACCATACCAATGTAGTTGTCTGAAAGATTATAATTTGAATTCAAGAAATATGCTCAATATTAATGTTTCTTAATACAGTTCTTAATGTTCTCAAAGTTTCAACGAATGTTTTTTCGTTTTTGTTTCAGGTAAGTGCACTGCAGAAGAGACCATCTTATTGGTTCTCAAAATGAGTTACATACGCGTGCAGCTTTTTCAACGGTAAGACGCATCCTCAAGTCTTTGTTAGACGCTTTGTAAATCGAAACACTTTATTGTTGCTTGGCATTAATGGCATTCACGTCATTAAATTCAGTTATTTTCACGAGTACGATTTGAGTTTTGGCTGAGACTCAACTTGAGATATTTTTTCTCCTTAACGTGAACGTATTGTAGAAACAGTTCTTTGTGTGGTTTGTTTTTATTATAAATTCTATTATTCGGGTTCTAACGAGAGCCTGAAGTAGTAACTTGAAAATAAAGTTATGAGATAGGAAAAATGTACATTTTTCTTAAAATTAAATTATTTATGGATTGGACATTTCATCTTAAAAATCGTCTTAAAACGAAGAGAGGACGCGGGGGCCCGCGCAGGAGCGTTCGCAACGAAGCGATTCGCGAAGATGTTGATGTGGTGGATGATGATGAGATGCTGATGAGGTGAATGATGATGAGATGCTGATGAGGTGGATGATGATGAGGTGAATGATGAGAGGCTGATGACATGGATGATGATCAGAGGCTGCTGAGAAGCTGAGGTGGATGATGATCAGAGGCTGATGAGGTGGATCGGTCTGAGCGGCCGACCAGAAATAACAACTTGGAAAATCGATTGGAAATCCCATCGCCGGCTGTTCAGCTGATCGTGTCTGCGCGTTACCAGACGGAAGTGTTTTTGGTCGGGGCCTCGCCGCCAGTGACAATTCATGGTCGACACCCACACAAAGCATTGTCTTTATTTTTGATCTGCACCTGCAAGTTTTTCTAGAGTAGAGCCGGTCCTGTTATAATTCTTGTTTCCTCAATTGTACGTCATCACGCCTCTTAGCAGCTCCAGCTTTCGACTCCACCGCTGGTGTCATCCACGCGACATCGTACGCTACGCGTTCTCGCCTCTCGTATCCAGGACGCATAGAACGTGAATTCTGGCTGCGAACGTGTTAGGGAAAATAATTTACTTCGTTTAGGAACAAGATCTATCCACTTTTTTACTTTCCCGTTTACGTACGTATATATGGAGTAATATATTTAGTATAGGGAAAGTTGTGTAATGCTGCGCGAAAAAATGGCGAATTTTCACCAGAAAAAAATTCATTGCCAGTCTGCTATAACGAAAAAGCGGATAAATACAGTTGTTAAATTAAGAAAAAAATTCTCCTAACACGTGGTGTAGCCAGAATCCCTTTTTTTGTGGATCCTTGATACCGAAAAACCAATTGAAAGTAAAACGTCCGTCCGTCCGTTGGTCTGTCTGTCTGGCCGGCCGGTGTATGTGAACAACACTAGCGCTAAACTATGCGTACGATTTTTTCCACATTCAAGAAACCCCTGTCAATACGGCAATATTTAAAAAAAACGGCTCCAAATTTTTCGAAGAAAATTGCCATTTAGGAGGAGGTTTTACTGTTCTTTCATTTTCTTAAAATAATATTTCCCTTCTTTTCTTAGGAAACAAAAATTAAGAAAATGTGAAAAAACGTTGTTTGGGTGGCGATAGATGGCAGCTGGCAAGAGTATGTGTCAAGTCCGAATAGCGAGCCGAGACCAAAGGAAATAGAAACCTAATACGGGAATGTCTGTCCCATTCTGTAGCACCACTAGCTTTCAATATCATGGAAAATCTCCATTTCCCGCAGAAGCATTACACTACTTTCTCTTCACCACGTTAGTACTCAGTAGGTGAGAAAGTAAAAATTGGTCTTCTCCGAGAATCTTGTTGCCTCCTCGTGGAAAGGAAGGCCCCGAAGGAGGTGCTTCGTGAGAAACGACGGCGTGCGGCCGTTCCGCCGCCGAACGCGACGACACGTGACGGGCGCAGTGCGAGGGAATATCGTGCGCGCTTAAATGCAGCCTCCGCCGTGGGAAGATGGATGGCGATTGACGCGCTGCGTCCGTATGGTTCGTTTATCCTATTTTAGGAGCGGCGCGCGGAGAGCGGCGGCTGTGAATAGGATCCTCTCTCCCCTGGCAGCCGCGTGGCGCATCTCACGCCCATCCCCACCCCATCCCCCACTCTCGCCTTCTCGGTTTTTTCTACTTTCTCGCTACGGGGTACAGAGAAAGCAGAAAAGTCTTATTATAGTGCCCTGGCAATGGAAAAGTGTAGAGATCCAGCTGCTGAATTTAGACAAAAATTCTCTTAACACGCTAGAATCCATATTTTGTGGGTTCTTGATACAGACTGGCGGCAAAACTGTTTGTCTGTCTGTCCGGCCGTCTGTGCAAAACGTTAGCGCATAAACCGCTCAGCCGATTTTCTCCAAAATTGATATCCCCTAGCGATCTGGCAGATAGCGCATCCCCTTGAATTTGAAACTGATATTTTAATTTTGGGGGGTACTTTACATGAAACCCCTGAGATATTTTTCAAAATTTCAAAAACAGATGGTTCCATCGTTTTTGATTTTTTGTTGGATAATGTGAAGGACTTTTAAGAGAAACATTTTGGTCTTATGTTGGTTAAAACCCCTAATTTTTCGAAAATTGTAAAAGTTCAATTTTTTTTCGGAATTTTCCTACACCTAATATATTATAGAGATTTTTCTCCTAACGAAATATCGTCTTTAAATATTTTGAAATAAGGTCATGTATAATTTTTCGAAAATTAGAGTACTTTTCGCGTAATTTTGCGTGACAATAAGGACGAGAAAGTTCGTGATGTTTTAGCACCACTAGTTTTAAAATACTTTCTAGCATATTACATACGGACACTAAGTGATCAAAAGTATCCGGACACGTAGCTGAAAATGACTTATCACTTCGTGGCGCCTTCCATCGGTAACGCTGGATAATAGGAATAGGAATAGGATATATTGGTAATAGGATGTTCGCCCACCCTTAGCTTTGATGACAGCTTCCACTCTTGGTCCTTTAAACTCATCCTCCAGTGCTTTGGCTGATGATCACGCACACATAAACATAAAAAAGTCCCCTCTTAATGTTTATATAGATTCGCCTTCAAAACGATTAATAGAGCAATTGCGGAAGTAGAAGTGAACACAAATTAGACTGCGTTTGTGGAGTTTTAATCTCTTCAAAAATTAGGGGACAAAAATAAGGAAGTTTTAAGCTAATTCGGGGAAGAGTCAAATGTAGTTGTAGATGATGTTGGGACGAAATTTTCGAAACTAATTGAGAATGATATTATATTAGGATTAGAGAATAACGCTGAAAACCTGTTTACGGGTGATGCTGTGTGTACATTTTTGTGCATATTAGCAAAAAAGCGCATAAAATGTACCTGTATTATATCTATTCTCATCATCCACAGCTGCTAGAACTTATTTACGGCGATTAAAATTTTGAAATTGCAATATTACCAGTTCATATCTCGCATGGAGGGAACCTACAAAGCCTCTTGGTTGTTGGGAATTTTTGAAGAGGAATGGAACATCAATCACGCCTATGTCAGAGACTAAGAACGTGTTTAAACAAATATCTAAGCATGTCATAACATTTAGAAATTTTTAACGTATGAAAATACTTTTAAAACAGTTTACAGCGTTGTCGACGCCACATTCAACTAGGTTATAAGTAATTGAACAAATAAACCCTTCAATGTTAGTTTAATGTAGAGAAATATTATAAATATTTAATATTTATACTTGAAAAATTGCGAAAACTCATCAATATACTGCAATGTAGTCATGTTTGAAGACCTCCGGGCAATAAATTTCTTGGCCACTATACGTACGTTTTGAGAAAAAGGCAAGCAAAGGTTGAGATATTGCATTCTACACAGTGGGATAAAGAACATTAATTTATGAATTACTGTAATCTTGCGGCGAATCTTTAGAATAAAAATGCCACATCTAGATACATCTATAGGGCGTCTAAATTAATTAACATCTCAGTTTCATCCGAAATATGACATAGCATGTTATTGCCCCAATGTCTTCGAATTATTGTGTGAAAAAATAAATAGTAGCGATTAAATAACCTTCCTTCCGTCGCTCCCGCTGCACAAATTCGTTTACGAAGATTCTTCGGGATTCCTCTTTGACGATGTGAATATTCCGCCCCGGCGTATATCCAGGCGCACGTGACAGCGATGAAATTTTCATAGTTGGACGTAACCGCCCCTCGTTTTGAATCCGCCAACGGCGGTTGGCGGAGGAGGGTTGGCGTCAGCGATTGGCGCGCGATAGCAGTTCGATCGAAGGGAACGATGGCTGTTACTCACTGTCATTTTTCCTCGTATGTTTCGCTGTTCGTCGCCCGAGTTCGACAGCGCTGTGATCGCTCGCTCTTTTAACTCTCCAGAAGGCCTTCCTTCCCTTGGACTATGTTTCTCCATTACTTACTAGTGCGATTTTCTAACTCTGCCCCTCAAGCCCCTATGGCCACGATTGAATATTAGACGGCATTTCGCGTCTTTCTCCATCGTGCCGCTAGAAGTCGCCTGATCGCAAGCAATACGGTCGCGATCATGCGATACCTGGCGGCACATCTGAGAACGTCGCGAAATATCGTGACATATTCAATCGTAAAGACGGGCCTTGAGGGGCAAAGTTAGAAAAATCGCAGTGTAGGGGTCATCCATAAATTACGTAACGCTAAAGAGGGGGGAGGTGTTTAAAGCAGCGTTACGCTAGTTACGTAGGGGGTGGAGTTGTTGGTTTTTTAGTACGTAACATTGATTTTTTTTACATTTTTCAACATTGCTGAAATAATTTCCTTTCTTGAGTCTTGTACTAAAACATTAAAATATTAAGTAATTAAGTTAAAAACAAAAACAAATTAAAGTTATGAGATGTAAATTGTCACAAATGGAAATTTTTTTCTCAATTTTTTATTGAAACTATGAGATTGCGAAGAAAGTATTCAAAACTAATATGTAGTGTTTTCTAAAATCCCTTTAAATAGGCTCAGTAGACTCTCGCCCATGACAGCGTGTGCATGACTTGTGATCAAAAATTGTCTCGCATATGTGTCCCTCTTTCACCCACAACTTGCCCCCACTTCTTGCATTCACAAAGGGGGGGGTGTTGTCGCAAGCGTTACATAATTATTTAGGGCGGTTCAAGCTCGCTTTAAGGATCCTTTACAGAGGGGAGAGGGGGTATTCAAAATACTCCAAATTTGCGTAATTTGTGGACGGCCCTTTACGTGAACTCTGTTTGGGGCAGTGGCGTAGCGTCAGGTGACGCTAAGATGCTGAGCATCCCCAAGTAAAATATTAATCAGAGAAGTCTAAATATTGTTTGGATAATCTTTCAAGTGAGTGAAATACATTGAGCGAAATACGATTTGTACGAGTATTAATTTTAAAATGATTTCCTATGATTGAATTCCGCGCGTTTATACAAGCCGGCCTCTGATTGCTTGGACACTAAAATGCTTCTAGCGTCTGCCGCGAGATTGCGACGAGCAATGACGCATGCGCAGACGGCGAGGTTCTCCCCTCCCCTCTTCACCCCTGCCCATGGATTCTTGAGTCCCGAAAAGCTAGCATACGGCCAGCATAAAGCTGAGAAAAGGCTTGAGCAAGTTGCTCGTTTGTGCACAAGAGCGCAGCACACTTGAGGTGGTCAGAGAAATATTTTTCTTTCTCACTCGTGATTTTGTGCTTGGTCATTGGCACAAACAGTAGATTTAGTGCATGCCTACTAATTCTCAATTAATATCTAAGAAGATTTTATTTTGGTTCGAAATATATAAATTCACAAGTAATCTCATTGTCAATCGCACATGAGAGCTAAAGCTGAGCTATTTCATAATTTGCTTTCAAGAAGTCTCCTAACATAAATCTGTTGAAGTATTGTAACATTTGTTTCAATAACATAGATTCTAGAGAACATTAAGAATCATGTCGTCTTCAGTTCGCGTTATTGTTGAGCCTCCCCCAACCGCACGAGTCACGCTACGCCACTGGTTTGGGGTCAGATTTGACCCCACACGTTTTACCTAATATTTTACCTGTATTTCGTGCACGGATGCTATTTGAAATTCTTAATTAATAAAATGATTTCTTTGCTTAATTTAATATACCATTATACAGGGTGAGTCACGTAACTTTAGCACCTCCTGTAACTTTTGAACGGTTGAAGTTATTGCAATGCAGTTTTCACGAAAGTGCATGAGGGAAAGGGGCTAATTGATACGTGCATTAATTTCTATTTTATCACTTGTATTTTACGAGATTTTTTAGGTAACTTTGTTTTTTCAAATGGAACTATACATATTTTTTCAGTCCACCATGACGAGCGAAAAAAGACAAATCCAATGATGTACATATTGTCATATGTTAGATAAGGATTTTTTTGATTAATTTTGATTTTTGCGACCGGGGTTTAACGGACGTTTTGAATAGTCCACCACACAAGGTCATGCAGCGCTCCACCAGCACACGTGCGCCCGGCGAAGGGAAGGGAAGGGGAGGGATCTTATTTGAAATACGAAAAATAGTATTCCAAGTATTCACAAAACCATTGCAGTTTTTTCCTGAACTGTGCTTTCCATCCTGCATTTTCACATTTTTGTCTTTCTTTGATTGAAGGAATTAAAGGATGGAAAATAAGAATTTGTCATAAGTTTGTATTGTAATAACATTGTTTATAACTTCAACTCCATTTAATGGGATTTCATAAGATACGTAGTAATTGGGATCTTGAAACAAAGCACAATAAGAATAAATAATTAAAACTGTACAAAAATATATTGTATATTTTGAGCAAACAATTTCAATGTTAATACGAATGTAATAATAACTTAGGGATAGAAATAATCTTATTTCAATAAATACTACTTAAGACAAATCCGTATTTTCAATCCCTAAGAAACCCAAATTACTGAAAATGGATTAAGATGAAAAGGAGAGTTCAGGAAAAAGTGCAACAGTTTTGTGAATATTTTTCGTATCCTCAAGTACTTAAATCCCTTCCCTTCCCCGACCCCGCGTTTGCTGGGGGAGCGCTGCATGACCTTGTGGGGCTGACAGTTACAATGAAAATATCCCATAAACACTAGTCGCAAAAAATCACAATTACTCAAAAAAATGCTTATCTAACATATGACAATATTTATATCTTTGGATTCGTCTTTTTACGCTTGTTATGATAGACTGAAAAAATATGTATAGTCCCATTTGAAAAAACAAAGTTACCTCAAATATCTCGTAAAATAAAAGTGATCAAAGAGAAATCAATACACATATCAATTAGCCCCATTCCCTCATTCACTTCCGTGAAAACTGCATTGCAATATCTTCAACCGTTCAAAAGTTACAGGAGGTGCTAAAGTTACGTGACTCACCCTGTATAACAAAAACAAAGAATAATATTTTCAGAATAACATTCTAGCATATCCTCATGATGATACATAGGTAGATACAGAATGAGAATGTCTGATAGAAAGCTACTAACTCGTACAAAGAGACAAATATGCCAGATTTTCATTCAGCAGTAAGAATATAATATTATAAAACGGAAATGGTCGAGTTTTTAGAATTTTCTTTACAATTTAGACGTGTAACGCGAAATTTATTTTGAATTATTTCCGACCCCAGCCGCATAAAAGTCAAATTACTTCAAATCAAGAAAACTGAAATGTTTACCGCACATGTAAAACTGGTCGTAAGTGCCATATCTAAATAAAGTTCATGTGAATAATTTTCAGTGTTGCAAAACAGAATTTGCGCCTGGGATCAGAAAAGACCTCAAACAGAGTCTAAGGTTAAAATTGTTTCCATGGCAGTGGAAACAAATTGAATGTATTTCCATGAATGTACCTGCGATAATCGCCAGCGAAGTTCATTAATGGGGCCATACACGAATTGCGAATGTACTGCTTATGATACTTAGTTTAGTATCGATTTAATATCGCATACGTCGTGAATGATGGCGACACGACATTTAGAGAGAAATGAAATCTCGTGAATGGATGTGTCAATAATGATGTGCTCTGTCATGAATTCGCAATATGTTCACTATCTCTAGATAACACTATAAGGTAAAAATTGATCGAATACATGTTGAGCTGTTTTTCATATTGGAAAATCTTGCACCGTTCTTATGCAACTAATAATATTTTGCTCATAACATTTTGATTATCTAACATTATATAAGTCAAATTTATATTTTTTGAAACGTAGATTTTCAAAGATTTATAATATTGGAAAAGTTTTGCATTGTATATTGATATTACACATTAAGTCGTAGTGCTGGACTTAAGCAGGCTCAGGTAGTTTCGCTGCTTGTGCTCACGAAATGGCTCCACCGGAAGGAAATGTATTGGCGCGTGGAGGGCCTTGGGAGTGGCATTCCGCCCACGTGTCGGCGCCGATGATTTGCGCGCCCGATTATTAGGGTCCGCGCGGCCAATCAGCCAGTCACGTGGCCGGTGGCGCACGTGCCGCCACAGCCCTCGTGATGCAACGTCCCCGCCACTTCCCTTCCACCCCCACTTCCTCCCACTCCACTCCTCCATCCATACTCCACACTTCCCCTCCACTCCACTCCCCATTTCTTCTCCCCTCCACTCCCCACTTCCCCCACCCCACTCCTTGTTCCACCCCATCTCCACCCCTCCACTCCCCAACCCCTCCACCCCCATTCCCCCTCCCTCTCTTCCCCAACTCACCCCTCCCTCTCCACCCCCACTCACCCCTCCCTCTCCACCCCTTCACCCTGTCCACCTCCACTCCGCCTGGCAGCGCTCGCGAAGCCTCTTTCCATGTGGCTTTATCGATGGGAAAATATCCTTCCAGACGTGAGGGATGCCTGTCTTCGGACGCCTCCCCCCCTCCCGTCCCGGCCCCTCCCCTCCGTCCCGGCCCCTCCCCTTCCCCGTGCAGCCGCTGCCTTGATGAATTCCCCCGCAAGAGCGTGGGGCGTTAAATGCGCTTTGATGGCGCCTCCGGCGCCCCCTCTGCCCGCCACCCCTCGCGGCCGAATCTGTACAGCGTCTCCTCCGCGCGGTCCTCAAATGAACAGCAACAGTAAATCGCGGCCATTAAGTGAGGGTCGCCGCCCCCCTCCCGCGCAGGTGGCGCCCGAGGCCCCGCGCCACGCCCAATGGCCGCCCTCCGCAGCGCACGCCTCAGCTGGCCTGGCGGCCATGTTGGGGGCAAAGGGACGGACCTCATTCAAATTGTTCGGTTTTTACATCCTTGCCTGTGTTTGCAGGACGTCCATTAAATGGAAGTCCAATTGAAATACTATCCCGTTTACTAAATGTAACGTATGCAAAAGTAACATTCATACGTCAATATTTACACTTTTGTTGATTGATGTTTTAAAATTATATTCCTTTACCCTCTCTTGTAATTCAAATGTTAACTTCTGGAGGCCACCTTCACAATTTGTGACCGAAACTAGTTTTACAATTTCATATTCGGCCGCCGGTTGTTATTCTATTTTTATGATTTTTGCCCCACTCATAAATCGCAGAAAGGAAATAAATGGCACCAGTATGCCTGATGATGTGATTTGGATTATTCCTAAATATCAGACTCATGAAATCAAAATGACTATTACCACCGCGAAAATGCTCCAATTTAATATTCAGCCACTAGAGCGTTTTGCAACTGCGCCCTGGAAACGGGTGTAGATTTGGAAATAAACCGTCGATATTCAGTGTTCTAACCGAATTTCCAAGTCTCCAAAGGTTACTCAGTTAGTTAGTGCCTAATTTTATGTGGCGAGACTCGGGCCATCAGGGCCGCTCTTCTGTCTGACCACGCAAATTTTGCTACGCTCCTTTCACGATCTAGGCAACAAAGTATTACTCAGGCGACGAAACAGACGATTTTAAATTTAGCTCAGAGGCTTCTTTTAGGCTTGAGGATCTTTTACATGCAATAAGTCTAGAACATGTGACAGCCGGCTTTACCTCCCTTCCGAAGGAAGGCGTACGAAGGATTTTTTCGCTCTTAAAAAGCCACGCCTTCGATCGGGTTTGAACCCCTAAAACGTGGGTACAATAGCCTGACATGCTGTTATACCGCCGAAGTCCTCGTTCTACGATTGGTGACATGATGGTGTGGTATAAGAATGAGAATAGAGTCCTGTCTGGGCCTCAACAAGAAGATCGTCCACTGTTGCTGAATGAACGAGAAAGACGGCTTATATTTAGGAGGGTGAGGTAATGAAAAATTCGAAGGTATGCGCATCAAAACTTGCTGCACAAGTTGCAACAACATTCGGGGAAAAGAATACAGCCAGAAACGTTTCAAAATGTTATTCGACGATACAATTCCAGAGTACTGTTCCGTAAAAAGACCTTCATGAGTAAAATTATTAGAAAGAAAAGATTAGTTTTCGTGAAGAAGTACATAAATAAGAAAAGTAAAAGGTATCAGGATGTTTTATTTGCTGATGAAAGTAAATTTAACCTTATGGCATTAAATCTTATGGCAATGTTAGGGTTTGGTGGAAGTCAATTTCCGAGCTTCAAAAGAAAATTATGTTGGCTGTCAAATCTCGGTCAAACATGGCAGTCAAAAAATGGCGATCAAACTTGTTGGGGGCAGTGTAATGGTGTGGGAGTGCATTTTCGAGTTAAGAGTGGGACACATGACCTTCATTCAGGATGCAATGAACAGTGAGCTGTATCTTCAAATTCTTACAACTTACATAGAAGTTCTGATAAACGGGGCATTCGCAGTGCATTTAAATGTTACCAAGAAACCATCCTAAACATAAGGCCCATATTCAATAGTAATAGTATTGATTGCCTATAATGTATCTTCATATTAACAATAGGTTTCACTGATTTTATAGACAATCACATTTATTACAATTTTACAGGTAGTTATCTTTTCATCACTTGATTCATTCAAATAATCTTCAATTCACATCGTTTCGGAGCTCATGCTGCGTCTCCCTCATCAGGTAAAACAACAATCACTCAAATAAAAATAAAATAAAATATAAAAATAAAACACATGACAGTTAAATTGTTACAAAATTGTAACATTGTTTTACCTGATGATGGGAGCGCAGCATGAGCTCCGAAACGATGTAAATTGAAGATTATTTTAATAAATGGTGTAATGAAAAGATAACTACCTGTAAAATTGTAATAAGTTTGATTGTCTATAAAATCAGAGGAACCTTATTTTAATATAAGGCCCATATTACATGTGGCAGTGGCTCTTAGAGCGTGTCGCGGCTGGGGCGGTGCCCCACTGGTAGATCCTTGGTAGGAGTCTCCTCTAGTCGACGTGTAGATCGGCGCTGGATCTCGCTATCCAGCGGGGGAAGATCACCGCTACATCCCGAGGGGAAATATACTACACTTACGGGACTAAATACCTTAGCAGTTGACGCGCCCAGAAACACCAATCAATCAATCGATGGACAGGCAAACAGATTACAAGTATTTGAGTACTAATGTATGTATACAAAACATAAAGTAATATAATGTGTCTGTACTTGGCACGAAAGCCTGCGTACGGGCCATGGCCTGCCAGCATCGCGCCCATGGGGGGGGGGTACGTGTGGTTAGCACGAAGTCATCCCCACGCCGTGTTCTGGCCTTCTCAACCGCGAGGCTAAAATAACATATTTCATATTATATTGTTAATTATTATTTCGTTTATAATTGTATATATTGCTCCCTTTATTCATAATGCAACTTCAAAACTAAAAGACTTAGAGAAAGTGATTAATATTCATTCAAGAGCTCAATAAAACTTGCATAGATGCTACATCTCGACGATTGTCACTTACGGTTCTTTCCTTTTTACTTTCTCGCTACTATTACGCAGTTTGAAGAAAGAATTGAATTTTGATGGAGAGAAAGAACAGCGAGTTTTTGACAGAAAAAATCTTATTGCCCGGCCCTGATAACGAAAAATTGGATAAATCTCGCCCCCTTCATACTACAATAAACTATCTCTTCTAACACGTTATGAAATCAGAATCGATGCTTTGTGGATTCTTGATACCGAAAAATCGATTTACGGCTAAACGTGTGTCCGTCTGTCCGTCCGTCTCTGTCCCAATCGATCTGACTGATGTGGCCCCATGAATATCCTATTGAAACCGATATTTTCATTTTTGGGGGGAAGGTACTTTACATAACGCCCCTGTTGTTACCATTTCAAAATTTTCAAAAATGTCTTAGCAAAAAAATCTTCATATTGAAGCCTCCATTTTTAAATTTTAAATTTTATTATCATAATTAGAATGCAGCGACCTTAAAAATCCGTTGGTATTTATTTCTACATAATTCCATTCGCATTTGCAATTATAATGGCCATATTTTTAGGCATTTTGAACCATGGTGCACCAGCCACAAATCAGTGCTTTACTAACCCGCCATTACTCGCGCATATTTTTGTTTCGCTATTACTCGCGTGTTAGATTTTATCTAACAACTGTTTATATTGTATTATTGTTTTTTATTAATCAAATTAACGAATTAATATTCCGAAATATTTCTTATTGAGTTATATAATGTGTACAGACGTAATAATGCATAAAGATGACATGCAGACTTTTCTTTATAATAAGCTCCCTAGTCGAAATCACAGTCATGAAGAGAACAATTACATTAAGCAATTTATTTAAGAAAGGAAAATCGTAGAAGTCAATTAATGGAATGAACAATATAATTTCATCACAATGAAACATATGGGGACATTTATGAACTAAAATAGGCTCAGAACTATATTCATTTCAAACAAATAGTCTTTTTTGTATGTTCTGTACAGAAAGGTTTGAAGCAAATATTACAGGAATGCTGCGTGAACCTGTTTTGGCTCTTCGGACAATAATCTTCTTTTCTCTTTTGTTTGCTTCCCGACATAACTATTTACACTACAAAGAAAACAAAACTAACATAAACTACAGCGAAGGGATGGCGGAGGATATTCTTGCTAAATCTGTGAATCTTGCCTTTGATATCAGGTATAAAAAATACGATTAAATACGATTAAGATTTTTATCTTCTCGAAAGCCAAGACACAAATCAGAGTAAATAACAGGAAGGAGAGTGGACGTGATACTCGTATCGAAATAAAAAGCGGTTGTTCGCGCGTGAGAAAATTTCTAATACAACGCGCTGCAATTATCAGTGTCTTGTCATATTGTTTCTCTTTGCAGAACTGATAAGAATGACGAATGGATGTAGAGATGAATCCTAGCGTAAGACATTGCTCGAGCATTATCTCCGTGTGTTGAAAAATGCCAATGCTATTGAAAGAAATCAAGAATTCTTAATTTTTTTCTAACAGCGCGAGTAACGGCGGGCTGACGGATATTCATGCTACACTCCTTGAAGGAACAGTATATTCTTGAACGAGCGTCAATAATGGCCATTATTCACGATGTGTTGTTTACGACTCGAGCGACGTAAGAGCGAGTGTCGGAGTGTCTGAATATCGTGAATAATAACCATTCTACGCGACTAGAAGACTATACTGTCTCTACGACTTTGAAATTAATATTTTTAAAATACTAAATGGGCGACGAATAATATTCTCGCAGGGCTTGTGGAATGGGCATCATAATTGCATCCGATAACGTACAGAAATGTATACATTCTGTAGTAGTCGTAGAGAAAATTAATTCCTGCACTTTTTTGTTTTAGGTATGGGTGGAAAATGTGCAATACATTTTCAAGCTTATGAGACTGTTGCTTATAAATACATTGCTATATTTTGAATAAGCGTTTATGATTAAGAAGTTTGCTTAACATCCGGGAAATTAAGAAAGAATTAATGTTCTGTGTATTTTTAAGTTATCATTTGGTTATAGACATATTTGACTTGGCGTTTCATTAACGTAACATTAACATTAACGCCTGCGCCACTAGCCGTACTTTCTAACCAAGCTTAGTAAAATCACGGAAATTAAACAGCTCGCACACCGCGGGACACTGGTAGGGTGACCATCTGGGAACCTCGGATGCTAAGGCGCTGAAACCCTCGCCGACAGAGCTAAAGGCAGTGACTTACAAAATAAGACTAAGTTTGTTGGCACATAGGCACCAAGAAATGATTCACATTTGGCGCCGTTCCGGGAAATTAGTTATTAATAACAAGCTTTGGCCTTAATTACCAGCTCAGAATTTACATTTCAAACGCCCCGCGTTGGACTAATATTTTTTCCCAATTTCCCGCGCTATCTCTAACAGGAAGGCGCCAACCACGTTTGGCGAAGTACTTTCAAATGCCTCCGCCTGATGAGATCGCCTATTGGACCACTGGCAAAGCACTACATCATTATTAAAAAACAAAACGGCATGAAAATTTTCATATTAACATAGAATAGCATTATTGCAAAACTAAAAAACCAAGACAGCGATGTCACAGCATGTTATTTCCGCTTATGCAACCAAGCGGGAGACTGTAGGTAATTAATGAGCCGTGATAGGTGGATTTAAACTGTAATAGTTGACACGAAGCCTGACCGCCGTCTGCTGTTTTCAAAGAGTGTGCATATTCCCGCTACAAAACGTATTGGAATATTCGTTGTGAAAAGAAAATTAAGGAAAACAGTTGATCCCGGGGGCGACACAAGTACACTTAACCATTCATTCAATGCGCACTCCTCCTTTCATAAAATTCTTCTAATAAAAAGGGATCCATTGTGTGTTTTGCAGAAATCGGCCGAAAGTTCCAGAACCTAAGTATCAAACACCAAATCATAGCTCATCATTTTAAAGCTTATTTTGCTGCCTCAAGAAAGTTGAAGGAGAATTACTCCATGTTCAATGTGAACGAGACTTGCGACTTTGTTATGCAAGTAATACCATTAAAAAAATATAGTGTATCAAAACCCAGTAAAAGTTTTAAAAATAAATTCACTGAATTCATAGAAAAGTATTCCCAGAATGTATGCGTTGGATTGCATTTTTATTTCGTGCTTATTCTACGAGTAGTATTATTTAAGTGCAATTCTTGTTCTTTGATCACTTACAAAGACTTTTCAAAATTTCTTCTATGCCTCTCTTACAATGTCGGGAAATATATAGTGGCTTGTTAAATAACAGACAATAAGAGTGAGTGATCCGTCGAACAAAGAGGCCGCTAACGAGATTGTTTGATTAAATTAGCGAGGGCAGGGTGGGGGGAGTGGGCGCCTTTAGGCCGCTTAACGAGGCGCTCCGCAGGGTTCGAGCCCGCGCCCCTCCCCTACGCCTGCCACGCCCCCACCCCACTCTACCCTTCGGCGTAATCTCCAAGCGCCCAATGGCGGAGCCGTCGTGGAATCTGAAACTATGATCTGATGAAAAGAGTTATTGATGGACAAGAAAATAAACACTCGAAATAAATACTTTCAAAAGTAACTAATACATATACTCATATTGTATGAAGCAACAGCTTCAGAAACACAACTGTCAACCACCAACTTATTTTAATCGTACCATAGTAGTGCACCAACAGCACACCCTCTCTCGCGTTATTTATAACGAGAGATGTAGCGGGATTTGGTCGGAGTATAAAAAAATTGGTTTGCCGGCGTTTCTAAATCTTTTAATTCCATCATCAGGGCTAGTGTACAACAAATAACAAGGCATGAAGACATCAGTGTGAATATACAATGCACATTCTGTGATAGAAACCGGTATTGGTGTCTTCATTGCCGTCTTCATTGCCTTCTTCGTTGCCTTCAGCGTTGTTGTCCATCCTCTTGTCTTCCATGTATAAATTAACCCTTGTTGAATTCACGAACATGATCTAATGAGGGAAGAAGTTCACGGGATTTGGTCAGACAAGACGTTTCGTGAGTCACACCACTAAGGCTATACTCCGATGTAAACAGCTTCACCTCAAGGTCACGAACTGAACGGAGAGGGGAACACTGTCATCCAATCGGGAGCTTCGTTATGACTTACAATCTTTGTATTGGAGCTCCCGGTTCGATGATAGTGCCCCTCCCCTTTCCGTTCAGCTCGTGACCTTGAAGTGAAAATGTGTTTAAATCGGAGTATAATAGCGTTTTCCATTCACCGCACTGGTGCGCACCCCAGTGCGGACTCAGGGCAGCGTTCGTGTTCTATTGGACCATTATTAGTTCCGTAGCCATTGGACCGCTATTGGTTCCGGTAGGGCGCACAAGTGCGAAGAAGCCCGTGTTCCATTCGCACATTGACACGGAACCAGGTCGCACTCGAGGCGCCCTACCTGCACTGAGGAGGTCGTCAGTGCAGTCCATTGCACTGGGTCATTCACTGGGGTTCAGATACGAAAGTTATGAATGTTGATTTGAATTCGTGGTGAAATTGTGAAGGCAATTCAAGGTCTTCTGACACGCAGGGACACTTTGAATGATGAAGTATATCATGTTTTACAAGAAATGTCTTAAAATAAATGTTGTGACTTACGCTGGGTTCGAAAAATCAGTTTGTGTTTTTGCGTAAAATTCAACTTTCAATAACTTCATGTTACAAAATCCAGTACTATTTAGTAATGAATGTGTAGGTACGTTTCAATTTCGAATTTTCCCAGCACTGATGTGGGTTACAGTGGAATGGAAATCGCTATAAGGCGGCCGAAATCAGGCAGCAGGCAAAAACCAGTTCCGTGGAGCGTCTAGTGAGAACGCTGGCAGTTATAATTGTTGTGCTAGCGGTGGCATGGTCTGCACTGCTTGCTGCAGGCGCGAGTTCACCTCCGTGCGCCACAGCAGGGCAACTATTTGGCTCGCGTTTGGCACTATTGTTTACAAATTGCTAGTAATGTGGAAGTGGAACCGGATCGATTGGAAGAAATTGTACTTATGGTTTAGGGGCTAGTGTTGTTTACAGACTGACTGATAAACGGACGTTTTAAAAAGAACCACTTTTCCGGTATCAGGAGACCCCAAGATATGTATTTCCGTTGACATCTCGAAATCGATTTTCCTCAGCATTACATTACTTTCCCTATACTACGTATATTACTCCGCATATACGTACGTATACTGGAAAGTAATATGATATAAACATAATTTTGATACATTCTTTTTTTAATTTACGCAAATAAAATCTTTTTAAAATATTTCTCACATTGTTCATATTTGCATATCGGACGTTGTTTACGTACATTATTGTATTTGAAAATACACGTGCTTGAAATCTTATAAAGTTTCTCGAAATTCCAGTCAGCAACAAAGTTTTCCGTGAAAATGAGCTCAGAATTGCGTATGTCAAACGGCATTTTCTGAAATTCCACTCCAAGGTTTTGACAAAAATTGTACATAAAGGACTATATTTTACTCTTGTATAATGTCCGGGAAGTCATTTTTCACAATAGGAGACCTAAAAATTGAGAAAAAGTGAAAAGATTCTTTTGTGGGCGCGAATGTGTCAGCTGAGAAGAGAGTGGGGACGAAACTAAATAAGCTAGGCCTAACTAAAGGAAACTAAGTAGTAAGAGAAAGTTTGTGCCGTTCTGTAGAACCATTACCTTTTGTCTTAAACGTTTGATACAGAACTGCGTGTGCACAATTGGGGGATTTCGTGTGGATGATTTTATATAAATGGTGCGAAAGCTTGATGTTTCCTTTTATTGAGAGAGCCGAAGAGAGATGTTGTTGAAAAGAGGTTTTATGAAAGTATGATGAGGGGGGGGGGGAGGATAATCAAACCACAATTCAAAGTTTTATATTTTAGTAAAGCAGTTCGAAAGGGACCACTTTTTCCGAAGATGGCGGCGTTCTAGTTGTTTCCAGCACATTGCGTAGCTGTTGTTTCTTTTTAGTGTGATCCACGTTGTTTTGGGTAAGCCATTGAAGATGAGAAAAGTGTTCCCGAAAGTTGACTTTAGGTTCTAACGTTTAATAAATAGTAAAACCTTTATTCTTGTGGTTTGATTATTTCTTAATTTATATTATGGAGTAGTTCAAATTGTCTGCAATCACCACTGAATATATTCAGACATCTTTTCTCTTAAAAAGAGGCCCCTTTAAAATTGTATACAGGAGATCTTTTATAAATACTAATTTATCCCATATCAAAGTAACAATTAAAATTTAATACATTTTTGACAGACTTCAAACGGCGTTTTGGGAGTTACTGCACCTCCATCTTTAGGTCTATTGCATGTTTATTACTAAGCACATAGCACTAATTTTACTAGAGTTCTTAATGATTAAAGATTGTGTTGAAAACGTACTGTTTTTTTTTTAATAAGAAAGTTTTCATGACAATATTCATGACAAGTACCAATAAAAGAGATTCTTGTGTACTTCTATTTAGTTTGTCGTCGACCTTCCATTAGGGGAAGTTACGCCATTTCAATATTTAACTAAGAGGTTTTGAATTATCTTTTTAAAGTTTTTGAATTGTCTTTAATTGTGTAATATTAAGTAGTCTGAGTTGTATAAACTCAGACTACCAACTTCCACTGTCACCTGGAATTTTAATCTAAATGGCGTGGGGGACTTCCCTGCGTTAAGCAGCAGGCCTTTGCACTACTAGGGATGATTAGGCTTGCAACAACAATAACAATAATATATATTAGAATTTCAGAAACGTTACTAATTTCTCTTCAGTGAGGCAAGTGATCGGTGTTGATGATGGGGCTTTGAATCGACGTGATTTTATTGTTTCTTAATTTATATTGCGAAGTACCACAAGGTATCTGCTTGCAGCAGTGTGTATTCAGAAGACTACTAATTTCCTCCCCCGTGAGACAAGTGCGCGGTGTAAGGTGAGGGGGGGCTTTGAATTGATGTGATTACATTGTTTCTTAATTCATATTGTGGAGTACCACATGATATCTGCTTCTAGCAGTGTATATTCAGAAGGCTACTAATTTCCCCCTGTGAGGCGCGCCGGTCCGGGCCGGTCGCTGCCGGCGAGGGGAGCGGAGGGGAGGGGGGCACTGCGCGGGGCGCATTGCGCACGCGTGCGCGCCCCCTCCCTGCGCGTACAATGGTCGTCGGGGGCGGCGGCGGCGGCGGGGGCGGCGGCAGAGCGGCGGCGCGTGCCGGGCCGAGCGAACGTGCCTGCGGCCGAGCGGCTTGTGGCCGAGTGCGCGGAGCGAGTGGTGCGCGGCGTGTGGCGTTGGTGTGTGGTGCAGTGTAGTGTGGTGCGGTGCAGTGTGTGGTGTGGTGTGTGCTGCTGGTGACATGTGCTGCGCGTGAGGACGAGGAGGACGGGACGGGGCCGAGGACGGGGCCGGGCGGCGAGGGCCGAGGGGCCATGGGCTCCGCGCTCTCCAAGGCGCGACGAGTGAGTTGTGCGCATGCGCAGTGCGCTCCACCTCCCCTCTTCCCCCGCCCCCTCCCCCTTCACTTGCCACAAGGGTTGGAGTTCTGAAAATGACTGGCGTTCGCAACAAGGGTGCAACATCCGTAGTGTGTAGTGAAGGAATTGTGGGAAGTAGGCAATGATCGTTGTAGCAATGCAGTCGACTCCGGTTATAGTGAACTCGGTTATAGTGAACCCTCGGTTATAGTGAACTTAAGTCACTGGTCCCGTTTCACTTGGTTTATAAATAAGCATAAGAAGATTCCGTTGTAGTGAAGCACAACCTCGGCTATAGTGGACGTAGGAAGTGAGACCTGGAAATTAATTTCCTCCTGGAAAAGAATATATCGCCTCGGTGCCAGGAATTCCAAAACTATGATGCAAACATTTGAAAATAATTGATATTTGTAAGGGCAAATAAATATTTCCAAATTTTCAGTTTGTGCTGTTAATGAATTTGTTGTATCTGTGTTTTAATAAAATTAATCATTGTGGAGAAAATGTATTTAATTTTGACATCATCTGATATAGTGAACCTCTGATATACTGAACCAAACATGTTGGTCTCCAGAAGTTCTCTATAACCGGAGTCGACTGAACATATTTTTCAAACAATACATTGCTATCACAGCTTTCACTCAATTTTGCTTAGTTTGAATTCTAAGTAAAATTTGTTGTTTTTTTTAATCCTTAATTTCTTTCTACTACCAAGCGTCATTTCCTGAAAATCGACTCCTTGTGCAATGTTTTGTATAATTTCGAGAACTATATCCGTAACAGTTGACTGTCATGCCCTGCCTCTGCAAAGCACTTCGACAACGCCAGGGGGGATTTATTCCTTCCTGGAGATGACCGCTGTGCTACAGAATGGATTCTTCTAAAAACCGCGTCGCCTGTCGATGTTTTCAGTTCGGTGCGTAGTGCAAGTTAATTCATATGTCGCGCCAAATCCTCGTGGCCGTTTCCGAGGGCACCATCCCCACGCGACGGGTCACGTGGTGCTACAAACGTGGCTGGCGTGTACAGGGTTGCCACATTGGGCGGAAATCCGCTTTTTGAACTGGAAAACATTTCTCTCACGGACAAAAAATTGACCTTCGCGGAATACCGCCCAATGGGCAGAAATGCATGAAAACCTGAACGGTTTTGGGCAGGTATTCAATTTACAACGAAATTTTCAAAAGACAGCCACAACGACGATGGCAGTGTGTTTGATTTTTTTAGTTTTTTTTTTTTACTTTATATATGATATTTCATTAATCATTTGTTAATTCGTTCAAATTTACTATGAGAAGTGTGATGTTACTTTTTAGACCTCTAGTATAGGTGTGTTCTAAAAGTTATAGCGTCTTTGTCCTGCACTTAATATTACAAAACGTTTTTTACATAAAGTATTAATTTAAATGTTCACAAACAAAAAAATAAAACTAATCAAGCATTTCGTAGAGTCGCTATCTGAAATAAAAACTTCAAATAATATTATTTTAATGCAGATTCAAATTTCCGGCTTCGAAAGTTGAATATTCCTATTAGGCTATATATCTATATAACAGAATTGAAAATGATTTATAGGAAAAACAATTCAACTTCGCTACCTTTTAGCTCACTTGGTAAGTTCTTATTTGTGAGCTACCCCACCAGAGAGTGGGAACTTTTTGCCCTAGATAGGGATGTTACAGCTTTAGTACTAGTATTTTAATAATAATAATAATAATAATAATAATAATAATAATAATAATAAAAATAACAACAACAACTTACGAAGGATCTGGCAACCCTGGGCGTGTGTTGCACAGCCCTTGCTAACGGCCTGCGGCGCAACTAGTGTGCTACCACTGACGTTCAATATGCCTCGTTGCGCAAGAAGTTTGTCGTTCGCGTCGCATATTACACTTTGAAGTGAATAAACGAATAAGCGTATCGGATATTCTTCGAAATTCAAAGCCACGTTAACGTCAATCTTTTAAAATGAATTCAGTTCAATATCTATGGAACTGTCCATGAATTTTGTAACCCCAGAGGAGGGGGTTGACTCATAACGCTACTTTACGCAGGGGAATGGAGGCATAGTGTTACGTAACGCTGATTTTAGTTTGTTTTTTTTTATTTTCAGCATTTACAGTGCTCTAAAATTGTCTCGTTTAAGGTACTTGATCCTTTTATCGTTTAGGGCTTAATCCGTATAAAATCCCTTTTTCATGAAAAGTTCCTAAAGGTCCTCAAAACGCTTTTACCTCTTGCGAACTTTTAGGATTTGTGCATTTAGTCCTATTCATAGGGCACAAAATCTACTTAAAACGAAATTTATTTTTTCAGCATAAAATATTATTCTGATAAGACTTAAACTAGGGGTGCTAAAATAGCACAGACTTTCTCACCTCTTAGTAACGATTGTGTAATAATATTATTTCCTCATGTCAAT
>JAHLJT010009355.1:81562412-81603821 GCA_031308135.1 Acheta domesticus
GCTTTGAGATTTTGAAAAAGGTTCTTCAAAATTTGGAGGTACTTTATATGAAGCCCCCCGGAGATTTTCAAAATTTTCTTAAAAACAGCTCCAAATTTTTTATTTAAATTTCTTGTATGAATAGAGTAAAATACACTTATTAACATGGCATAGGTCCGATTTTCACGGATAACTCTGAATTTTCGAAAATTGTGAAAGTTTGAATTTTTTTCGGCGTCTTTCTCCAGCTACAAAATTGAAGATATTGCATATTGAGTTCTTTCATAAAGGTCATGTAAATGTTTCTCAAAATTTTTGTAGTTTTCGTGCAATATGGCGTGCAATATGTGCAACATTAAAAAAATTACAAAAACAAAATTTTCTCAAAAACGGCTCCAATTTTTTTAAACTTTTGGTAGGGATAGTGGTAAATTTACTCTATCAGATGACATAAAAGCCATATTGGTCTATCGGTTGGTTTTTTCAAAAATTACAAAAATGTAACTTTGTTGACTTGTCTCTCACGTCGTTAATATTTACATTATCGGCGATTTTTTCACATTATTATATTTACGAGTATATATGCTTTAAATAATGTCAAGTGAAGTTTCTCGAAAACACTACCGTTTTCTGTGAAAAGTAGCTCAAATTTCGGCATTTCAGAAATGCTCAAACGCCATTTTTCTCGTATATGGCTGCCAATTTTTTCTTGTAACTTTTTGTAACAGATAGTGCTAATTACACTCTTTAGTACAGCGTAAAGTTTATTTTGAGTTTTTTTTTTTGTTTTTTCAAAAATTACATAATTGTAATTTTTTTGAAAGATCTCTCACATCTTTAATATGCACATTATCCGCAATTTGTAAAGGTTTATATTTGTGAGTGTATGTTCTTTAAATAACGTCAAATAAATATTTTGGAAACTCAAAAATTTTCTGTGAAAATGAGCTTCAAATTTCGCAATTTTTAGTAGTGCTCAAACGCCATTTTCTCTTAAACGGCACATAACTTTTAAAAGAAAATTGCCATTTACGGCTAGGTTTTTGTGTTCTTTAATATTCTAAAATTAATATTTTCGTTCTACCAATAGGAAACCGAAAAATTATGAAAAAGACAAAAAAATGTACTTTTGGCGGTGATAGATGGTAGCTGGCAAGAAAGAGTATGTGGCAAATCCAAATAGCTAGCGAAGACCCAAGAAAATAGAAAACATACGGGAAAGTCTGTGCCATTCTGTAGCACCACTAGTTTTAATTTGGAAAACGTCCCTGGGATTTTGTGTTAAGTACCCCCTAAAATTAAAAGATCGATTTCATATTCAAGGGGCCCCGACATCAGTCTGATCGATTGGGGAATATTGATTTTGGGGAATCATGGGGGAATACTGAAAAAATCGGCTGAACGGTTTAACCGCTAGTGATGTTCACGGACGGAAAGACAGACGTTTGATTGTCAATTAATTTTTTGATATCAAAGACACACAAAACATCGATTCACCACGTGTTAGAGGATTTTTTTCTAAATTTAGCAACGGGATTTATCCTCTTCCTCGTTACCAGTGCCCAGCAATAAGTGTTTTTCTGCCGACAATTCGCCTGTTTTTCGCGCAGCTTGACATATCTTTCTATTGTAAGCGGTAGCGAAAAAGTAAAAAGAGGAAGAATTGTCACAGCTCATTCAATTTACTTTGGGCAAAATGGGTCTTTGTTGCCACCTTATCTAGTACTAGCGGAACCCGATTTTTCTCACTTCCATCTTTGTCTTTCCCCTTCCACCACTCTTTCTCTCTCTCCCTTCCCCTCTCTCGCTCTCTTTGTCTCTTCGTCTCTCTGTGTCCCTGTCTCAGTCTGTCTCTTTGTATCTCTGGCTCTGCGTCTCTCTGTCCATCTCATTCTCATCCCCCCTCCCTTTCATTTGCAGATTCTGCACGTCTTTTAGCAGGTGAGATAATATTGAGAAGCGCCGTATTAGCGAAATTGTAATAGAATGTTAAATAAAGTCCCATCCTGTAGATTACAATGTGAGGCCTTTGGCCTCAAAATTTTAGTTTTTAATTCCCTAGAACACTTCGTTTCAGAGTTATTTAACGATATAGATTCAAAATGCTGCCACGTGTTGCAAGTTGCATTTGACGAGATACACGGGACACTTCGTGATACTTCCGGGATCCATGCGAGCTAGGCATTAGGTCTCAACCCACTTCCAAGTCCGGAGAAAGAATGCGCTTCATTTGAGTTGGGAAGAGTTTTAAAGTAGAAAAGTTTACCATTTGTTCTGCAATATCCACTAATTGTTTCCAAGCGAGCGGGCGAAAGCCGTTCGGCTGATCTTCGTCTTTTATTGCTCCTCCGTCGCTGCTTCGGGGAGAAACTTCCAAGTCGGATGTTCACTGCAGCTAAAGACTTCAAGATTAATCTCCCAGCTCGAATTGTAGCTCCATCGGGATATTGGAATGCTTTTTAATGGAACGACGGACCGCTTATTTGATTGTGTTCACGATTCGCCTCATTAAGTCGTAAAACAGACATTTATAGCTGTAATTTTTTCACATTGAGGTTTTTAGAAACTTAAAAAATCTGTAGATTATTCATTATTTAAAGATATCGTCTCCTGTATTATTTCAGAATTATACTTTCCCTTTGCAGATATCACAGGCAATCAAACTTTATAATGAGGTCTCTAAAGAAAGATAATTTCATGGAGACGTGACGAATTACATTTTGACTACAAAAATGTAAACGATTTGTTGAAAAAACGCATCTAAATAGTAATTTCAAGTGCAACCCGCATCACACGACAGCATGTCAAGATACATGTAGTTAAATAACACCCAAACGAAGCGTATTAGAACCTTAAAAAGTAAAATTGTGAGGCCAACGTTCTCAAAGAAACATTCCTCACACTGTAATCTACAGGCTGAGATTTTTTGGGCACGATATTACATTTTTGCTGATCCGGCGCTTATCGATATTATCGAATACCAACTATGTTACTCGGCGCTGGAGGCAATCTTTACTTGTAATGTCTTGTTTAGAAGGCTTAGATTTCTCCATATTGTATGTATGCTTTTGTGTACATTAATTCAAGATTATACAAATAAACGTAAATGCTTTCGCAGCAACAAATAAAAGTATTAAATAGTTGCCTCATATCTATGAAGATGTGTATAGAGGAATCGTTCATCTGTCGAATGTAAGTACTGACAGAGTTGTTTCTATGAAACGTTTGTGATATAATCTACAGTACTTATGCACATGGTACTGTTAATCATAAAACGCTCTTGTTATTCTTATTCAAAATCATTTTGTCCGTTTTTATCACTCACCCCCCAAATTTTAAACTCCGCTAATTTAAACGAAAGTCAATATACATTCATGGACAGGGCTTTTCAAGAGGGATTTTTTTAAATTATGAACTAAAAATGAAATTTTATGAAAGCATAGGCCTATATTTCTTGTACAATATTGTTTATTTTTTCTGGTGTGATTGATTTTAAAGACATAACATAAATCATTCAAGAGAATTAATAGTTTTACCTTGTTTATTCGTTTTCATTATTTGAAGGTGGGTGAAATTCACTTTGATAAATGTTAAATTCGCTGCAAGACCTTAAGCTATGATGAAAAGTCACGAAAGGAGCTACAATGTACTATGAGACGACCGAGACTCAAGGAAAGAACAACCTCCACGAAATTTCCAGAATGTTCTGCGTGTGAATCCAAAAGATAAGGCAGAAGAGCTCAAGAAAATTTCAGAAGGGCATTATCAGAGAGCCTTAGAAACTGTAAGTCAAACTGTGATGGAAAGAGCTCTTACATCTTTTGATGTTCTTCGTCCAAAAGAAGAACGAAACGATATTGGCAAATAATGCACGATCGTGTACAGGGCAGAGTGAAATCTGTGTCTTGTTAGGATTGGATTCTGTTTTACCTGTGCCAGTATTTTCTTTATTTGCAGTGATTGAATGAAATTTTCAAGTCAGCTTGTTCAGTCATGATATTCCATTGAAAATGCTGGCATATAATAGTTTTCCTAGAGTGATTAGTAATTTCAACAAGTTAATTTATATCTTGGACAAGTTGAAGCATTTGCAAGAAAATTATGAATATTCTCAGGGTACATTTAGTTCTCTAAATGCTTTTTTGTGCAGGTTAGTAAAAGATCTAGATCTAAATTTATTATTAAACAGATCGATATATTAATCATTGAAAATAGATTGAAGTATAGTTGGTACAGCGCATGATAGTCCTGATGCTGCTACTTCATCTCAGGTTTTATTGTTTATATTATATGTATTATATATTATGTATTATTTCGGTAGTATAGATGAGTTTTGCTCACACGCAACCGATCTTCATAAATGAGATCTCTAAAGAAAGATAACTTCACGGAAACGTGGCGATTTGCACTTTCACTTTGAAAATGTGAAGAATTTGTTGAAAAAATGGATCTAAATATCCACTTTAAAACATCACGCAACACTCGGTCAGCATTATTAAAATTTATTTAGTTGAATAATTCGAGAGAGGAAGCGTTCTCGGGCATTCAAAGTTTTGAAGCCAAAGGCAACAAAGAAACTTTCCTTGCGCCGAAATCTGTAGGACTAGAGCTTCTTGAACATTCTATTACATTTTGCTGGTCCGGCGCTTCTCGATACTACCCCATCTGTTCAGAGATCTGCATAATCTACAAGTGTATGTAAAATGAAATTTATTACTTGATATTCAAGACGATCAATTGCACGGTGTACCTGTCAGTTTAGTAACAAAGTTAAACAATATTCCAAAGAGTAGGGTTATGCTTGCCCTACCCTGTATTTTCGCATGGACAACTTCAAGTTGCTTTCTCGAGAATAAAAAAGCTTTTATAATAGTTTTCTGACTATCAAAGAAAGCCAGGAGCTAATTGTCAAGGAAGATTGTATACTTACTTTAAATGTTTTTAAGGAAGTGTTGTGAATTGTTTTTATTTTAATTTTAAATTCTGTAAGGATATTGGTAGTTATCTTTTTAATTTTTTAAACAAATATACACGTTTCGTTAACAATTTCCCCTCTTAATATGAAAAAGAAAAGATAGGGAAGAGGGTGGAATTTACCATGCGAGAATTTTCGCACGGGTATGCTAGTCTGACATGAATTCCAATTTTGCTGCTCCCATTTGCTTGGGAAAACTTGCGATTAAAATTATTTCGTTTTAAAATGGTGAAGATTTCTTTTTTGACTGTAAATGCAGCGGTAATCACTTACATCCAGCTATATATTCAGTGAGATTTCAAAATTTGTCATTATTCGCGCACGTCTAAAAATGTCTCGTCTTTCTGTGTACTGTCGCAGAGAGCTATTTGCTATTGATTACTCTACATTTGTCCACCGCGCGGTGGAACGAAATGATTTCTTTATTGGCTCTTCTCATTTGTTTTTCATTCGACTGGCGGCGGACGTTATCAAAGAGGGGACCGACTATTCTTGATGCGGGCAAGTCACAGAGGAGGGGGCCTAGAAATACTTTACATCTAGGTTCTCGGACAGTTCACCACAAACTAACCGAATTTAATAAAATTTTAATCATCTTTACCATAAAGAGCGTTTGCCAGTATTTACGAAGCTAATTTTAGTCGTGTGTCGACGAATCGTTGTTAGTTTATTGTTAAATAATACCAGCTGCTTTTTATATTTTTCAACATTTGCTGAAATAATTCCTTTTTTGTGACTTATACTTAAACATTAAAATATTAAGTAATTAATTTAAAAACCAAAAATAAATTCGAGTTATAAGATGCAAATTGTCACAAAGGAGATTTTTTTAATCAATTTTTATTGAGCCTGTAAGATTGCGAGGAAATATTCAAAACTGATATGTAGTTTAGTCTAAAATCAATTTACAGTAGCGCAGTAGACTCTAGCCCATGACGGAGTGTGCGAGGCTCGTGGTCAAACATTTTCTCGTCTATGCGTCCTTCTTTCACTCCCAATTTGCCCCCAGTTCTTGCATTCACAAGGAGGGGGGTGTTGTCGTAAGCGTTACATAATTATGATGGGGGGTTCATGCGCGTGTTACGGATGTGTTACAGGGAGGAGAGGGGGTATTCAAAATACTCCAAATTTGTGTTACGTAATTTATTATTACGTGTTGCTTCATACACGCATGCATAATGGGATGAAACAAAAAAGACAATTTGTTCCTTCCTCCCAGGACACAGAGAGCACGGATATTTTCATCAAATACCTAAAGTTAAAAGCAGATTCTACTGTCAATGCATACTTACAGTATTCATATTTGTCGTTTACAGAATCGCCTCTTGCCCGAAGCACGACAGGGAGAGATGGCTCAGTGCATCAACTGATGTCACTGCAGTTCTGACCGGGAGGTCCTAGATTCCACGCCCGACAGTGGAAGGATTTTCGGCACTAGCTTGTCAGCTAGGTCGAATTCAGTCGCTATTTGGAGGAACATTTTAGCGGCCGGCTGCTCTGATCGGTAGTTTTCCGTGCTTTCACCGATCAACACCAGGCGAATGTCGGAGCAGTACCCTAACAAACGGGCCACGGACCGCGCACGATATTGCTTTCTCTTTCTTGTCCTATTCTCACCGCTTACTTACATTCTCTTACACTAAAATGCACTTCACCACCACACATGTCGGGAGACAGGTCGGGAGTTTACAGCTTGTTCCGGCTGGGTTGATGCCCCACTGGAGGGAGATACCTGGTTGGGCAAACCCCGCTAGTCGACGGTAGGTCGACGACAGCGGGGAATGATCGCCGCTACCTCCCGATGAAAAAAACACGCAGTACACTTACGGGACTAATGACGTCAGTAGTTGGCACGGCCGGAATCACGAACAATCAATCAACCGAAGCCCGAAAGACGCTTTGCCGGTCTTCTGCCCAACTTTTGCAGGTATCCAACAACTTAACTATTTCGACGCATTAAGCACGGGCGGAATGAGGTTAGGTTGGAAGAACGTGCTATTACACAAATTTTCACTTTTCGATTATTTATGTATGTGTACTTTGGATTTAACCTGGCTGCTAAAATCACTGAAAATTAAGGAATTATTTCAATAATAGATTGTTTTTGGCAAGAAAGAATTTGTAAACAAAAAATGATATTTGCACGGTTACAGGAGCAAAATTATTATATTTTACGTACTCGTACAATACAAAATATACAATTTACATATTGTTTGCGACATATTTTTATTATGACGTATAGGTATGAGTAAACGGCAAAATAGAATTTAAAATGTGGCTTTACCAGTGAGCAGTATAATCAGATGAAGTGAATTAAAAAAAATCACCTAACAGATTACTGATTTGTTTAATTTTTTCTACTTTCCAAAGGCAGGCTTCATTGATTTTTGGACTTTTTAAAACAGAACGGTTTTAACGGGGGAAAAGAAGGTAAACCAGTGCTAACCGGCGTTCGCTCATCGCCGTCGCCGGGGACTCCCCTCGCGGCACGTGCTGCGACTGCGAACAGCGCTGCTCCTCCTCCAACGCCCAGTGAAGCTGACTCTTCCCCTTGAAGCGCTGAAGAACGCACCGCGCCAACAGTTCAGTGTCGAGGAAGGATCTTCCAGCTTAGGCCTTATTCACAACGCAAGCATAAACGTAAACGTAACGTAGTCGCAAAACCTAGGAATCAGTTACTAAGCAAGACCATTTGCAATGCCTTGACGTAACCGCTAGCTTCTAGCTTTTACGTTAAGTTTGCGTCGGAATTCTACCGAACACCAATCAGAGAGCAGCATGGAAGATCTATTTCAGTTTGTGTTCAGGTAGTTTGTGGTTATGTCATTGTTATTGTAATGTAGAGAGCAAGTTTGTGAAAGGTTTTGATGCGTGTAGTGAATACATTGTCATAATTTGTACAATTTATATTGTAACTTTAACCTGACATGGCGAATAAACTATGTTCGACAAATTACTCGTGAATTTGGTACAAGAGAATGCTTGTTTATAAGATGAAGGAAATTTGAGCACTACTACAACAGCTACTCGTTTATATATCAAGACCAATCGATAGGAATGTCAAAGAAAAAGCTAGAAACCATGGTGGAGAGATAGATCTTTTCACCATGCTAGAAACGAATCGATCAAGTTTCAGTACGTTGAATTCTGATAGATTCAGGCGAAACTTACCTTCCAGCTTACGTTCGTCATTGTGAACGCTTGTTTTTACGTGTAAATTTTATGGCTAATGCCTTACAGCCTTGCATTACGTTTAAGTTTGCATTGTGACTGAGGCCTTAAGTAGCTCAGGGCCAGGCCCATCTTAACGCACGGGCCAGAAGGACCAGGTCCCAGGGCCCCGAGTATTTAAGGGCACCCAATAGTTCTTAAAAATATATTTAATACATTTTTGAAACAATAAAATAAAAAGTGTGAAAATGTCATGTATTGGCATAACGCTCTCTCATGTAAAATATCATGTATTGGATTGGCTTGCAACGCTTGTGCCGCGTATCATTGATAATATTTATAATATGGAATGTTGCTGGTTGATGCAAGAATGTCACTCGATGATGAGAAGTTTAGTTTTTTTAACAAAACTTGTTTTTAATTTTTTGGGGGAGGAGGTCGGTGAAATTAAGAATAGGGGGGTCTTCAAATTAACAAGGGCCTCCAAAGCTGTTAAAACGGCTCTCTGCAGAGCCTCTGACCGGGAGGTCTTGGGGTTCCAGACCCCACGGTGGCAGGATTTTTGACACGAGCTCCGTTGTTACTCGAGATGCTACAATTAAACTTCAACTACTTCCTTCTGCTAGCCATATTAGCAGAAACATTCGTTTCATGATGGCTGACTTCATCTTGCTCACACACTTGAACTGAAAATCATTTTCTGTAGGTCTCCATCAGGAATTCAGGACATCTGCAATAATACACACACAGAAGAAGGAAAATTATTTAAAAAATGAAAAGTTAATTAGTTCTCGCAGAGTACGGTGGGGGGTTTGTTGCTTTCGCGTCGAAGGGACGAAGTGCCCTAGCATGTGCCGTTGGCAAAGGGAGCCCTTGCAATCCCCTTCCTTCCTCCTATTGTGCCTCCCCCCTGCCCTGGATTAGATGGTTTAGGGCATCAACTGGAGGGCCTCTAACCGGCAGGTCTTAGATTCGAATACCGACGGTGGGAAGAACGACACTAGCTACATAGCTAGGTCGAGTTCAGGCGCTGTCTGGAATTCTAGTGGTTGCTCCGATCAGCAGTTTTCCGTTGTTTCTCCTATCAATACCAGGCGAATGCTTGAGCAGTACCCTAACAAACGGACTATGGACTGCGCGCAATCTTTCCTTCTTCTTCCTTTTCCTATCTTCACCCCCTTATACACGCTAACACCAAAATGCACTACACTACCACACATATCGGGAGACTGGTCGTGAACTTAGAGCTTGTCGCGGCTGGGGCGGTGCCCCTCTGATGGGAGATACATGGTTGGGAAAACCTCTCTAAGCGGCGTGTATACTTCGGTTTTTCCTTCTTGGCGCGTGGGGGGTGACATCAAAATGGAATATCTCACGGTATTGCGCGTAGTTCTCGGTTGTGCCGTTAGGAGTCGCATTATCGCCAGCACTGCTCGATACAGTGCGATCGCGATCGCAATATTCCATTTTGATGACACACTCCCACGCGCCAAGAAAGAAAAAAACGAAGTATAGTTCGAGGCCGGGTCGTAGCATCCAGCGGGACAAGATACTACTTCCCGAGGAACTACACTGCTACCTCCCGTGGAAGAGAAACATCCACTAGACCTAAGGGACTAAGAGTCTGAGCCTAGACGTCGGGAAATTCGAAATTATCAAAGGTTAAGGACGGCCTTAACCTAAACCCTCTTTATGATCGTGTACTTTCAAGTTCTCAAAAGACTAAAGTGTCGAACGTGAAGCAAGAAATTAAAAAGAGGAGATATCAAATTAATATTTCGTTAAACATAGCAATTCATAAGTTCCTATCACGCGAGTGATGGATGCGAGATATGAATTATGAGTATCTTAGTGTGAGTGCAATTCAGATCCTTATCAAACGCTGAAGAATTGAATATGGCAAGAGAAAATTAATATATACGATATCTTAATAATTATCACTAATCTGGAACTATATCTGTTCCTATGGCATGACATTATGAAGCAGCATGGTAGGTGTACACAAATAGCTGCAATATGGCTAGTGAATCTGGAGTTGACCTTCATAGTTGCTGCAAAATAATAGAACACTGCACGTGACGCACTGCACTGTGTCCTAACTCGTGCTTCGTGTATTTGCGCGAGGACACGCAGCGTTCTGGAGGGAGCCATATGCGTTCAGAATATGTGACAGTTTTACCCGGCTGCATTGCGATAGCAAACTGTGGCAGCAAGGCGACGGGCAGGCAGGGACGGATCCAGCCGATCATTTTGGGGAGGGGGCAGCATTGGAGATTTTTGCTAAATAATAAACATATTTGTTATATATTTATTTATATATACATATATAAAACTAGATGTTGGCTATATATATATATATATATATATATATATATATATATATATAAGGTATATAAGAGGTAAATTCTGACGCCGTGCGACTGATCTCCATGAAAGTTGGCACTTCTACGTGTTTTTCACCCAGAAGCTTCATGTGCTGTTAATTAAGTTGTAACTCCACTACATAACTAACAAAACCAAATATTCACGTCAAATTCAACTTGCAACACTCGGCAGCATTTTCAGTCTACATCGTTAAATAACTCATTAAAACCTACACTTTTGAGGTCAAAGACCTCACACTGTAATCTATAGGATGGGGTCTTCATCAACATTCTACTACCTTTTTGCTGGTCCGGCGCTTGTCGATATTACCTCACCTGCTCAGGGACGAGCAGAATCTGCAAATAAATGTGAATGAGATGGACAGAGAGAGACAGACACACAGAGACAGACTGAGACAGGGACAGAGAGAAACGGAGAGACAAAGAGAAACAGAGAGGGGGGCGAGGGAGGGACAGAGAAAGGGAGGTGGTAGGGATAAGAGGGAGATGAAGGGCAGAACAACGTCTGCCGGGTTCCGCTAGTATTGTATATTATTTATGTACTGTAGATAAGACACTATACAATATTATTGTTTAAATAATTACATAATTCGAACATAAATATTTAAATCAATTTTGCCAAATAAAGGAAGGTAAACGAAACTCTTTCGGGGAGGTATGGCCCCCCATGCCCCCCTCCCACGGATCTGTCAGTGGCGTGCTTCCTGTCGACTCCGTCTTCCTCCAGAGTTCGGAGGCCTCGCGCGTGGGCGCGAGGGGGGGGAGGGAGTCGTCGCGTGCGGAGGTCCGCGCTCAACGCCCAGTGCGGGGGAGGGGGCAAGGGCGGTCTCCCCCACCCCACCATCGCTGACGGTCGGGGAAACGGAGACTCGTCGCTAGCACGATCACAACAGCATGGCTGCTTTAACTGTCGTTCATGGCCTGCAACACTAACACCACTGGGGTTGCCAACCGTCCTCCATTTGGGAGGATAGTTCTCCATTGATGTCAATTGTCCTCTCGTCCTCTTTTTTATTGTTTTTTATTTTTGTTATTTAAGGTTGCATCAACATCAAGGTCATTAGCGACCACTGTTGGGTTTAACGTTATGTAACTGACAATGACATGATAACGGCGTTGATAGGGGTGAAAGGACGAACACAAATACAACCATGCCTGAGGCAGGACTCGAAACCGAGATCCTTGGGTCCGAGTTAGCTACGGCACTACTGGTTTAGCGATCTCGGCCACGATCTTAATATATTAACTAATAGGTGCTCAATGAATATTATATTAAAAATAGGTGCTCAATGAGTGTTGTAAATAGTAGACTATTGTTAAGTTTTAGGTAAGTGAGGTACAATGTGCGTTTCAAATAATTCAAATTCAGGTAGTTATTGTTAATTTTCATGAATATATTACTCAGCTCAACAGGCTGTTTTCCATTACATATTATGATCGCGGATTCGATGGTGTGACGGTTAGCGTGCCGGACTGTCATACCCAAGTTCGCGGGTTCAAACCCGATCGAAGCCGTGGATTTTTAAGGGCGAAAAAATCCTTCGTACGCCTTCCGCGGAGGGGAAGTAAAGCCGGGTGGCCCATGTTAGTAGATTTACTTGCATGTAAAAGATCCTCAAGCCTAAATGACGCCTCTGAGCTAAATTCAAACCGCCTGTTTCGTCGCCCGAGATAATACCTTCTTTCTCCGCTAGGTGAAAGGAGCGTAGCGAAATTTGCATGGTCAGACGGAAGAGCAGGCCTCATGGCCTGAGTCTCGCCACGTAAAATAAGGCAATTCAATTCAATTCAATGCAATTCAATGATTGAAGATGTAAGCATATTTTAAATTGTCTTCTTGAGCCCATTCACCAATTTTGCGGGTGGTCAGTTTTAAAATTAAAGTCGATCTTATATTTTATAATAAAATATAGGTCAGAGATGAAATGCATTGTGCCGTCGAACCCCTGATCTACATCATACGTAGAATGTCCAAAATCAGGGACGTAGCGTCAGTGAACGTGAGTGATGTATTACATACCCTGACAATATCAGCCATTTTTATTTAAAACTTAATTGTAAATTGTCCATTTGTTGTTTTATATTTGTATTACGTTTTTGTTCCATTCATATTTCAAACATCGTGCCGTTGAGGATTCGATTCGTCACGTGGATTAACGACTCACTCTGAAATACCCGCCTCGCCTGTGGCTGTGAATCAGATTACAGCAATTCATTACATCCAGCGTGCTTATGAAATGACAATCGTGTTACGAAAACTTCATTATTTTCTTCGATGTTTGTAAGGGAACAAGATTAATTTATGGGAATTATAGTTTTATAAAAGTTTATTACCTTATTTTAATGAGATGTGCAATGCACATCTGTGACGTGGAATGGCGACCACAACGCGATCCGAGTGCATCTATATAATTATGGAATCGTATTGTTGTGCTAAGGACAAATTGAAAAGAAGAAGCATACAGACTCTAAGATTCTCTGAAGAAGAAAACATAATTAACGAAGGCCCAAAAAAAACAATTCTCTGTTTCATTGCGAACATTAAAAAGGACTGAGACATTTCAATAACAAATGAAAATGTTTAAACAAGACGTCCTGAATGTGCAATGGAAAGGGTCTAAAAAATTATTTTCGTTATCTTCTATTCTCAAACGAAAAAGTGTTCAATTCCAGTAGCTGTGCTGTTTAAATAATGCTTACAAAGCTTTGAAGATGCATAGCAAGATCGCATACACTGGTGAACGACAAATATTTAGGAGTTTTAAATTATTTTTCTCATTTCTCGGGTTGCATACCCAAAGTCAAAAATCATGCTACGCCACTGGTGATTATCAAGGTCTCACCAAGCGCGACTTAGCTGTTCCGAATCCATAACGGTTGGGTCCTCCGCACCCCGTTCAGATCCCAAAAGCGTCACTACTTTTCCGTCAGTCGACAATGGAATTCTGGGAAAGCTATGTCGTCGTTCCTAGCATAGCAGTCGTAAGGTTGACGAGGTGTAGACCACACAATTTAGTGATCGCTTGCAGTAAAGTGTAAGAAGTTGTGTGCCAAGCTATCAAAGTGTATTAAATTTCAATAGTTATAAATAATATGTTCAAAGCTCTGAAGACACATAATAAGATTTCGTACACTGGTTAATGAGAAATATTTAGAAGTTTTAAATTATTTTCTCACTTCTTGGGTTACATATCTAACCCAAAATCCAGCTACGTCCCTGTCCAAAATGGCGCGCGTGTGTGTGTGTGTGTGAGAGAGAGAGAGAGAGAGAGAGAGAGAGAGAGTGAATGTGTGTATGTCATTGAGGCGTTGGTGCATCCGCTGGGAGCGAAAGGGATGGCTGGGGAGGAGTCCTTGTGCTTCGCGTGATGGCGGCGGCGGCGCCGCTGTGGCGGTGGCGGGGGGAGGGGGCGAGAATCGATTCCGCCGCGTCCCCCCCCCCCCCCCACCCGGCACCACCGCCCGGGGCCCGGCGGCCACCGCGCTCCCTGTCCACCTCTGGCTGCACCGCCCGACCCGATTGTGGAATTTTTGGTTTTCGTCTTTCATTCTACCCTTGATACATCATCATTTAAGGGATACTAAGGCAAACATTAATTTTTGACATTTTAACATTTAAAAAAATATTTAGTTTTCTGAATAAATGATTCAAAGTACATACATCATTTTGAAATAATCTTCTAACATTTTTTGGATATTTTCTTTCTTCATTTACGTTTTTCAAAATGCCATTTACTTTCGGTACGTGCCTGTCATTTATGATATATCTTTTGAATGAATTCCTGTAGAAGATTGTGCGTTTCATTGAATGACAGACGAAACTTCATTCTGTAATGTTTACATAGCAAAACTTTATCTTCTATGATTATTATGTGGCAACGTATTTTATTACTTATTATATTGACATTCTACCCTCTGATTCTTCACGCCGCTATCCAAAATGAGCGACTGTATCCTGAATATACAGCATACCTATTAACTCATTTACGGAGGGAAACCAATAATTAAATATTAATAGAGAAATATTCGTAGTTATTGCATATAACAAGGGCAACACCACTATTCATACGATGCAATATTCTTATTACTGTCCAACATTCATCCAATGTTTCCTGATTTTTAATTTTCTCACTTATTATCATCTTTTCAATTAATATGTTTTTGATGTTGAAAATCTCTGTAGTTGTCTAGGGTTCTTAACAGTGAGTGCTAGCTTTTATAATTGATAGAACAAACTGCAGGCCTTCAGAATAAATTTCCACAAAGGGATTTGTTTCATTTACAATATCAATTGCCTACCCAGGGAATGATATTTTACTTCGTGTTATTGTCCTCCATCAGTAAACACATCTTCATCGATTTTGATAACTTTTGGCGCAATCTGTCTACACAATGCTCGCATCTTCATTCACAATGCGGATTGCGTCCTCTCATTCTGTGTTGGCAATTCGTTCAACCAAACCACGATGCAAATTTGAGTAGATTTATAGATTTTACTGCATCGCTTGTACAATTTAAGATTCAATTACATCAAGAACTCTAAGGGATTTTGACAATTCTGTTACTTTAATATTGTCTTCCATTTTACCTTACCGCCTTACTACGTATTACTCGAAAGTATTGTTATACTGCCGCAGAAATTCTCGATCTTTCTATTAAACAACTCATATTGCAACGTTATGTGCCGAAAAACCGGTACGTCAAAATATATGTGTGTGTATTACATACATTCATATACATACATTCACACATGTACATATATATATATATATATATATATATATATGTATTGTGACGTATCGGTTTTTCGGTCCTGTACAACAATGATTATGGAATGATAAGGGGACAGGTACTTTCTCGTGAATGGGCTTGGGTACTTACGCACATACATGGAAATACACAATTTTGATGCAACACATGAAACATTTTATTTCAATAACAAAAAATAACAGTCCCAAACACTCATACTTCTAATATTACTTATTGATTCTACGTAATGACTCTATTTCGTTTGAACATTACTTCTCGTCAATGTTACTCATTACGTGTCTCAGTTTTATTTAGTTTCTTTACAGGAGTAATAAAATTGGTGCTGATCCAAATAATTACAAATTATTTTACTTAACTAGTGATATGTGAATTGGCATCTCATTAATCTTTATCTTCAGCCCTCCAATAATAATCCACACTGAACTAATATTTCCTACAATCCGATGTAGTACCCCTCGACCAGTTCTCTATACCTCATATCTGCTTTTCATACTTCCCTTGAAATGAATGAGTAATACTCATGAACAGTCTTACAATTCGTTGTACGTGTGTTCACGCTCGCTGGCCGCTGCTACCCTCAGGAGGGGGACGCCTGACGCGTCGTGTTTACATCGCCGCCCCGTGACCTTGTCCGGTGCGCTTTGCGGCCGCTCCTGGTTGCCCGCCGGTTTCCCATGCCCACCAAAGCTTCTCGATGGCCGCGAACACTCCATACAGAGCACTCTCTGCTCGTCTTCCAGAATATCACTCGCACATGCACCAGTTTATTTACTCATAATAACCTTATTTGTCTTTGAATTCCGCCCGCACGCTTGATTTCATTAGTCGCTATTCATGACACGCGTTGAAGCGTTGTTGACGTAAATTATGATAATGCCTCACAGTTTTACGTAATCACTTTACCTCCGATATTTACAATCCACCTTCGTATTCACACTGTTGCAGTTCACTGTGTCCCACGTTTCCCATATTCACCTCGGTACGCCAACATGTCCACCAACTATTTGCCTAATACCAACAATATTTACTCACTTTTCACTCTTCGATACTTCATCCGGGGTCTAACCATTAATCTACACTGTTCTTCTTTACTTAAAGTTCATTTTCGTAAACGACGGATTTAGGTTTACACACAAATGATTTCACGGTTACTTTTGCGTTCGTCCATGTCGTTCATTCTCGTGGTCAGGCACGCACTCTCTCTGCCTGTATTCTCGGGCCCACTGGGCGCGCCCCTCGCTCGCCGACTTCCCTGACTCGTTCCGAAAGGGTCAGCCGACGCGGGCCAGACCGCTGAAGTCAAACAGTGCTGGCCGCATCTGGCCCGTGTCGGCCGCTGCATCTTTAATACGAAACGTATTATCATAATAATTATCATATATATATACACACACACACACACACACACACTAGCGGAACCCGTCAGACGTTGTTCTGCCCTCATCTCCCTCTTTCCCCTTCCATCTCCCTTTCTCTGTCTCTCCCTCCCCCCTCTCTCTCTGTCCCTGCCTCAGTGTGACTATCTGTGTGTGTCTCTCTCTTTGCCCCTCTCATTCACATTTCATTTAGTTGCAGATTCTTCACCCCTCTGTGCACGTGAGGTAATATCGATAAGTACCGGACCATAAAAAAATGTAATAGAATGTTAATGAAGATATCATCCTGTAGATTTCGCTGTGAGAGACGTTTCTTTGAGGCCCTAGGCCTCAAATTTTAGTTTTTAATGCCTTAGAACACTTCGTATAGGAGTTATGTATATTATATATATAAATTCCTCTAGCATTTTGTGTAGTCAGATTCTACGTTTTGTGGGTCACTGATTTGGAAAATCGATTGACAGTAAATGGTCTTCGTCTGTCAGTCCGTCCGTTTGTTTTCAAGTCTAAAGACTAAACCGTTCAGACAATTTTCTCCGAAAATAACATTTTGTGATCTATCTGCACTAACCCAAGGCTCTGTGAGATTGATACGGATATTTTGATTTTGGGGAATGTTTTAAATGAAACCAAAAGTCACTAAAATTCTCACAAAAATAGCTCAAATTTTTTTAAAACGTTTTTCCTCGGATAGCGTAAAAAATGATTAATAGTTCTGCAAGTTTCATTATCTTTCAGATCATTGAATTTCCAAAAGTTGAAGCCTTTTTTCATCGTTTTACAAAAATATCCTGATATGAAGAGATTATTTATCTTTAATGAAATCTGTTCTTCAAAGATAGATGAAATAAGTTCACGCACAAATTTTCGAAAATATAAGTAGTAATTACGCGTGAAATGTGAGCAATTTCTAAATATTTTCTTATAAATGGGTTCAATTTTTTTTTCTTCATATGCATATAGAATTATGTAATGGCGTGGCAAAAAATAGCTCTTTTCAACAAAAAATCTATATTATGGAAAAATGTGATAAATCTTGTTTCAATATGTAATAAATTATTTTCTCTAACACTTGCAAAGAGGATCTAAGATCTTTAGGTACGTGATACATTAGTTTACGGCAAAACGGGTCTGTCTGTTTGCCTGCGTGCCTGCCTGTGTGCCAGTCAGTCTGCCAGCCTGTCTGACTATCCGTCCGTCTATCCGTCCGTTCGCCTGTGAAAAACTACAGCACCTAAATTATTCGTAGAATTACACTGACGTAACAAAAATCATCGTATACTGCCTGATATCGTGTCAGACCTCCGTTTGCTCGGCAAAGTTAAGCAACTCGACGCGTCATGGACTCAACAAGTCGTTGGAAGTGGCCCTGCAGAAATATTGAGCCTTGCTGCCTCTGTAGCCGCCCATAACTGCGGAAGTGTTGCCGGTGCAGAATTTTGTGCACGAACTCGCTTCTCGATGATGTCCTATGAATGTTCCATGGAATTCATCTCTCGAATTGTGCAGAATGATTTTCTAATCAATCGTGAACAAGTGTGGTCTGTTGACAAGGCACATTGTCATCCATAAAAATTCCATCGTTGTTTGGGAACATGAAGTCCATGAATGGGTGGCTGCAAATAGTCTTCAAGTAGCTGAAAATAATTTCCAGTCAATGAGCGGTTCAGTTGGTTTTGAGAACCCAGTCCATTCCATGTAAAAACATCCGACACCATTGTAGATACAACATAAGATTGCACAGTGCCTTGTTCTCAACTAGGGTCCGTAGCTTTTTGGGTCGGCGCCACACTCAAACCCTGCCATCAGCTCTAACCAACTGAAAACGCGACTCTGACTAGGCCAATGTTTTTTGGTCGTGTAGGGTCCAATCGATATGGTCACGGATCCAGGAGAGGCGCTGCAGGCAATGTCATGCTGTCAGCAGAGGCACTCGAACCGAACTTCTGTTGCAATATCCTATCGAAGCCAAAATTCGCAGCTCCGACCTAATGGCTACGTTCATCGTATTCCCATATTAATTTCTGCGGATATTTCACGCAGTGTTGCTTGTCTGTTAGCATTGATAACTCCAGGCAAACGCCGCTTTTTTTTTTATTGATCTTTGATGATATATACATAGAATAGTTATTTAAAAAAAACTTTACATACGTATTGATGTCTTATTTTCTAACTTATAATTAACTTATAATTAACTTACAACTATTACAAATGGGAGAGGGTTCCCAAATGGGTCCTCTAATCAGGCTCCAGTTCAGCGAATTTGATGAGAAATAAGTGAAAGGGGTATTTGTTTTTAATTCTGGTCTGATGGATAGGATTTTTGCCGAGTCTGAAAGGCACCAGGGAGGGAATTTGGGTTAAGCTGAAGTAAAAGTTTGTGGAAAGATAAGTAATGTGCTGTGATAACGGTTCGAGGTTAAATTCCTTATGGAGTTGGAGGTTGGAAACGAACCATGGGGCGTTGGCTATTGTTCTAAGGAACTGATTCTGAATTATTTGAATTTTTTTAATGTTGGTTTTGGAGGCGTTAATCCATACCGGACAGGCGTACAGTAATAGAGGTCTTATGATTGTTTTGTATATTAATATGGCGGAATTGAACGGTATGGAACTGTTCCTGTGTATTAATGGTTTTAACTGCAGTAATTTTGTTTTAGCTTGAATTATTTGTTGTCTATGTGTTGCTTCCAGTTTAGTTTGGTGTCTAGTTGGAGTCCAAGATATTTGACCGGTTTGTTGGGGGGTAGCCATTCTATTGTGTTGTTGTTCAGTGTCATGGGAGTGGGTGGAGTGTAAGGTCTTAGTGTAAAAATCTTGGCGGAAGTTTTACTTGGGTTTAACTGGATCTTGAGTTTGGTAGCCCAACTATCTAACATGTGCAGGTACAATTGTATTCTGTTTCTAATAAGATTAATAGATGAGTCTGAAGAGAATATGGCCGTGTCATCTGCAAATTGTGCTATTTGAATATTATTTAGTTTTGGAAGATCAGCAACATATAGGTTAAATAATGTTGGAGAAAGTGGGGAACCTTGAGGGAGTCCAGCGTTTATTGTTCTTGGGTTTGACATGTGGTTGTTGACATTTACCGAGAATGTTCTTTTGTCAAGAAAACTATTTATTATAGAGAGTATGTAGTATGGAGTTCCAATTTTGGTTAGTTTGTACTTCAGGGCCTGATGCCACGTTCGGTCAAATGCCTTCGTAATGTCTATGAAGATTGCTATAGTATGGTGTTTTTTTTGGAAGGTTGTGTATATATGTTCTGTGATACGGAGTAATTGATGTTGGGTGGATATTTTTTCTGTGAATCCAAATTGTTCCATTGGTATAGCTTTTGTTATATGGAGATGTTTGTTTAGTCTTTTTAAGATAATTTTTTCGAAAATTTTTGAAAGGTTTGGTAACAAGCTTATAGGGCGATAACTATCAGTGAAGGCTGCATTTTTGTTTGGTTTGGCGATGGGGATGATTATTGCATGCTTCCAAGTCAGTGGGAAATATCCAATTCTGAAGCATGAGTTTAGAATGTTATTTAAGAATGAAATTGCTGGCGGTGGCAAATTCTTTAGCGCTGTGTTGTTAATGCGATCATGACCTGGGGATTTTTTTGGTTGGAAGGTTTCTTATGATTTTATTGATTTCGGACGGTGATACGTATTGAATTTTGTGGTGAGGCCCATGAATACATTCTCTGTCTGTTTTTACTATGGTGTTGTGTTCGGGATGAAATTTTGTGTTATTTTGGGTGAATGTCGATGCAAAATAGTCCGCCAGTTCTTCGGCTTTATGAAACGACGAAAATGCTTTACCTGTCGTGGTTTTTAAGGGAGGGATTAAGTTTTTCTTTCTTAGTACTTTCTTCGTAAACTGCCAGAGCGAGTTGTTGGTGTTTAGTGAATTTAATAGATTGTGAAATTGTTGATTTTTGTGATTTTTTATGAGTTTTTTGACAATGTTAGTGATTAGATTCAGTTCCCTCTTGAGTTCTCTAGTTCTAAGTTGTATCCATAGCCTTCTGGTTTTGTTTTTTATAATTATTGCGTTCAGGATAGATTGAGGTAATTTGCTGTAAGTGTTTATGTTAGTGTTAGGTAATGTGGTGGGTTGAGACTTTTTAATAGAGGAGATAATTAGCTCGCTCAAGTAGTTGATAGATTGGTCTATTTCCAATGGAGTTTTCAGGATTTTTATTTTAGGGATTGCATTTCTAATTAATGTTTGGTACTTTACCCAGTTTATTTTCAAAGTATTTATTTTAGGGATAGGGACGTGTTGAGGAGTTAACTGTTGGGTGGTCAGTAATACCGGTATGTGATCTGAGTCGAGTTCGAAAATTGTTGACACGTGAAATTTTGCGTTTGTATTGGTTATGGCTATATCAAGTATATCAGGTTTGCGCAAACGGTCGAATGGGTAATATGTTGGTTCGGATGGGGATAAAACTTTTAAGTTAGCTCGATTAATTAAACTAGCTAAGATTTTGCCGTCGTGATTATTGTTTTGGCAACCCCAGCTTGTATGTTTGGCGTTGAGGTCACCTAATAATAATACATTTTCCGTGGGTTGGAAGAAATTGTTTAAGTTCGCATTTTGAATTTTAGCCCTTGGTGGTTTATACGCTGATATTATTTTCCATGGTTGATTGTTTATGTTTACATTGATAGCGATGGTTTCAATGCCTGGGGAGTCGGGCAGATTTATTTGGTAGTGATTATAGCTTGATTTTACCGCTATTAGTACGCCTCCGCCTTTAGTTTCAGATCTATCAGCTCTGTAAATAGTGTAATTTGGGATGAATAATTTATTCTTATGATTTAGGTGGGTTTCAACTATGCATGCGATATCTACGTCATAGTGGTATAGAAAATGAACTAATTCTACTTTTTTATTACTAATGCCATTGGAGTTCCAATTTAAGCAGGTTAAATTTTTGTTGGATTTATCTGCCATTGTTATTAGTCAAGTACTCGGTTACGGAGTTTTGTATGGTACTGATTATAGATGGTATTAAGGAGTTGATGAAATTGAAGATGCATGATGTAATGGCATTTATTATTGAGTTGATTATCGGGTTAGTGGAATGGGGATCTTGTGAATGAGAATTTGGTGGAGAGGTGTTACGGGAGTACTGGGCGGGTGTGGGTTGGTTTCGTAAGTTTGAAATATGGTTGAAGTTCGGGATTGTGTTGGTTTGAGGCAAATTTGGGAATGATTCATTACCATTTAGGTTAAATTGCGAGGATTGGCTGGTATTGGATTGGTTTTTAATTCTATTACCATTCGCCGAATTTTTGGTTTTTTCTTTCACTTAACTCTTTGAAGTACGCACAGTTTTGATTCCTAATGTCCGCCCGGTGGTCACCTTTGCAGAGAGCACACGTCGGAGTTTCATTTTTCTTGGGACACTTTACTGAATAATGGTTGCCCGCACAGAACGCGCAGCTGATAACGTGATTGCAGTTGTTTTTGGTGTGACCGAAGTCCAGACATCTTTGGCATTGCAGGGGGCCTTTTGGTTTTTTTCGTCTTTCTACACTCACCCGATGGTTACATATTTGATCTATTGATAGTATGGTATCTATTGGTTCTGATCCGTTGAATTCTGCGGCTACTACAGGAATGGGGTTACCGTCCTTTTGGAGTCTAGTCACTTTCAGAATCGAAGGGTACCGGTGTTTTAAGTCTAATATTATTTCAGATTCTGTTATTGATTGATGTAGGTTTTTAAATACCACAGAGAATTTCTTGTTTGAGGGGTCTTTGTATGAATGAAAGCTTCTTTGTGTTTCTATTAGATATTTAACAATATTCCGGAAGTCTGTTGGTGTTTTGGCATTGATCTTGACTTTATCGTATTTAACGTCTGATACGAAATTGTTTGAAACTTTATACTTGAGTCCTTGGTGAAGTTACTAATGTTTGTTATATTAGACACATATATGGGGGGATTTTGACTGTATGAGACAGATCTTCATTGGAGTATTGTTTAAGTACGCAAATCGCGTATCATCGATCTCGGCATTGACATTTCCTAATAGACTAAATTTGTTTCCCGTAGGCACATTATATTGTAGTTCACTTGACGATTCAGGTGTGGCACTAAGTTGTTGGGATCTACACTCAATTTCTTGTTTTCGTGAGAGATAGGAAGTTCACTGACTGACCTTTTTCTGGTAAGAGACGTTGCCATTGAAGAGAAGGTTTTGGACGTTGGTCGCATTTGCTGATAAGTCGCCAACCTCGAGATTTCCTTCGGGGTTAGGCTGGTTCTGGGCTGCGTCTGTGATGTACTCCATGTCTTCACTGGATGGTGGCAATTCCGAGTTTTGATGCACTTCACCTGTGAAGGAAGTATCGAATCCACCGTTGTTTAGGGTTAAGAGAGCATTGCTTATTGCTTGCCCTGTTGATGAGTCGATACCGAATGACATTCACTTATCACACGATATCATTTAAGTATAACAGTCACTTCGAAGTTCACTCACTACGGGATACTAGTTAACAGACGAACTGCGGGAGCTCCGCTTACTAGGTCCGCACGGCTCGGAGTCGAGCACTGGAATGCTGCAAACGCCGCTGCTCTCGGTCTTTAAGTGAAGGCCGTCAGCCCCTGAGTTGTCCCTGGTGAGAGGTTATGCCTGAAATGAGGTATTCTCGGAACATTTTTGACACTGGATCTCGGAATACTGAATTCCCTAACGATTTCCCAAATGTACGTCCCAAGTGTTTAGCTCCAACTACCATTCCGCGTTCAAATGCTGTTAATTCCGGTCTCGCGGCCATAACACTCCAGAAACATTTTCAAATGTATCACTTGAGTACAAATGAAAACACTGCAAATGCTCTTCCCTTTTATACTTTTGTTCGCAATACTACTGCTATCTGTATAATTGCATATTGCTATCACATGACTTTCGTGACCTCAGTATATTGCCGAACTAAATAATTCTCTATTTTTCCGGACTGGACCGAGGTTCGACAAATGTGAGTCTTCGAATTTTGGGGGTAAATAACATGAAGACTGGTGGGTTTACAAAATCTACCCCAAAATGGCTCATTTTTTTTCTTTAAATTTCTTGTAAGAATAGAGCGACGTACACATATAAAGATCGCATATGTCTGAATTTCAGTGCTAACTGAATTTTGAAAATTTGCAAAAGTTTGAATTTTTCGGCATCTTCCTACAACAGAAATGTTGAAGTTACAGATTTCTTCTTCTCATGAAATTTGTTCTTCATATATAGTTATTTATTTATTGATAGGTACATTGTTGAAAATAGCTATTTTTCGTATACAAGTTGAAACGGAACACATTGGGAATTGGAACACACGGTACACATTCATCTATTTTTATCTATTAATTTTTTCGGCAATATGTACATTTGTGAGGCAATGTTAACATCAAATTTTATCCTCTTTGACAATATTTGCCTCATTTTTCTACACGACCTAAGCTTAAAGAGATATGAAGGAAACCTGAAAAGGTCATGTACTGGATTTTCCGACGGATGGAAGTGTACTGGATTTTCCGACTTCTTTTTTATTTTATTTGTCAAAAAACAGTAAAAACTGTATATGACGTGTGGGGAAAGAGATTTATCTGCTCACATTTTCTTGAGGCCCAGAATAAAAAAAAATTAAAAAGGAAATTTTAGAAACTACGAAAATAGAAAACGAAAAAATGAATTTAGAAAATAATTATTTTAGAAAAATCAAAATATTTGAAAAATGTTAGTTCCCAAGTTATAGAACATCAATTTCAACGGTAAATGAACTACAAGCAAAAGGAGTGCTCAACAAAACGTGCGCACAGTGAAGCTACATTTACGTCCAGAAGCAAAACAAGGGGCCATCTCAGCATTTTGCTCAGTGGATCAGGGAAACTGGACAAAAATCTGATCTATCATTGACCCGGAAGCTGAAGAACATTACTTTTACAGGTGTATTAAATATTTTCTTGGAGTTAGCACAGTCAGGAAGGTCGAAAACGTAGTGTTTTAACTAGTACCTGGGTACGTACAACATACTCAAAGAAATACTAGTTTTTATTCTTTTTTCAGGTAATTTATTTCCCAACTGGCACGTATATCATTTAGGTTGTACCTTTCAATTATACTGTCAGTTGTTTGTTTTTCATTCTTGAATACTTTGGGCCTATCATTGTTAGACTACACACACATTTCATTCCACTATATTCTTGGACAGAATTTAAAACTTACCAACCACCCATTAGAGGCCTTAAATTTAAAGAAAGTTGCCTTGCAATTCCGGTAAGTTTAACCTGTTCCATTTGACTAAATATGAGAATACTCTTAAATCACCACCCACAACCCAGTTCCACGTAAGCCCGTTAATGTCTTCAATTTTCATCTGGATTTTCCTTTCCATTCAGTTGTGCGCAGAGTTATGGAAGTGATTATTTATTAAAGAAGGGCTTACGGTTCCAATTTGCTTTGCCTAGAGTGTAAATTCGTTTAAAAATAATTTATTGTGAGTAAAGTGAGGAGTGGTTGAAAAGGAAGAAAAGTGTTAAATTAAAGCTGCTAAAACATCACGACCTTTCTTGCCCGTATTGTCACGCAAAATTGCGCGAAAAGTATTCAAATTTTCTCAAATTGTATCGTTAAGAAACAGATTTCATTAAGGGAAAAACTCTATCTTTAATATTTTGTTTGTAGGAAGATCCCGAAAGAATTTTGAACTTTTGCAATTTTCGAAAAATCAGGATTTTTCAAAGAACATGAGACATGCAACATCATAATAAACGATGAAATCCTTTTCTTTTCAAAATTTGGAAAATGTCTCAGACGCTTGATGTACGCCCCAAGTACCCCCCAAAATTAATATATCGATTTCAAATTCAAGGGGCGACGAAATCAGCCAGACGGATTGGGAACATCAATTTTGAAGAAAATCGGCTGAACGGTTTAGCCGCTAGCGTTGTTGACGGACGTTTTGCCGTCATTCGATTATCAAGAACTCACAAAGCATGAATTCTAGCTACATCACGTGATAGAGGATTTTTTTTAAATCTAGCAACTGGATTTATCCTCTTTTTCCTTACCAGGGTCCTGTGATAAGAGTTTTCTGCCAAAAATTCTCCGTTTTCCCGCGCAGCATTAAAAAACTTTGTCTCCACTCCGTAGCGAGAAATTAAAAAAATCGTGTGCTTATTCCCTAGTGGCTGGGAGAAATCTTATCTCTCATTGACTGGAATGGCATCGCTGCCATCACAGGGCCTTACAGGACCATCGCTGCCATCAATTCCCATTTAACGTGATGGAGACCATTACAGTGACGCGATCTCGTCTGTCACCTTCTTACAGCAACTAAAATACGAACTGCTGCCAACGATATTTCAAACATGCCTGGCTGCTGCGTGGGTTCGCGAGACGCAAGCAGGCGCGTAGTGTTACAAAAGATGTTGGCACTTTCTTCAGAGGTTTCGTATGTGAATATATTATAAATAATTGAACATTTAGAAGAAACTTTTTATATTTCTCACAAATTAGCCAATTTTTATGTGCGGATGTTGGCGTCCCTAACCTGCAGCTGTATCGAGCGATACTATTCGCATCCCATAGTAGCACCTTCGAACTTTTGTTTTGTTATTTAAGTTCGCACCACTATTGTATTTAACGTTATGATATGAGGATGAAACGCTGTGATGATAGAGGGTGAAAGGACGAACACATACAACCACAACCATGCCCGAGGCGGGACTGGAATCCGCGACCACTCGGTCCCAGATCACTACGGCACTACAGCCATCTCGGCCACGGGGCCGACACCCTCGAGCTTTGGTGGAGAGTTGCAAGGCCCTGGTCGGCGGGCTGCCGAGGCGCCGCACCCCATGCGGAGCGCCCTACGTGCGGCAAGCTGCGGGCGGCGCGGCGCGGCGGCGCGGGTGGACCCTTTGCGTCGCTCCCCTGCCAACCCCTCCGCCGTTGCGCCGCCGCACGCGGGGAAACACGGTGAGTGCCCGAAGGGGGGGGGGCAGGGCGCTCGTCGCCAGGTGCGCTGACTCAGAGCGCGTGCAGGCGGCGGGGGTGCGTATGGGAGCAAACGGCGAGGGTTTTGAGCGGCGTCGATGGTGTAGCTGTTCGCGTGACGGACTCTTATACCCAAATTCGCGGGTTCACACCCGATCGATGTCGTGGATTTTTAAGGGCGAAAAAATCCTGCGCACGCCTTTCTTTGGAGGGGATGTAAAGCCGGTTGTCCCATGTTTGTAGATTTACTATATGTCAAAGATCCTAATTGAAGCCTCTGAGCTAAATTCAAGTCGCCTGTTTCGTCACTAGAGTAATACCTTCTTTCCGCTAGTTGCTGAAAGGAGCGTAGCGAAATTTGCGTGGTCAGACGGAAGAGCAGACCTCATGGTCTGAGTCTCTCCACGTAAAATAAGGCATCATTTCAATTCAATTCGATTCAATAGGTTAACTTCTCGAAAATGTTTAACCAGCAATCATAGTACGACCGTAAACTACCGGATAACTGTAGCCGAAGATGGTAATACTGGTCTTTAGAAGTATCGGGGGTGATTCGACAGTGGAATGCTTACGTTTTTGTTTGAGAAAGTGACGTATTTTTCGCGCACGTAAAGTGTTGCTTAACCACACAAGTGTTGCTTGACCCTCCTACCATATCTGGGGTCTTCATAGAACCAATCATCATTAATTTTTAAATATTTTCCGGAATTTTTCCAGGATAATTTTAGTCTTCTAGATAAGTTTTCGTGCACGTATTACTCAGGTACCAAACCATTTTCAAATATTTTTGAAATTTTATTAAAGAGTTATTAATTTTTTCGTTTCCTGTGACCAGTTTGACCTAACGTATGTGTAAAATAAAACCTGTTATTTTCCCATTCTCATTCGAAATATTTGGTCCTGATCTTCAAAAAAAGTGTCTGATATTTCAATATTTAATTTATCTCGAAATAACTTTCACAAACTCTTATAAATATTCCAGAAACATTATGCACCAAAAATGCGGTAGAGGTTATTCTATTTATGAAATATTAAATATAAATAAATTATATTTATTATGTTATTAAAAATAATTTAAAATATATCCTTTCATAAAATATATTTTTTACACTCCGTACATTGCCATACAGGTAAACATTGGTGTTTACCACTTACAATTATCAGTAAACCATGGGGTCCAAAAAGACCTCATGTATGGTACTTGATAGTAAGTAGCAGATATGGTATGAGGGTTAACATCGCTGGCAGCCGATGACTCGCGACAACTCACGTTAGACTTGCTTCCGTGACTCGTTTCTGGACACCGATCTGTCAAATTGTAGTGCTGCGTTGCTTGGATATATTTAAAGAACAGACTAAATTTGAGAGCGTAGGCTTCTGCGGCCGGAATCAGTAGTTACTTGGCTTTCCGGGAGACGCCGCGTCCTAGGCACAGGTGCCAACGTTTCGGCCGTCATTCTGTGACCTTCCTCAGGGCGAAATGCCCATCAAATATCGTCCTGAAGAAGGTCGCTGAATGGCGGCCGAAACGTATGCGCCTTTTTTTAGGACGCTGCGTCTGAGGGACAGCCAAGTAGCTAAAGACTATTTTTCGTTTCAGCAACTTTGTCGTGACGAGAATTATCAACCTCCAATGGCTTGACGCTCATCACCAAATCTCGAGCGGCAATCGATTTTTTACTCAGCACATCTGAAGTTCAAGGTCAGAGAATGGATAGCTTTTTGTCACACATTTCTACTAGCGTTCTGGGTGCTGGCTTAATGCAAATAGTCCCGGGATTAATTATTACTCTTTATTTTTACTGGAATACTCACTAGTAACATACGAGAGTTTTACTTCTGGAATTTATCTAACCGCACAAAACATTCCCTGTGCATTTGACTTCAGAATCTGCCAAACGTTTTCATGTGATTGAGAATAAGAATGTTTTGAGTAAAAAAGATAACTGCAACTTAAACAAACAAAATTATTTTCATTAAGATTCATGGAGAAAATATAGCAGAATGACATGGACTGAAGTCTAGTTGCGAGAAGTATCACTCTAGCTTTGAGGGAATCTGGTCTTATGGAAGAAGGTATGCTCAAGCTGAATGTCATGTTCCAGAAAACTAGTAAAAATTTTCGATTCATTTTTGTAAGGTTTTATAATTGTGATATTGAGAAGCAATATGGGCGATAACTCGATGAGGCTATAATTATCCTTCCGTGGACTTGAGAGAAAGCAACAGTGGTGTGAAAAAACAAAAAACAGAAAGAGCAAACATGTATTCGTTAATTGTGGTTAGTTATAATCTGTATGTGTCAAACCGCATCCGCAAGAGCTCCTTGCCCGTCTGGGGAGCGCCGCGCTCCTACGGGCACGGGCAACTTCCCCTCACTCCGCACTCATTTTCCCTTAAAATCCAGAAAGGGGTGTACTGGCACAAACTGAAGCGGCACGAGGCGGTGAACAGTGGCTTCGTACGAAAATATGCGTGCCAGATTTTTTCTATCAAATAACCGAGAATTGTATTATGTTTATATTATTTACTACTGCTAATTCATGTTGTGTTCTCTTTTAATTCTGCCTTGTATAAACATTTGAGCTAAGCCGTAGAAATATATTTGAATGATGATTTTTTTTCTTGTTTTCGTCTGGGTTATGTTTTATTAAACAATTCAGTTATTTCTGTACATGTAAATAATGTTAAATAAATTAACAAGTTTCTATAAATTAACAAGTCTTGTCTTAGGGGCTGACAGCTATTTTTAACCAGACAGTGGTTTTATCAAACAAGAATCTTGTCAGTTAAACCTTCTACATGCGAGTAGAAAAACTGTTGCACTCTTAAGTAGATCGCTTACGACATCAAGATACTGTCGCTTCAAAAGTTCAATGTAATCTCAGTTGATAATTTGAAACCTGACTGATGTATTATTCCATTTTAATGGATCATTTCTCTGCTTCAGTAGAGGAAAAGGTAATTCATGGAGATGAATTTGGGGCAATGACTGTCAACTGCTTTCTCTAATCCCTGCCACAGGCGGAGTATCTAGTGATAGACCGCCACACCTGAGCAATTTGTACAACCCTTACTTTTGCGCGTGACTTTGCCTGCCTTAAGGCGGCTCCACACATTCGGCATTAGCCGAGCAGCGAGCTGCAGCTCGCCCAACCCCTACCAGCTGATGTGTTCGGCAAATGTTCACTTCCTTTGATGTGTCCAAAAAGACCAACACGCGGTGGGTAGGGCGAGCGCCGAATGTTCGTCACTCGGCAAATAGCAAGCGACCCAACCACACTACTCGGGATTCGGCGAGCGGTTGCTCGCTGTTCGCCGAATAGCGAATGTGTGGAGCCAGCCTTTAGCATGATATGCCTGTCTCAGCATGTACGAAACCGTTTCCGTTGGACTTTGTAGACGGCGCCACCCTGAGGCACCGGAGCACAGAAGAGTTTCTACACAGAAAGGAAAGTAGAGGGCGGCTCCTTGATATTCATTGAGCCACCACGCAGCGCGGACTACCATCTTCAAACTGTGTTAAGGAACTATAAGTGTCTGCTCAAATGCCATTTTCTCAAAAACGGCTCCAAATTTTTTAATGAAAATTGCCATTTAGGACGAAGTATTACTCTCCTTTAACATTCTTAAAGTAATATTTTGTTTCTACTATTAGGAAACCGAACATTTGGGATAATTTCAAAAAAATATACTTTGGGCGGAGATAGATGACAGCAAGTCCGATGAACTATCCCAGACCAAAGGAAATAGAAAACGAATACGAGAAAGTCTGTGCCATTCTGTAGCACTACTAGTTATGTATTTACAATTCTTTAAATTTTTATGGCTATGTTTTATTAATATTTGCCTATGTACGATATTAATATTTACCTGTACTACGGAAATGTCCCCTCGAGTTACGTATGTTTTTGCTAGTTATACACACACCAAATATTACGAGTAAAACGAAAATAAAAGACACCTTCACCACCCTTCACAACACAACAAATGTCGGGTTGTTCAGCAGTTTACACACTGTCAATATGGCCATCATGCGCATCATGCCGTCGCGCGGATTGAGGGTAGCTTTCCTTTCTGTGTAGTATCTATTCTGTGCCCAGAGGCTTCTCTCGGATGTTTCGCCCGCGACCGTCCTCCCCTCCCCTCCCCACCCGCTCGATGAGGGGCGCGGCGCCGCCGCCTCCGATGCCTCCTGACGAGCACCACGCCCCCCCTCCCGCGCGTAATAAGCGCCTGAATTAGCCATAAGGCGCCGGCGATAATTATTAAATAAACATAGGCGCTCCGCGCGGCGCGGATTCACTGCTTCGCAAGGAGGGGGGCGAACGGCAGAAGATCGGAGGCAGCGGCGGGAAAGAGACCTCTCTTCCGCTGGCACTACAACATTTGGTTACCACAAAAACACATATGCCACCATTTAGAACTATTTAATTGCTAATTAATTACGCAAATATTAAATTTTTTGCTCTTCACACTTCGAGTAATTAAGTGTGAGCTGGCGGAATATTCAGCTGGCACACCACTTTCGGGTACCACAAAAACAAATATGCCATCATGAAGAACAATTTAATTGCTAATTAATTACGCAAAAATTAATTTTATTGCTCTTCAAACTTCCGAGTAATCAATGATAAACTGGACTTGAAGTGTTCAGCTGGCACACCACATTCGGTTACCATGAAAACAAATATGCCACCATTTAGAACTATTTAATTGCTAATTAATTACGCAAATATTAATTTTTTTGCTCTTCACACTTCCGAGTAATTAAGTGTGAGCTGGCGGAATATTCAGCTGGCACACCACTTTCGGTTACCACAAAAACAAATATGCCATCATGAAGAACGATTTAATTGCTAATTAATTACGCAAAAATTAATTTTATTGCTCTTCAACTTCCGAGTAATTAATGGTGAGCGCCCTCCTGCCAGTCGGTTGCCCGGCCTGCCTGCGGGCCGGCCGACGTCAGACCGCCCGGCCGCACGGGAGCTGTGCGCGGCAAATTTAAATGAAATACACGCAATCTAATTTGACGACTGCGACCGCCCGTGAGAAGCGGTGGTTGAGGCAGGTTTCTTATGACTGTGGTATCTAACGGGTGATGATATACAGTGAAACGATACATATAAGTATAAGGGCCTAAAGGAGAAGGCGCCCTAGCAAAAGAAGAAATGCTTTATGAGGCCGAAGAGATGTTTGTATGGAACTACGTCATAGGTTTATGTCAATGGAATAAATATTTATTATACTGCAAATAATACAATACATAACTAAATATAAAACAAGGTATTTGTTGTACTGCTATAAACTTGATCTATTCTACTGGTATATCTGCTACTATAGAAAAAATACATCTTTCTGAAACAATTTAATTATTATATCCAAATTAAAATAATATATTATGGAAATAGTTCGTGGAAATTATAGGCAATGTCTTGCGAAACCCAAATTACGTTATAAATTGTTAACTGATATAATCTTTCCTTTTCTTCCTCTTCTTATTCTTGTGTCGTAGGCCGGAGCTCCAAAGCGCCGCGCCGCTGCTTGTCACCCGTCAGCACGATGTGAAGTTAGCACCACCGCCGAAGCGAAAACCATTAAAACAACTACCATTCATTTGTACATCGTTTGTAACCGTTTGTTCCACAATTACATTCGTTTGTACCAAAACTACTTATAAGATATACCACTTTCAATTGTGGTGGTACCAACTTTACGCTGGCACCGCCACCATTGTGAGAAAATTTGGAAGCATTGCAGATCGTTTGTACCGGATTGTTCCACCAAAATTTTCGTTTGTGTCAGAACATCGGTGAAGGTACAGCCATTTTAATGTCGTGACAGGAGGCTTGCGCTAACAATGACACCAAACGCATCACCGTCACCGTAAAAAGATGTGAAACCATTCTTAATCGTTTGTACGTGGTTTGTACCAAAATATTAGATTTTTATCAGATAATAGGTTAAAATATAGCCATTTTAATGTGGGGCGGAAGGCTCATGCTAACCATAATACCATGCGCAAGTATGTCGTTTTGTAATAACCATTGAAAATGAACCTTAGCCAAGTGAACTAGGTTGTTTCCGAGAAAAACGTATGCCAAAAATGGGAGTATTTTGAATGCGTTACCACCGCCAGTGACCGCGGTTACATGTGCACATAACACTTTTATCCACCGCTTCCAAAACTCGGGAAAGGAATGCAAAGGTTATGTATGTGTATGAGTTCACAAATGAAAAAGAGAATTGAGAGAATAACTGTGCCGACAGCAATTAGAATACGCGGGTGATTTCTACTGTGAATCCGAGAAGGGGCTGAGAGATCAGCGGGATCGCCAAAGGACAGCTCACGCTGTTGTCTCTGGAAGTAAATGAAACAAGATAACTCTTGTCCTTCACAAAGATATAATTATATTGTTCTAAATCCATTTTGCCGACTTAATGGTCCTTATCAAAGTTTACAGATTTTTCTATACCATATCTTCCGATTCACAATTGGACATTTGCTTTTCTTCGTACTTATCTTTTACTTTGTCTTCTAAAAAAGTTCTCATATCTTTCCTACACCATTTGCTTTTTACAGACAAAATTGTAACTCATATATAATGTTAATCGAACACCTACAAACACAGGAAGCATGCATGTAGCTAATAAGATTACACTTCTTTTACTTTTTTATCTCTGCAGGTTGGTAGGAGGAAACCAGAGGAAATTATTTCAGTTTTCATAATTCTCAGAAATTAATCATGGTTCAAATCAGATGCAAGGAATAAAGGCAAACTTCATGGATAGCGGAAACTATCCTTTTAAACTTGGAATATTACAAGCATCACCACAAAGAAATAGAACTGGAATCTGAATTAATAAATTTGAATGTAGACAAAGCAGTAATCTCAGAAACAAAGAAGAAATTAACGGGCACAAAAGGTTTGGAACATACTCGTAATACTATTTTATAGTGGAGTACCCCAAAACAAACACACCTTCTCTGGGAATTGCTGTTCTTCTGAACAACAAATACAGAAGCAAAAGTGATAGCTATACTTTTGTATCAGATAGAATTTTAAACATAAGGTAGAAAATTGGAAGGGATTATCTAACGATAATTCGACTATATTCCCCAAAGGAAGGCAGGAAGGAAGAGAGTCAGATATTTTATAAAACGCTACAAACCCATGTTGACAGAATATATAAGAATGATTATATCATTACAGGAGCATATTTAAATGCCAAGTGAGAACCAATGGTGAAATTACTCTAAATAAAAAGGGGAAAATATTTCAAAATTTTTCTGCATTTAATAATTTTAGAATATCAACTTCTTTTATAGACACAAAAATATACACAAATATGCGTGGTGTAGTAGAGACACTAAATATATTACGGACTATATTCTTGTAAATAAAAAAAATATCACAAGTACAAGATACCAGAGAATATAGAGGTCCAGAGTATTAATTCTGATAATACCCTCGTTGTCTTTATATCGACTTGCTAACTAGATGGGCTAGTAAATATCGACTATTGCCAAAGCCTAAAGAGGAATATCTCAAAGCCCATCTATCTCATGTGGAGAGTATAAGGAAATTATATTGTCAAAGATTGATTCAAAAGTTAAATCACAGAGCAACGAGCCTGGATGTTGAAACGGGAAGGGGAGATTTAAAGGGAATAATTTGGCAAGCATCTTTTGATTCATTGGAACGTCGACGTAAGAGATCGAAGAAAAAAGACTAAATATAGGAGAAACGAGGAAATTGAAAAACGTATTAATGACAAAAAAGTCTACATGAGCAATTTGAATTTTGAATCTGTTGCTGATAAAATTGTTTATAAATAAAGAGTAGTTAGTAAAAAGGGCCGTGAGAAAATTGAATAGTGAGGCTTGGGATAAATATAGAGAACTCTCTTCACAGAAATGGCAAAGCTTTCAAAATTTTGAAGCAATCGCAATAAGGAAGAACGTGATACAGCACGAATTAAAGAGGAATGAGCTAAATTATTATAAAGAGAAGAGAAAGAGCTAAATTATTATAAAAACTTTGGTTCACTAACAATGAAATATTAGAAACAATTCTCAATACAGTGCTATTCTGTTGACATAAGTATGGAAGAACTAGAGAAAGTTTTTACAAGCATCTAAAAACAAGAAAAGTTCTGGTAATGACGAGAAAATGACAGAATTAATAAAATATTCTCCAAGGGCAATTAAAGAGAGATTTTTGAATATCCTCAATATCTGCTGGACAACACACGATATACCCAACGCATGGAAAGAAGCAATATATTTTGAAGAAAGGTTGTAGAATGGACTGTAATAACAGGGGTTTAAGTCTCCTCAACGGCGCATACAAATGTTTGCTCAAATAGTTATTAGGCAACTGTACAAAATCTTTGAAGTACTATTACCAGAAGAACAGTCTACTGTATACCAATTAAGAAAAATAAATTCCCGTCTCCTCAGGAGTACTGTGGAGGGGAAATATAAAAGAACAACATGGGTTTCGTAAAGGACGCTCATGTGCAGACTGTTTCTTTATTATTAAACAAATTATACAGAAACACAGAGAATTCAGCCTTCCTACCCCTTTTTTGTTTATTGATTATAATAAAGCCTTCGATAAAATAAACAGACGAAACCTATGGGCAATAATGAAAGAGAAAGGCGATTATATAACAAACGTATAGAAACACTTCCATTAAGATCAATACATCTAGCAATATTCTCCTAGCATAAACCAAAGAGTACGTTAAGAGTACCCACTTTTCCCAAATTTATTTTATATATATATAAATAAGCGTGTCATCGAAGAAAGGCAAATAATTTTATATGAAAACACACTGTTTTGAACACTGTATTATTTGCTGATGACCAGTCATTATCTCTTCCTCCGAACACGATTTGCAACTCAATTATTTCAAATTGCAAAACATAATAAAGAAATGACAATTTAGAGATATCCTTCTCGAAATCGCAAGTGATGGCTTTTCAGGGAAAGTATCATCTTCGTTCAAAGTTATTCTAGATGGCAACACTATTGAACAAGTCCCCACATTCAATTATCTGTGCTATAATGTTTCCTTCTTCAATGACATTTATCAAGAACCAAAGTTATACAAATTTCAACATATTTGTGGAACCATTAAATGATTTTAAAAAACAAAGTAAGAAGAGACACAATGTTGTCTTTTTAAATGCATGGCTATTCCAGTCTTGATGTTTTTTTTGATATTTCCCTTCTACAGTAAACCTGAGGAGGCGGGAATTTATTGAATTAATCGGGTACATTTCTTGATGCACGGTAGTGAAAATTGAGCATTGAACAGACCAGAGAAACGGCGAATTGAATATTCAGAAATGAGCTTCCCGAGAAAAGCTCGGGTGCAGTCGCTTCCTCTTGGAAGGCGGGCCGCGTGGCTCTGATGTTTCAGCTGTATGGCGGACGGACCGCCGTAAGCCTTCACATCTGGCGTTGCGGTGGAGAAGGGCCGAGTTTATACAAAAGAATGGCAAGTGCACCCTTCGGGTGGGTGGCCCATGAGGAGCCCGCGCTCTAGCCTCCCGCGTGGCTTCTTCCTTTCCCTCGGATGCCAAGTCGATCGACAGAATGACAGCAGATCTCGTATTTTGTTTCAACTCAGCAAGTTTACTTTACCTACACGAGCATAACGAATTTCATTTCAGTCGCTCTGTGTCTGCGTGTGAAATTACAGGATCAATTAAGTTTTATTTAACGTTTTGACAATGTCTTTGGACTCAATTCAGCGAGGTCGTCCACCACAAGTGGAATATACATTGATACAAAAATGTTTATTAAAATACAAGGAATTCGTGTTTCAAGATGATAAAGTAATTTCGAAAAATAATCCTACTTGGAATGAAGTTGCCGGAGAACTAAATCATAAAGTTAAACCGAATCGCTTGTATACTTATGCATGCAAGTGTGGGATATATTCCTCACATAAAACTTTAACAGTTCCTTAATTTTGCGTTCCCATTATCAATTCTCTATAATTAAAAAAATCTCTATAATTAAAAAATTTAAAGGAATTACTGAAAATATTTAACCTCTTACTGGTGAGATGCATTTTTAATATTTAATGAAATTTCACTATTAAGAGTAATGTTATAAGGACTTATTTTATATGGAATATGGAAAACATGAACTTTTATTCAAATATCTGCAAAAAACCTGCCGCCAAGCGAAGTGCGAACACGTGCCATCGTCTTGCAGCCTTTTAAGTCGCGGCACCGCTATCATGTCAGTCGGCAGGGTATTGCAGGGCACTGCAGATCACCGAGGCGAGTGACCCCCCTCCCACACACATTATCGGCGAGCGGTGGTGCGGCCGAGGGCAGGGGGGAAGGGCACTGCTGCTTCTCGGAAGCGCAGGCGTCTTTGGAAGGGGCGTGGACCTACGAGCAACAGGGTCGGCGAACCTAGCTCACCCCTTCTTATTTGAGGTATTTCCGCTGAAAACCGTACGAAACAAAAGTTATATTTCATGTCAAACCATGCATCCAACATGAGTTTTGCGAGTAAAAATTTATCACAAGAGCCAGAACATATTTTTAGAGTAATTAAATTGTCGATAGAATAGAATAGAATAGAATAGATAGAATAGAATAGATAGAATAGAAGAAAAGGTACAGATAATAACTGGTATTTAGATGGTTCTGTTCTGAAACAAATTGAAGTACAGACATTTTCTCGGGGGTACAACTCCTCTCAATCGCCCTCTCCCGACTTTCGTTACTTGTCCTTCAACAAATATTAAAAACGAGACTAAATAAAGAAATAACGTTTTTTAACCACAAAAAGGAAATTAACTTTCGTTTCATTACAGTAAAGAAACGAAACGAAACTATTTTAAACGATCTGTTCATTCTGTAACGAAACTAAATTCAGGCAGACTTTAGTTTCGTTACAAGTAAGGAAACGAAAGTCACGAGAAAATAATTTTCTTACAGCGGCGCAGACACGAAACTATTAGTTTATTTTCTGATGCCATCTTTGCCACAATGAACTTCATTTCAGCTAGTAACTCGATGCCACGGGTGTCTAACGTAGTATTATAAAATCAGGGCTTTAGCAACATAAGAGTATAAGACGCGCATATGGTAATTCCGTGATGATAATTAAATATCATGGAGAACTTTTATGAACATAACAAAGTATTGGCATAATTTTCATTAGTCTATTTTGATTTGTTCATCAAACAGTGCTATATCGAAGACAGTTCTCGGCCAGTGCGTGTATTTCATTTAAATTTGCCGCGCACAGCTCCCGTGCGGCCGGGCGGTCTGACGTCGGCCGGCCCGCAGGCAGGCCGGGCAACCGACTGGCAGGAGGGCGCTCACCATTAATTACTCGGAAGTTTGAAGAGCAATAAAATTAATTTTTGCGTAATTAATTAGCAATTAAATCGTTCTTCATGATGGCATATTTGTTTTTGTGGTAACCGAAGTGGTGTGCCAGCTGAATATTCCGCCAGCTCACACTTAATTACTCGGAAGTGTGAAGAGCAAAAAAAATTAATATTTGCGTAATTAATTAGCAATTAAATAGTTCTAAATGGTGGCATATTGTTTTCATGGTAACCGAATGTGGTGTGCCAGCTGAACACTTCAAGTCCAGTTTATCATTGATTACTCGGAAGTTTGAAGAGCAATAAAATTAATTTTTGCGTAATTAATTAGCAATTAAATTGTTCTTCATGATGGCATATTTGTTTTTGTGGTACCCGAAAGTGGTGTGCCAGCTGAATATTCCGCCAGCTCACACTTAATTACTCGGAAGTGTGAAGAGCAAAAAATTTAATATTTTGCGTAATTAATTAGCAATTAAATAGTTCTAAATTGTGGCATATGTGTTTTTGTGGTAACCAAATGTTGTAGTGCCAGCGGAAGAGAGGTGGGAAAGAGGGCTTTTGCGTTGGGGAGGACGGGGAGGTAGCGGAACAAGAAGCTACCATTCCGACCTTCAGTCCCGAATGTCGGAATAAATGGTAGAGAATGACGGTCGGGATAAATGGTAGAGAATGAATGTCGGGATAAATGGCGGAGAATGAAGGTCGGGATAAACGGCAGAGAATGAAGGTCGGGATAAACGGTAGAGAGTGAAGTTTGGGATAAATGGTAGAGAATCAAGAGGTATTGGTGACTATTCCACTCATGAAATTGACACCAATAGTGTTTAAGAAACATACGATATTGACAAATCAGAGCAGTGATTCACAGAAGAATTATCAGTTTTCTTATCGATTTTTCTTATCACCTCCTCCACTGTACCCAATCATTAGTTGCGATTCAACCATCTTAGGAGGCGGTACGTATCGATCATTGTGTTTATTTACATCTAAGCACGCTTGTCCATTGATGCAGACACTGTATGAAATGGCGAAGAGATTTGGTGATACATCCGAACAAAAAATAAATGAAATTATTCAACATGTTACTGCAGAGAACATGGAGAAAATTACAATTTCAAAATTTTTGTAAGGAGCAAAACTTCGTATTAGAAGAAGATGCAGTAACACAATAAATTTCGAACATTTTGAAGGATTGGGCTGTCAATATGAGAAAGTCGAATGGACATGAATACAAGGAATACACACTGAAAAGTTAGTAATTCATGTGATTTATCAGACAAACCCGTAAGTTCTGTGTTTTCTACTTTTCCTTATTTGTACTGTATTAATCCTTACTTGTAAAGTTAGAGTTTAATCTCCCAGTTTTTAACATTGCAGATATTGCATAAATAAACAAAGAATACAGGTATTAACGAAGTAATTCAAATCATTAAAATATGTAAACATAGCAGATTAACTTTCATAACGAGTATTAATAAACCAAATTAAAACTTAAAAGCTTTCCAAATTAAAGTGTCATTCTAGAAATAGTCATATTAAATACCACTCCTGCTTTGGAAATTCCCAGATAAATCCCCTCTTCGCTTCGGGAGTCGGGTATTTATCGAAAATTTCCAAAGCAGTCGTGGTTTTCCTTATGATTATAGCTCGACTACTTAGAAAAATAGATGGAGTGAGCATGCACGAAAAGTGGCAAATGGGAAGGTTTCTTTCTCTGTGCCCAAATTCTCAAATGACGGTTTAGGTGGGTTAGGCCGTCAATTGATGTCACTACATTGGCTCTGAACGGGAGGCCCTAAATTTTGAGTCCTTTTTTTTGGACACCAGCCACATAGCTAGGCCGAATTAAGCAGCTGTGTGGATGAGAACTGTAGAGGCCGATTGCTCTGGTCGGTATTCCGTGGTTGGGAGACCAGTCGGGAGCTTAGAGCTTGTCCCGATGGTAGGAGAGAGTGGCGCTGGATCTCGCCATCCAGCAGGGTAATATCACTACCACCTCCCGCACTCCCGACAAAACGAGCACTACACTTACGGAACTAATAACAATAGTAGTTGACGCGCCCGGAAACACGAAAACAATCAAACGGAATGTGGGGAACGGGGTAGTGCTGCATTTCCAGGAGTGATGGCAGTTTTGAATATTTTTGTTCGAACTCCCAGTGACATGGCTGTTGCGAGGACAGTGGAAGTGATGCTGATGACTTCTTAAAAGCTGCTGCCTATCGTCGTCACATGAACGAGGCTCCGAAATTGCCTTCGCAGTCGCATTCTTTGAGGGAGAATTATTCCTCCGCAAGAGAAGTTAGGGTACTTTCGCTAACCGCCCTTAGGAGGCAACGTTGCAGGTTGAAAGACAGTGAAGAAATTACTAGTAGAGTAGTGATGATCAATAACACCACATTGATGTTGCCAAAGATCGATGTTAAAAATTAAAACAATGATATTAATGCCAAAAAGCGTCGAAGATTTTAAACATCGATGTTTTAAAGCTGATCAAGTAACCCCGAACATTAAATTCATACCTAACAAAATTATTTGATAATGGTCATGTTTATTTATTTATAACTAAGATTTTACGAAAAAACAAGCCAAAAATGGACAAAACTAACCCTTATGGCCCAGGGCTACACCTCGAAGGGTCAGCCTTCCGTTCACCGATGATGGGTACGGGGAAGAAAGGCGGAGAACCGACGCCCACGCCGCAAGCGATGACGGTTTCTCCATGGGCAGAAATGGTGGCAAGACGCAGGAAACACAGGAGAACATTAGAGTCAACTGGGGTAGACTTCTCAATGAAGGTAGTACGTTCCTTTGTTTGGAACACATAAACTGATATGGGTACCATCAGTTATTATTTCATATTTTAACTTAAACAAAATTGCATTTTTGGGAATTTTTTGTTTACAAAGAGCAAAACAAAAACATAAAAACGTCCAACACAAATATTGATGTTGAAAAACACCGGGTTTAATCAATCGAAGTTTAAAACGTGGTTTCTCCGATCAACAGCAGGCGAATGCCGAGGCAGTACTCTAACAAATGGGCTACGGACCGATCGCGATCTTTCCTCTCTCTTCCTTGTCCTATATCAACACCCCTTACTTACATGCCGGGAGGCCAGCCAAGAGCTTAGGGCGTGTCCCAACTAGGGCGACATCCCGTTGGTGGGAGATACCTTGGTGGGTAAAACCCCTCTAGCCGGCGTGCACGTCGGCGCCAGATCTCACCATCCAGCAGGGCAAGATCCCCACCATCTCCCGCGATAAAAATATGCAGGGTGAGTCACGTAACTTTAGCACCTTCTGTAACTTTTGAACGGTTGAAGATATTGCAATGCAGTTTTCACGGAAGTGAATGAGGGAATGGGGCTAATTGATATG
>JAHLJT010009355.1:81604821-81622877 GCA_031308135.1 Acheta domesticus
TATGACGTATAGGTATGAGTAATACGGCAAAATAGAATTTAAAATGTGGCTTTACTACTGAGCAGTATAATCAGATGAAGTGAATTAAAAAAATCACCTCACAGATTACTGATTTGTTTAATTTTTTCTACTTTCCAAAGGCAGGTTTCATTGATTTTTGGACTTTTTTAAAAACAGAACGGTTTTAACGGGGGGAAAAGAAGGTAAACCAGTGCTAAACCGGCGTTCGCTCATCGCCGTCGCCGGGGACATCCCCTCGCGGCACGTGCTGCGACTGCGAACAGCGCTGCTCCTCCTCCAACGCCCAGTGAAGCTGACTCTTCCCCTTGAAGCGCTGAAGAACGCACCGCGCCAAGAGCTCAGTGTCGAGTAAGGATCTTCCAGCTTAGGCCTTATTCACAACGCAAGCATAAACGTAAACGTAAACGTAACGTAGCCGCAAAACCTAGGAATGAGTTACTAAGCGAGACCATTCACAATGCCTTGACGAAACCGTACACGTTAGTCCGTAAACTTAAGAGTTCTCAAGCTCCAAGCTTTTACGTTAAGTTTGGTCCTTCGGTACAATTCCGACGCAATCAGAGAGCAGCATGGAAGTTCAATTTCAGATTGTGTTCAGGTAGTTTGTGGTTATGTCGTTGTTATTGTAATGCAGGGAAACAAGTTTGTGAAGGGTTTTGATGCGTGTAGTGAATACATTGCCACAATTTGTACAATTTATATTGTAACTTTAACCTGACATGGCGAATAAACTATGTTCGATCTTTTCACCACGCTAGAAACGAATCGATCAAGTTTCAGTACGTTGAATTCTGATTGGTTCAGGCGAAACTTACGTTCCAGCTTACGTACAAATTACTCGTGAATTTGGTACAAGAGAATCCTCGTTATAAGATGAAGGAAATGTGAGCACTAGTGCAACAGCTACTCGTTTATATATCAAGACAAATCGATAGGAATGTCAAAGAAAAAGCTAGAAAGCATGATGGAAAGATCTTTTCACCACGCTAGAAACGAATCGATCAAGTTTCAGTACGTTGAATTCTGATTGGTTCAGGCGAAACTTACGTTCCAGCTTACGTTCGTCATTGTGAACGCTTGTTTTTAATTGTAAATTTTATGGCTAATGCCTTACAGCATTGCATTACGTTTAAGTTTGCATTGTGACTGTGGCCTTAAGTAGCTCAGGGCCAGGCCCATGTTAACGCACGGGCCAGAAGGACCAGGTCCCAGGGTCCCCAGTATTCAAGGGCACCCAATAGTTCTTAAAAAATATTTAATACATTTTTGAAACAATAAAATAAAAGTGTAAAAATGCCATGTATTGGCATAACGCTCGCTCATGTAAAATATCATGTATTGTATCGGCTTGCAACGCTTGTGCCGCGTATCATTGATAATATTTATAATATGGAATGTTGATGGTTGATGCAAGAATGTCACTCGATGATGAGAAGTTTAGTTTTTTTTAACAAAACTTGTTTTTAATTTTTTGGGGGCAGGAGGTCGGTGAAATTAAGAATAGGGGGCTCTTCAAATTAACATGGGCCTCCAAAGCTGTTAAAACGGCTCTATACAGAGCCTCTGACCGGGAGGTCTTGGGGTTCCAGACCCCACGGTGGCAGGATTTTTGACACGAGCTTCCGTTGTTACTCGTGATGCTACAATTAAACTTCAACTACTTCCTTCTGCTAGCCATATTAGCAGAAACATTCGTTTCATGATCGCTGACTTCATCTTGATCAAACACTTGAACACAAATAAAATCATTTTCTGTAGGTCTCCATCAGGAATTCAGGACGTCTGCAATAATACCCATACAGAAGAAGCAAAATTATTTAAAAAATGAAAAGTTAATTAGATCTCGCAGAGTACGGTAGGGGGTTTGTTGCTTTCGCGTCGAAGGGACGAAGAGCCCTAGCATGTGCCGTTGGCAAAGAGAGCCCTTGCAACCCCCTTCCTTCCTCCTCTTGTGCCTTCCCCCCACCCTGGATTAGATGGTTTAGGGTATCAACTGGAGGGCCTCTAACCGGGAAGTCTTAGATTCGAATACCGACGGTGGGAGGAACGACTCTAACTACATAGCTAGGTCGACTTCAGGCGCTGTCTGGAATTCTAGTGGCCGGTTGCTCTGATCAGCAGTTTTTCCCGCGGTTTCTTCTATCAATACCAGGACGAATGCTTGAGCAGTACCCTAACAAACGGGCTACGGACCGCGCGCAATCTTTCCTTCTTCTTCCTTTTCCTATCTTCCCCCCTTACTTATACAAGCTAACACCAAAATGCACTAATCGAAAGACTGATCGTGAGCTTAGAGCTTGTCGCGGCTGGGGGCGGTGCCCGTCTGATACTTGGCTGGGAAAACCTCTCTAAGCGGCGTGTATACTTCGGTTTTTCTTTCTTGGCGCGTGGGGGGTGTCATCAAAATGGAATATCTCACGGTATTTTGCGTCGTTCTCGGTTGTACCGCTAGGAGTCGCATGATCGCCAGCACTGCTCGATACAGTGCAATCGCTATCAAGCGGATCGTAGCGGCACAACCGAGAACGACGCCAAATACCGTGAGATATTCCATTTTGATGACACCCCCCACGCGCCAAGAAAGAAAAACCGAAGTATAGTTCGAGGCCGGGTCGCATCATTCAGCGGGACAAGATCACTGCTACCTCCCGAGGAAGAGAAACATCTACTAGGGACTAAGAGTCTGAGCATAGACGTCGAGAAATTCGAAATTATGAAAGATTAAGGATGGCCTTGACCTAAACGTTCTTTATGATCGTGTACTTTCAAGTTCTCGGAAGACTAAAGTGTCGAAAGTGAAGCAAGAAATTAAAACGAGGAGATATCAAATTAATATTTCGTTAAACATAGCAATTCATAAGTTCCTATCACGCGAATGATAGATGCGAGATATGAATTATGAGTATCTTAGTGTGAGTGCAATTCAGATCCTTATCAAACGCTGAAGGATTGAATATGGCATGAGAAAATTAATATATACGATATCATAATAATTATCACTAATCTGGAACTATATCTGTTCCTATGGCATGACATTATGAAGCAGTATGGTAGGTGTACACAAATAGCTGCAATATGTCTAGTGTATCTGGAGTTGACCTTCATAGTTGCTGCAAAATAATAGAACATTGCACGTGACGCACTGCACGGTGTCCTAACTCCTGCTTCGTGTATTTGCGCGAGGACACGTAGCGTTCTGGAGGGAGCCATATGCGTTCAGAATATGTGACAGTTGTACCCGGCTGCAATGCGATCGCAAACTGTGGCAGCAAGGCGGCGGGCGGGCAGGGGCGGATCCAGCCGATCATTTGGGGGGGAGGGCAGCATTGGAGATTTTTGCTAAATAATAAACATATTTGTTATATATTATATATACATATATAAAACTAGATGTTTGCTTTATATATATAAGGTATATAATAGGTAAATTCTGACGCCGTGCGACTGATCTCCATGAAAGTTGGCACTTCTACGTGTTTTTCACCCAGAAGCTTCATGTGCTGTTAATTAAGTTGTAACTCCACTACATAACTAACAAAACCAAATATTCACGTCAAATTCAACTTGCAACACTCGGCAGCATTTTCAGTCTATATCGTTAAATAACTCATTAAACCTACAATTTTGAGGTCAAGACCTCACACTGTAATCTATAGGATGGGGTCTTCATCAACATTCTATTACCTTTTTGCTGGTCCGGGCGCTTGTCGATATTACCTCACCTGCTCAGGGACGAGGAGAATCTGCAAATAATGTGAATGAGATGGACAGAGAGAGGACAGACACACAGAGACAGACTGAGACAGGGACAGAGAGAAACGAAGAGACAAAGAGAAACAGAGGGGGGCGAGGGAGGGACAGAGAAAGGAAGGTGGTAGGGATAAGAGGGAGATGAAGGGCAGAACAACGTCTGCCGGGTTCCGCTAGTATTGTGTATTATTTATGTACTGTAGATAAGACACTATACAATATTATTGTTTAAATAATTACATAATTCGAACATAAATATTTAAATCAATTTTGCCAAATAAAGGAAGGTAACGAAAACTCTTTCGGGGAGGTATGGCCCCCCATGCCCCCCCTCCCACGGATCTGTCAGTGGCGTGCTTCCTGTCGACTCCGTCTCCTCCAGAGTTCGGAGGCCTCGCGCGTGGGCGTGAGGGGGGGAAGGGAGTCGTCGCGTGCGGAGGTCCGCGCTCAACGCCCGGGGCGGGGGAGGGGGCAAGGGCGGTCTCCCCCACCCCACCATCGCTGACGGTCGGGGAAAACGGAGACTCGTCGCTAGCACGATCACAACAGCATGGCTGCTTTAACTGTCGTTCATGGCCTGCAACACTAACACCACTGGGTTGCCAACCGTCCTCAATTTGGGAGGACAGGCCTCCATTGATGTCAATTGTCCTCTCGTCCTCTTCTATATTTTTTTTTTATTTTTGTCATTTAAGGTTGCATCAACATCAAGGTCATTAGCGACCACTGTTGGGTTTAACGTTATGTAACTGACAATGACATGATAACGGCGTTGATAGGGGTGAAAGGACGAACACAAATACAACCATGCCTGAGGCAGGACTCGAAACCGAGATCCTTGGGGTCCGAGTTAGCTACGGCACTACTGGTTTTAGCGATCTCGGCCACGATCTTAATATTATATTAACTAATAGGTGCTCAATGAATATTATATTAAAAATAGGTGCTCAATGAGTGTTGTAAATAGTAGACTATTGTTTAAGTTTTAGGTAAGTGAGGTACAATGTGCGTTTCAAATAATTCAAATTCAGGTAGTTATTGTTAATTTTCATGAATATATTACTCAGCTCAACAGGCTGTTTTCCATTACATATTATGATTGAAGATGTAAGCATATTTTAAATTGTCTTCTTGAGCCCATTCACCAATTTTGCGGGTGGTCAGTTTAAAATTAAAGTCGATCTCATATTTTATAATAAAATATAGGTCAGAGATGAAATGCATTGTGCCGTCGAACCCCTACATCATACATCATACGTACTCTATCTACATCATCCGATCTACATCATACGTAGAATGTCCAAAATCAGGGACGTAGCGTCAGTGAACGTGGGTGATGTATTACATACCCTGACAATATCAGCCATTTTTATTTAAAATTAATTGTAAATTGTCCATTTGTTGTTTTATATTTGTATTACGTTTTGTTCCATTCATATTTCAAACATCGTGCCGTTGAGGATTCGATTCGTCACGTGGATTAACGACTCACTCTGAAATACCGCCTCGCCTGTGCTGTGAATCAGATTACAGCAATTCATTACATCCAGCGTGCTTATGAAATGACAATCGTGTTACGAAACTTCATTATTTTCTTCGATGTTTGTAAGGGAACAAGATTAATTTATGGGAATTATAGTTTTATAAAAGTTTATTACCTTATTTTAATGAGATGTGCAATGCACATCTGTGACGTGGAATGACGACCACAACGCGATCCGAGTGCATCTATATAATTATGGAATCGTATTGTTGTGCTAAGGACAAATTGAAAAGAAGAAGCATACAGACTCTAAGATTCTCTGAAGAAGAAAACATAATTAACGAAGGCCCAAAAAAACAATTCTCTTTTTCATTGCGAACATTAAAAAGGACTGAGACATTTCAATCACAAATGAAAATGTATAAACAAGACGTCTGGATGTGCAGTGAAAAGGGTCTAAAAAAATTATTTTCGTTATCTTCTATTCTCAAACGAAAAAGTGTTCAATTCCAGTAGTTGTGCTGTTTAAATGATGTTTACAAAGCTCTGAAGACGCATAGTAAGATCGCGTACACTGGTGAACGAGGAATATTTAGGAGTTTTAAATTATTTTTCTCATTTCTCGGTTTGCATACCCAAAGTCAAAAATCAGGCTACGCCACTGGTGATTATCAAGGACTCACCAAGCGCGACGTAGCTGTTCCGAATCCATAACGTTGGTCCTTCGCAACCGGTTCAGATCCCAAAAGCGTCACTTTTCCGTCAGTCGACAACGGAATTCCAGGAAAGCTATCCCGTTGTCCTAGCATAGCAGTCGTAAGGTTGACGAGGTGTAGACCACACAATTTAGTGATCGGTTGCAGTAAAGTGTAAGAAGGTTGTGTGCCAAGCTATCAAAGTGTATTAAATTTCAATATTTATAAATAATACGTACAAAGCTCTGAAGACACATAATAAGATTTCGTACACTGGTGAATGAGAAATATTTAGAAGTTTTAAATTATTTTCTCACTTCTTGGGTTACATACTCTAACCCAAAATCCAGCTACGTCCCTGTCCAAAATGGCGTGTGTGTGTGTGTGTGTGAGAGAGAGAGAGAGAGAGAGAGAGAGAGTGTGTGTGTGTGTATGTCATTGAGGCGTTGATGCATCCGCTGGGAGCGAAAGGGATGGCTGGGGAGGAGTCTTGTGCTTCGCGTGATGGCGGCGGCGGCGCCGCTGTGGCGGTGGCGGGGGGAGGGGGGCGAGAATCGATTCCGCCGCGTCCCCCCCCCCCCGGCACCGCCGCCCGGGGCCCGGCGGCCACCGCGCTCCCTGTCCACCTCTGGCTGCACCGCCCGACCCGATTGTGGAATTTTTGGTTTTCGTCTTTCATTCTATCCTTGATACATCATCATTTAAGGGATACATAAGGCAAACATATTAATTTTTGACATTTTAACATTTAAAAAAATATTTAGTTTTCTGAATAAATGATTCAAAGTACATACATCATTTTGAAATAATCTTCTAACATTTTTTGGATATTTTCTTTCTTCATTTACGTTTTTCAAAATGCCATTTACTTTCGGTACGTGCCTGTCATTTATGATATATCTTTTGAATGAATTCCTGTAGAAGATTGTGCGTTTCATTGAATGACAGACGAAACTTCATTCTGTAATGTTTACATAGCAAAACTTTATCTTCTATGATTATTATGTGGCAAACGTATTTTATTTACTTATTATATTGACATTCTACCCTCTGATTCTTCACGCCGCTATCCAAAATGAGCGACTGTATCCTGAATATACAGCATACCTATTAACTCATTTACGGAGGGGAAACCAATAATTAAATATTAATAGGGAAATATTCGTAGTTATTGCATATAACAAGGGCAGACATCACTATTCATACGATGCAATATTCTTATTACTGTCCAACATTCATCCAGTGTTTCCTGATTTTTAATTTTCTCACTTATCATCTTTTCAATTAATATGTTTTTGATGTTGAAAATCTCTGTAGTTGTCTAGGGTTCTTAACAGTGAGTGCTAGCTTTTATAATTGTAGAACAAACTGCAGGCCTTCAGAATAAATTTCCACAAAGAGATTTGTTTCATTTACAATATCAGTTACTACCCAGGAATGATATTTTACTTCGTGTTATTGTCTCCATCAGTAAACACATCTTCATCGATTTTGATAACTTCTGGCGCAATCTGTCTACACAATGCTCGCATCTTCATTCACAATGCGGATTGCGTCCTCTCATTCTGTGTTGGCAATTCGTTCAACCAAACCACGATGCAAATTTGAATAGATTTATAGATTTTACTGCATCGCTTGTACAATTTAAGATTCAATTACATCAAGAACTCTAAGTGATTTTGACAATTCTGTTACTTTAATATTGTCTTCCATTTTACCTTACCGCCCTTACTACGTATTGCTCGAAAGTATTGTTCTACTGCCGCAGAAATTCTCGATCTTTCTATTAAACAACTCGTATTGCAAGGTTATGTGCCGAAAAAACCGGTAAGTCAAAATATATGTGTGTGTATTACATACATTCATATACATACATTCACACATGTACATATATATGTATTGTGACGTATCGGTTTTTCGGTCCTGTACAACAATGATTGTGGAATGATAAGGGGACAGGTACTTTCTCGTGAATGGGCTTGGGGTACTTACGCACATACATTGGAAATACACAATTTTGATGCAACACATAAAACATTTTATTTGAATAACATAAAAATAACAGTCCCAAACACTCATACTTCTAAATATTATTTATTGATTCTACGTAATGACTCTATTTCGTTTGAACATTACTTCTCGTCAATGTTACTCATTACGTGTCTCAGTTTTATTTAGTTTCTTTACAGGAGTAATAAAATGGTGCTGATCCAAATAATTACAAATTATTTTACTTAACTAGTGATATGTGAATTGGGCATCTCATTAATCTTTATCTTCAGCCCTCCAATAATAATCCACACTGAACTAATATTTCCTACAATCCGATGTAGTACCCTCGACCAGTTCTCTATACCTCATATCTGCTTTTCATACTTCCCTTGAAATGAATGAGTAATACTCATGAACAGTCTTACAATTCGTTGTACGTGTGTTCACGCTCGCTTGGCCGCTGCTACCCTCAGGAGGGGACGCCTGACGCGTCGTGTTTACATCGCCGCCCCGTGACCTTGTCCGGTGCGCTTTGCGGCCGCTCCTGGCTGCCCGCCGGTTTCCCACGCCCACCAAAGCTTCTCGATGGCCGCGAACACTCCATACACAGCACTCTCTGCTCGTCTTCCAGAATATCACCTCGCACATGCACCAGTTTATTTACTCATAATAACCTTATTTGTCTTTGAATTCCGCCCGCACGCTTGATTCCATTAGTCGCTATTCATTACACGCGTTGAAGCGTTGTTGACGTAAATTATGATAATGCCTCACAGTTTTACGTAATCACTTTACCTCCGATATTTACAATCCACCTCGTATTCACACTGTTGCAGTTCACTGTGTCCACGTTTCCCATATTCACCTCGGTACGCCAACATGTCCACCAACTATTTGCCTAATACCAACAATATTTACTCACTTTTCACTCTTCGATACTTCATCCGGGGTCTAACCATTAATCTACACTGTTCTTCTTTACTTAAAGTTCATTTCGTAAACGACGGATTTAGGTTTACACACAAATGATTTCACGGCTACTTTTGCGTTCGTCCATGTCGTTCATTCTCGTGGTCAGGCACGCACTCTCTCTGCCTGTATTCTCGGGCCCACTGGGCGCGCCCCTCGCTCGCCGACTTCCCTGACTCGTTCCGAAAGGGTCAGCCGACGCGGCCAGACCGCTGAAGTCAAACAGTGCTGGCCGCATCTGGCCCGTGTCGGCCGCTGCATTTTTAATACGAAACGTATTATAATAATTCGTTTCTATATATATATATATATATATATATATATATATATATACACACACACACACACACACACACACACACACTAGCGGAACCCGTCAGACGTTGTTCTGCCCTCATCTCCCTCTTTCCCCTTCCATCACCCTTTCTGTCTCTCCCTCCCCCCTCTCTCTCTGTCCCTGCCTCAGTGTGACTATCTGTGTGTCCTCTCTCTCTTTGCCCCTCTCATTCACATTTCATTTAGTTGCAGATTCTTCACGCCTCTGTGCACGTGAGGTAATATCGATAAGTACCGGACCATAAAAGTAATAGAATGTTAATGAAGATATCATCCTGTAGATTTCGCTGTGAGAGACGTTTCTTTGAGGCCCTAGGCCTCAAAATTTTAGTTTTTAATGCCTTAGAACACTTCGTATAGGAGTTATGTATATTATATATATAAATTCCTCTAGCATTTTGTGTAGTCAGATTCTACGTTTTGTGGGTCACTGATATGGAAAATCGATTGACAGTAAATGGTCTTCGTCTGTCAGTCCGTCCGTTTGTTTTCAAGTCTAAAGACTAAACCGTTCAGACAATTTTCTCCGAAATTAACATTTTGTGATCTATCTGCACTAACCCAAGGCTCTGTGAGTTTGATACGGATATTTTGATTTTGGGGAATGTTTTAAATGAAACCAAAAGTCACTACAATTCTCACAAAAATAGCTCAAATTTTTTAAAACGTTTTTCCTCGGATAGCGTAAAAAAATGATTAATAGTTCTGCAAGTTGCATTATCTTTCAGATCATTGAATTTCCAAAAAGTTTAAGCCTTTTTTCATCTTTTTACAAAAATATCCTGATATGAAGAGATTATTTATCTTTAATGAAATCTGTTCTTCAAAGATAGATTAAATAAGTTCACGCACAAATTTTCGAAAATATAAGTAGTAATTACGCGTGAAATGTGAGCAATTTCTAAATATTTTCTTATAAATGGGGTTCAATTTTTTTTTCTTCATATGCATATAGAATTATGTAATGGCGCGGCAAAAAATAGCCCTTTTCAACAAAAAATCTATATTATGGAACTCTGATTTGGAAAATGTGATAAATCTTGTTTCAATATGTAATAAATTATTTTCTCTAACACTTGCAAAGAGGATCTAAGATCTTTAGGTACGTGATACATTAGTTTACGGCAAAACGGGTCTGTCTGTTTGCCTGCGTACCTGCCTGTGTGCCAGTCAGTCTGTCAGCCTGTCTGACTATCCGTCCGTCTATCCGTTCGGCCTGTGAAAAACTACAGCACCTAAATTATTCGTAGAATTACACTGACGTAACAAAAATCATCGGATACTGCCTGATATCGTGTCAGACCTCCGTTTGCTCGGCAAAGTTAAGCAACTCGACGCGTCATGGATTCAACAAGTCGTTGGAAGTGGCCTGCAGAAATATTGAGCCTTGCTGCCTCTATAGCCGCCCATAACTGCGAAAGTGTTGCCGGTGCAGAATTTTGTGCAGGAACTCGCTTCTCGATGATGTCCTATGAATGTTCCATGGAATTCATCTCTCGAATTGTGCAGAATGATTTTCTAATCAATCGTGAACAAGTGTGTCTGGTGACAAGGCACATTGTCATCCATAAAAATTCCATCGTTGTTTGGGAACATGAAGGTCCATGAATGGCTGGCTGCAAATAGTCTTCAAGTAGCTGAAAATAATTTCCAGTCAATGAGCGGTTCAGTTGGTTTTGAGAACCCAGTCCATTCCATGTAAAACATCCGACACCATTGTAGATACAACATAAGATTGCACAGTGCCTTGTTGTCAACTAGGGTCCGTAGCTTTTTGGGTCGGCGCCACACTCAAACCCTGCCATCAGCTCTAACCAACTGAAAACGCGACTCTGACTAGGCCAATGTTTTTTGGTCGTGTAGGGTCCAATCGATATGGTCACGGATCCAGGAGAGGCGCTGCAGGCAATGTCATGCTGTCAGCAGAGGCACTCGAACCGAACTTCTGTTGCAATATCCTGTCGAAGCCAAAATTCGCAGCTCCGACCTAATGGCTACGTTCATCGTATTCCCATATTAATTTCTGCGGATATTTCACGCAGTGTTGCTTGTCTGTTAGCACTGATAACTCCAGGCAAACGCCGCTGCTCTCGGTCTTTAAGTGAAGGCCGTCAGCCCCTGAGTTGTCCGTGGTGAGAGGTTATGCCTGAAATGAGGTATTCTCGGAACATTCTTGACACTGGATCTCGGAATACTGAATTCCCTAACGATTTCCCAATTGTACGTCCAAGTGTTTAGCTCCAACTACCATTCCGCGTTCAAATGCTGTTAATTCCGGTCTCGCGGCCATAACACTCCAGAAACATTTTCAAATGTATCACTTGAGTACAAATGAAAACACTGCAAATGCTCTTCCCTTTTATACTTTTGTTCGCAATACTACTGCTATCTGTATAATTGCATATTGCTATCACATGACTTTCGTGACCTCAGTATATTGCCGAACTAAATAATTCTCAATTTTTCCGGACTGGACCGAGGTTCGACAAATGTGAGTCTTCGAAATTTCGGGGGTAAATAACATGAAGACTGGTGGGTTTACAAAATCTACCCCAAAATGGCTCATTTTTTTCTTTAAATTTCTTGTAAGAATAGAGCGACGTACACATATAAAGATCGCATATGTCTGAATTTCAGTGCTAACTGAATTTTGAAAATTTGCAAAAGTTTGAATTTTTCGGCATCTTCCTACAACAGAAATGTTGAAGTTACAGATTTCTTCTTCTCATGAAATTTGTTCTTCATATATAGTTATTTATTTATTGATAGGTACATTGTTGAAAATAGGTATTTTTCGTATACAAGTTGAAACGGAACACATTGGGAATTGGAACACACGGTACACATTCATCTATTTTAATCTATTAATTTTTTCGGCAATATGTACATTTGTGAGGCAATGTTAACATTAAATTTTATCCTCTTTAACAATTATTTGCCTCATTTTTCTACACGACTTAAGCTTAAAGAGATATGAAGGAAAACCTGAAAAGGTCATGTACTGGATTTTCCGACGGATGGAAGTGTACTGGATTTTCCGACTTCTTTTTTTATTTTATTTGTCAAAAAACAGTAAAAACTGTATATGACGTGTGGGGAAAGAGATTTATCTGCTCACATTTTCTTGAGGCCCAGAATAAAAAAAAATTAAAAAGAAAATTTTAGAAACTACGAAAATAGAAAAACGAAAAAATGAATTTAGAAAATAATTATTTTAGAAAAATCAAAATATTTGAAAAATGTTAGTTCCCGAGTTATAGAACATCAATTTCAACGGTAATGAACTACAAGCAAAAGGAGTGCTCAACAAAACGTGCGCACAGTGAAGCTACATTTACGTCCAGAAGCAAAACAAGGGGCCATCTCAGCATTTGCTCAGTGGATCAGGGAAACTGGACAAAAATCTGATCTATCATTGACCCGGAAGCTGAAGAACATTACTTTTTACAGGCGTATTAAATATTTTCTTGGAGTTAGCGCAGTCAGGAAGGTCGAAAACGTAGTGTTTTAACTAGTAACCTGGGTAACGTACAACATACTCAAAGAAATACTAGTTTTTATTCTTTTTTTCAGGTAATTTATTTCCCAACTGGCACGTATATCATTTAGGTTGTACCTTTCAATTATACTGTCAGTTGTTTGTTTTTCATTTCTTGAATACTTTGGGCCTATCATTGTTGGACTACACACACATTTCATTCCACTATATTCTTGGACAGAATTTAAAACTTACCAACCACCCATTAGAGGCCTTAAATTAAAAAAAAGTTGCCTTGCAATTCCGGTAAGTTCCCTGTTCCATTTGACTAAATATGAGAATACTCTTAAATCACCACCCACAACCCAGTTCCACGTAAGCCCGTTAATGTCTTCAATTTTCATCTGGATTTTCCTATCCATTCAGTTGTGCACAGAGTTATGGAAGTGATTATTTATTAAAGAAGGGCTTACGGTTCCAATTTGCTATGCCTAGAGTGTAAATTCGTTTAAAAATAATTTATTGCGAGTAAAGTGAGGAGTGGTTGAAAAGGAAGAAAAGTGTTAAATTAAAGCTGCTAAAACATCACGACCTTTCTTGCCCGTATTGTCACGCAAAATTGCGCGAAAAGTATTCAAATTTTCTCAAATTGTATCTTTAAGAAACAGATTTCATTAAGGGAAAAACTCTATCTTTAATATTTTGTTTGTAGGAAGATCCCGAAAGAATTTTGAACTTTTGCAATTTTCGAAAAATCAGGATTTTTCAAAGAACATGAGACCTGCACCATCATAAAAAACGATGAAATCCTTTTCTTTTCAAAATTTGGAAAATGTCCTCAGACGCTTGATGTACGCCCCAAGTACCCCCCAAAATTAATATATCGATTTCAAATTCAAGGGGCGACGAAATCAGCCAGACGGATTGGGAACATCAATTTTGAAGAAAATCGGCTGAACGGTTTAGCCGCTAGCGTTGTTGACGGACGTTTTGCCGTCATTTCGATTATCAAGAACTCACAAAGCATGAATTCTAGCTACATCACGTGATAGAGGATTTTTTTTAAATCTAGCAACTGGATTTATCCTCTTTTTCGTTACCAGGGTCCTGTGATAAGAGTTTTCTGCCAAAAATTCTCCGTTTTCCCGCGCAGCATTAGAAAACTTTGTCTCCACTCCGTAGCGAGAAATTAAAAAATCGTGTGCTTATTCCCCAGTGTCTGGGAGAAATCTTATCTCTCATTGACTGGAATGGCATCGCTGCCATCACAGGGCCTTACAGGGCCATCGCTGCCATCAATTCCCATTTAACGTGATGGAGACCATTACAGTGGCGCGATCTCGTCTGTCACCTTCTTACAGCAACTAAAATACGAACTGCTGCCAACGATATTTCAAACATGCCTGGCTGCTGCGTGGGTTCGCGAGACGCAAGCAGGCGCGTAGTGTTACAAAAGATGTTGGCACTTTCTTCAGAGGTTTCGTATGTGAATATATTATAAATAATTGAACATTTAGAAGAAACTTTTTATATTTCTCACAAATTAGCCAATTTTTATGTGCGGATGTTGGCGTCCCTAACCTGCAGCTGTATCGAGCGATACTATCGCATCCCATAGTAGCACCTTCGAACTTTTGTTTTGTTATTTAAGTTCGCATCCACTACTAGGTCATTAGCGACCACTATTGTATTTAACGTTATGATATGAGGATGAAACGCTGTGATGATAGAGGGTGAAAGGACGAACACATACAAGCACAACCATGCCCGAGGCGGGACTGGAATCCGCGACCACTCGGTCCGAGATCACTACGGCACTACAGCCATCTCGGCCACGGGGCCGACACCCTCGAGCTTTGGTGGAGAGTTGCAAGGCCCTGGTCGGCGGGCTGCCGAGGCGCCGTGCACCCGCCGTGCGGAGCGCCCTAGCGCCCTACGTGCAGCAGCTGCGGGCGGCGCGGCGCGGCGCGGCGCGGGTGGACCCTTTGCGTCGCTCCCCTGCCAACCCCTCCGCCGTTGCGCCGCCGCACGCGGGGAAACACGGTGAGTGCCCGAAGGGGGGGGCGGGGCGCTCGTCGCCAGGTGCGCTGACTCAGAGCGCGTGCAGGCGGCGGGGGTGCGCATGGGAGCAAACGGCGAGGGTTTCAGCGGCGTCGATGGTGTAGCTGTTCGCGTGACGGACTCTTATACCCAAATTCGCGGGTTCGCACCCGATCGATGTCGTGGATTTTTAAGGGCGAAAAAATCCTGCGCACGCCTTTCTTCGGAGGGGACGTAAAGCCGGTTATAGATTTACTATATGTCAAAGATCCTAAATGAAGCCTCTGAGCTAAATTCAAGTCGCCTGTTTCGTCACTAGAGTAATACCTGCTTTCCGCTAGTTGCTGAAAGGAGCGTAGCGAAATTTGTGTGGTCAGACGGAAGAGCAGACCTCATGGTCTGAGTCTCTCCACGTAAAATAAGGCATCATTTCAATTCATTTCAATTCAATTCGATTCAATAGGTTAACTTCTCGAAAATGTTTAACCAGCAATCATAGTACGACCGTAAACTACCGGATAACTGTAGCCGAAGATGGTAATACTGGTCTTTAGAAGTATCGGGGGTGATTCGACACACACAGTGGAATGCTTACGTTTTTGTTTGAGAAAGTGACGTATTTTTCGCGCACGTAAAGTGTTGCTTAACACACAAGTGTTGCTTGACCCTCCTACCATATCTGGGGTCTTCATAGAACCAATCATCATTAATTTTAAATATTTTCCGGAATTTTTCCAGGATAATTTCAGTCTTCTAGATAAGTTTTCGTGCACGTATTACTCAGGTACCAAACCATTTTCAAATATTTTTGAAATTTTATTAAAGAGTTATTAATTTTTTTCGTTTCCTGTGACCAGTTTGACCTAACGTATGTGTAAAATAAAACCTGTTATTTTCCCATTCTCATTTGAAATATTTGGTCCTGATCTTCAAAAAAAAGTGTCTGATATTTCAATATTTAATTTATCTCGAAATAACTTTCACAAACTCTTATAAATATTCCAGAAACATTATGCACCAAAAATGCGGTAGAGGTTATTCTATTTATGAAATATTAAATATAAATAAATTATATTTATTATGTTATTAAAAATAATTTAAAATATATCCTTTCATAAAATATATTTTTTACACTCCGTACATTGCCATACAGGTATACATTGGTGTTTACCACTTACAATTATCAGTAAACCATGGGGTCCAAAAAGACCTCATGTATGGTACTTGATAGTAAGTAGCAGATATGGTATGAGGGTTAACATCGCTGGCAGCCGATGACTCGCGACAACTCACGTTAGACTTGCTTCCGTGACTCGTTTCTGGACACCGATCTGTCAAATTGTAGTGCTGCGTTGCTTGGATATATTTAAAGAACAGACTAAATTTGAGAGCGTAGGCTTCTGCGGCCGGAGTCAGTAGTTACTTGGCTTTCCGGGAGACGCCGCGTCCAAGGCACAGGTGCCAACGTTTCGGCCGTCATTCTGTGACCTTCCTCAGGGCGAAATGCCCATCAAATATCGTCCTGAAGAAGGTCGCAGAATGGCGGCCGAAAACGTATGCGCCTTTTTTTAGGACGCTGCGTCTGAGGGACAGCCAAGTAGCTAAAGACTATTTTTCGTTTCAGCAACTTTGTCGTGACGAGAATTATCAACCTCCAATGGCTTGACGCTCATCACCAAATCTCGAGCGGCAATCGATTTTTCACTCAGCACATCTGAAGTTCAAGGTCAGAGAATGGATAGCTTTTTGTCACACATTTCTATTAGCGTTCTGGGTGTTTGCTTAATGCAAATAGTCCCTGGATTAATTATTACTCTTTATTTTTACTGGAATACTCACTAGTAACATACGAGAGTTTTACTTCTGGAATTTATCTAACCGCACAAAACATTCCCTGTGCATTTGACTTCAGAATCTGCCAAACGTTTTCATGTGCTTGAGAATAAGAATATTTTGAGTAAAAAAGATAACTGCAACTTAAACAAATAAAATTATTTTCATTAAGATTCATGGAGAAAATATAGCAGAATGACATGGACTGAAGTCTAGTTGCGAGAAGTATCACTCTAGCTTTGAGGGGATCTGGTCTTATGGAAGAAGGTATGCTCAAGCTGAATGTCATGTTCCAGAAAACTAGTAAAAATGTTCGATTCATTTTGTAAGGTTTATAATTGTGATATTGAGAAGCAATATGGGCGATAACTCGATGAGGCTATAATTATCCTTCCGTGGACTTGAGAGAAAGCAACAGTGGTGTGAAAAAACAAAAAACAGAAAGAGCAAACATGTATTCGTTAATTGTGGTTAGTTATAATCTGTATGTGTCAAACCGCATCCGCAAGAGCTCCTTGCCCGTCTGGGGAGCGCCGCGGTCCTACGGGCACGGGCAACTTCCCCTCACTCCGCACTCATTTTCCCTTAAAATCCAGAAAGGGGTGTACAGGCACAAACTGAAGCGGCACGAGGCGGTGAACAGTGGCTTCGTACGAAAATATGCGTGCCAGATTTTTTCTATCAAATAACCGAGAATTGTATTATGTTTATATTATTTACTACTGCTAATTCATGTTTGTGTTCTCTTTTAATTCTGCCTTGTATAAACATTTGAGCTAAGCCGTAGAAATATATTTGAATGATGATTTTTTTCTTGTTTTCGTCTGGGTTATGTTTTATTAAACAATTCAGTTATTTCTGTACATGTAAATAATGTTAAATAAATTAACAAGTTTCTATAAATTAACAAGTCTTGGCTTAGGGGCTGACAGCTATTTTTAACCAGACAGTGGTTTTATCAAACAAGAATCTTGTCAGTTAAACCTTCTACATGCGAGTAGAAAAACTGTTGCACTCTTAAGTAGATCGCTTACGACATCAAGATACTGTCGCTTCAAAAGTTCAATGTTAATCTCAGTTGATAATTTGAAACCTGACTGATGTATTATTCCATTTTAATGGATCATTTCTCTGCTTTAGTAGAGGAAAAGGTAATTCATGGAGATGAATTTGGGGCAATGACTGTCAACTGCTTTCTCTAATCCCTGCCACAGGCGGAGTATCTATTGATAGACCGCCACATCTGAGCAATTTGTACAACCCTTACTTTTGCGCGTGACTTTGCCTGCCTTAAGGCGGCTCCACACATTCGGCATTAGCCGAGCAGCGAGCTGCAGCTCGCCCAACCCCTACCAGGTGATGTGTTCGGCAAATGTTCACTTCCTTTGATGTGTCCAAAAGACCAACACGCGGTGGGTAGGGCGAGCGCCGAATGTTCGTCACTCGGCAAATAGCAAGC
>JAHLJT010009355.1:81631418-81679377 GCA_031308135.1 Acheta domesticus
AAAACGGATGTACAACTCGTTGTTCTGAGAGATCGACCGCGTTTTGTTCCGAGTTAAATTTTCCTCATTCCCTCTCCCTGAGAGTGAGAGATCACGTTCACGACTAAAGACCTGTGCATTTTTATGTAATGAGATATTGTAGCGATTACTACACAATTGAAATACAAATTGATTTAAACAACATGCATTTCAGTGCAAATGCTGATCTGACTAAGAATAGGACTCTGGATTGCCCAGAGGCAAAAAACAATTTAATGTAAGGCCAGACGCATCCATACACCCTGGAGAAATATTTCGTTTTAATTTTTACTGAGGTGACTGCTACAGCACAGAGGCTTTGGACCGCAAGTAGGAGGGGAGTGCCTAGATCAATTAGATTAAGATTCTAAATGTTATAGAACATGAGATTCGATTGAGTAGTTTATTGCTGGAGCTCGGCGCGGTCACTGGGCAGAACAGCCGGGGGGTTCTTAACATTCAGCAACGCCCCACACGTGCAGGGTATGACCCCACCTCGTCTTCTGCAGGCGCGCAGTAAGTTGCATTCCTGCTCGATTTGATACGGCATGGTCAATGGCTTAGAAATAAAATGTTATACAAAGCATGAAGTATGCACTGATGTGCCCTACCAGGAATTACACAAAAATATAATTAAAATATGGCATGCAACAGTTTGATATCGCCTGGGAATCGACCAATTTTACTCAATCATGCAAATCGCTGAACAAGTAAATCCAATGACGTAATAAATCAATTAGTGATTCAGCCCAACAGTACCTACAACGTTTTATGATGACAATCGACTCTATCGTGTGGTTCCAACATTATGTCTGCACTATTTTGATAACACACGAAAAGTAAGCTTTGCTTCACCATTTTAGGTAACATAATATTTTGCCACAAGCTATAAAGACAGGGGCTTCAATTTTTCCTAAAGCGCAAAAATATTATTTTTTAAAAAGTGCTAATGGGATTTTTTAATGAGCAACACGTCCTTGAATGCCTTCCTTGCGATAATTGAAATTAAAAGTGACCCCTTCATTTTTGCTCAAGAAAATCACTTGAGTAATAAATCAACAACAATTTCTATAAAATTTATTAAATGCGATAATCCAATTAACAAAGGAAATAAATAAGAGGTTAAACATTCAACAGAATTTTGCGCGCAATTAAACATATCTATTCGATCGATGATTCACTCGGTTTCAACCCGGTAGTGAGAGTTATGTTAAGTAACATTACATATAGATACAACCATCGAAAATGCGATTCTATCATAAGCATATCAAAGAAACTGATAGTTTTGTATACAAGTTCATAATATTTGTGACTGACTCAATGTCGGTACAAGTGAAGGGTCAAAAAATAATTTACCAAACAAACAGTTATAATTTTCCAAAGTTTAAATGTTTTAATGAAACTCGCACTTTTCACCACAGTGATAAGCATTCGTTATTGTAATCGAAATCAAAAGAAAAACTTGCCGCGTTTTTGGAAAAAACAATTGATAGGGAACTGTGAACCACAACTACCCTACCAATTAAAAATTCCATAAATTAATTTCAAATGTTCAGATTATCAAATTGAAACACACTGAGAGCGAAAAATTGAAATTTTGATAAAATCTTGTACTGAGATGATTCATGTACAGGCAAAAAATACTTGAAATAAGTAACAATGAAAATAGTAACATTGAACATGGTATGCAGGTGAACATGGTTTTATATCAGACGAAGTCATGTTTTTCAAGAACAACTAGTGGTGCAACAAAATGGCACAGGACTTTCTTGTATAGTTTTAGTTTCTTATTCACTTGATTCGGGGCTAAACTTTTACGGCTTCCTCACAACCTACACGCCGACCTACACGTGGGCTGGCAGAGCTTTCCCCAACCAGATATCAAACAACAGCTTCCCTACATAACATCAATCCGGTATCTTCTAACAACGGGGCACAACCGCGGCAGGGGCACGCCCTAAGCTCCCGTTTGGTCTCCCATTACGTGTAGTATTGTTGTGAAAGTGTAACTTGGTGTGTGTGTGAGAGAGAGAGGATATGACAAGGAAGAGGAAGGGAATATCGCGTGCGGTGCGTGGCTCGTTTGTTACGATACTGCCCCGGAATTCACCAGAAGTTGATAGGAAAATATATACAGAAAACTACCGATCAGAGCAGCCGCCTGTTGGAATTTATCCTCCAGAACAGCGGCTAAATTCGACCTCGATCTGCAGCCAGTGTCCAAAATCGTGCAAACCGTCGAGGCTCAAACCCTAGGCCCACCCGATCAGAGGCACTGCCGTGACGTTTGTTCCACTTAGCCATCTGCGCCGGTGTTGTTTAGAGGAACAGGGGGAAACGAGGAGAGTGCTATTCACTGCGAATGACCCCACGGAATCGGTGGATACCGCGAGGATGTCCTGGGAGGTCTTTAAGGCGCCCGGCAAATGGCAGCGGGAAGAGGGTTTGAGCAAATCCGCAACATGGGAAGAGGAATGGACCTAGTACAAGAACGTGTGGTATTGTTCTGCTGTGCTATTTTTCAGCAATACACGTTTTTTGTTTATTTTCTGATCGAAAGCGGTGGTTTAGCCTGGATTAAAGCGAGTCTATTGAAACTTTGAATTAATTGAAGTGAAGACTATCCAACCATGGTGCAAAGATACGTCTTCGGGAAGGCAGAGGTCTTCAGGGGATATTTACCCTGTCTTGTGCAGTATCATTCAGGCAAGTTGCTTCAACTTCTACTAAAGGCAACTACTGCTAGAAATAATGATAATATGGGTGAGTTAAATCGGCGCACCGATTTTTGCTCGTTCTGCGCATCACCAGTTTGCGTCATGAACCACGTGACCACAGCACGGGCACTTCGTTTGAAAAAGCCAGACCACACACTGGCCGCCATGTTGCATGGAGAAGAGTTGAGAGTGAGAAGTGTTGAGAAACATTTTGGAAGTGGTACAAAGTGATAACTTTCAACAGTAACCAACCAAAAATAACACGATGAAGGTGTACGAGATGCAAGATTTACAAGAAATGCTTGATAAATCTGTTTTAATGACTTGCAACGAGGCGATACCTTTGGTATCTGCATTTAAAATCCCTGCTAATATTGCGGAAACTGATTGCTGAAGTTCTTTGGCTTAAGTCGGATACCACGCGGAGGAACCCCCCCCCTGTATCCAACATTTTACAAAAGCATTCAGAATGCACATGGAGGGTGAGGAGAGAGTAGGGGTTGGAGGGTGGGGAGAGGTCTTGAGGGTGTGCAGGGGCGGGGATGTGTAGGGTGAGGAGGGGGTAGAGAGGCTTGACAGTGTGGAGTGTGGACAGGATGGAGGGTGTGGACAGTGTGGAGAGTGTGGAGGGGGTGTAGAGTGTGGGGGGGTTGTAGTGTGGAGGGGTGTAGAATGTGGAGGGGGTGTAGTGGTGGAAGGGGTGGAGAGTATGGAGGGTGTGGAGGGGTGGAGAGGGTGGTGGGCTGGAGAGGGGTGGAGGGTGAGCAGGGGGTGGAGAGGGTTAACGGCGTGAAGGGTGTGGAGAGAGTGGAGGGGGTGGATTGGTTCCGGGAGCGTCAACTTCAGAGGTCATTAGTGCCATAAGTGTAATGTGTTTTTTTCATCGGGAGGTGGTGGTGATCATTTCCCCCACTGACTGTGAAATCCGGCGCCGACCTACCGTCCGACTAGCGTGTTTTCCCCTAACCAGGTATCTCCCACAAGCCAGGGCACCGCCCCAGCCGTGTAGTGCATATTAGTGTGTGTGTGTGTGTGTGTGTGTGTGTGTATGTAATGGGTGATGATAGGAACAAGGAAAAGGAAGGAAAGATCGCACACGGTCCGTGGCCCATTTGTTAGGGTACTGCTCCGCAATCGCCTGGTTGTTGATCGGAGAAACCACGAAAAACTACCGATCAGAGGCAGCCGGCCTCTAGAATTCTGCAGACAACGCCTGAATTCGACCTAGCTGACAAGCTAGTGTTGAAAATCCTGCCGCCGCGCCGTCGGGACTGGATCCTAGGACCTCCCGGTCAGAGGGACTGCAGTGACATGAGTTGATGCACTGAGCCATCTCTCACCGCTTGGAGGGGGTAGAGAGTGTGGACCGGGTGGTGAGTGTGGAAGGGTGGAAGGTGTGGTGGGGGTGGTGGGAGTGGGCGGGTGTGGTGGGGGTGAAGGGTGTGGTGGGGGTGGAGGAGGTGGTGGGGGCGGAGGTGGTGGTGGGGGTGGAGTAGGTGTTGGGGGTGGAGAGTTGGAGGATGAGGAGAGTGTGGAGGGTGTGGAGGGTAAGGTGGAGGTAGACAGGGATGACGGTGTGGAGAGAATAGAGGAGGTGGAGAGTGAGGAGGGGTGAGGTTGTGTGGGTGTAGAGATTGTGGAAGGGGTGGAGAGTGTGGAGGGGGTGGTGGGTGTGGAGGGGTGGAGAGCGTGGAGGAGTGGAGAGCGTGGAGGGGTGGAGGGCGTGTAGAGGTGTGGAGAGGGTTGAGGGTGAGGAGCGTGGGGTGGGTGTAAAGGGGGAGGAGTGTGGAGGGGGTGGAGGGTGTAGAAGGGGTGGTGGGGGTGGAGTGTGAGGAGGGTGTGGACGGTGTGGACAGTGTGGAGGGTGGTGACGTGCGCAGCGGCGTGGGGGCAGGGCCGCGGCGCGGAAGACCTTGGCGCCCACTCCACCGCAACAAACCCCAACTGCACCTCAGAGCGGAAATTACATTTCGCCCATCGCCAGGGGCAGAGGAGGCTGTGGCCCTCAGGTGGGGCTCCCCTCTGGGGGGAGGGAGGGGTCCTCGCCGGCCACGTGAATGGCGGTAGGGTCTCGCAGTTTCATTGGAGCCAATTTATTCGGCAAATGAACGCACTAATTGCTTGGGTTACCGTTTGCGAATAGAACAGCTTAAACGCTATCAAAAACATTAACTTAAACGACTCGTATTATCTTCCCTTGCGAGGGAGGCAAATTTGAAAACAGAAGCCCGCCAATTTTCGCCAGAGGGTATATTCTGGTGTCATGTGATACGGATAGAACAATAAATACAATGAGAAAGTAAATGGATCGCAGTGATGGTTGATGGGTCATGAACCCAAATAAATAATATCGTCATCCACGATATTAGTAAGATTTTACATCTATTCGCAACTTCAATCAGCAACTCCGAAGCCGATCGCAGCGTGTCACGTGTCCGGGACTGATCTTTTGGGAGGCTGCGTTTAGGGTGTTCGGAAATCCCGAAAAGCAGCAGTTCTACATTTTACAGAACCGAAACGTATCATTTTGTACTAAAGATTTACAAAAAGCCACAACAGTACATAGAGACATTTGCAAAAAGTACAAGAAGCAGAGTATTTCTTTGCTTGTCATTCATTTTTATGAACACACACGGCACGCGCTACACCACCGCTTTTCTAGCACGCCTGCTTAGTGGCGAAAGTAACAAAACGCGGAGTGTTTATGTGGAAATGTAAGAATGGAAGGTGATATTCCAAATTACATATCTTCTTCCACGTTGTCAATGTGCTTACGAGATTATCTACCTAACGCATGGTTATTCTCTTTTGGATAACAAAGCAATTTCACTAGCTTTGACGAATTGGTGAAAGAGAACAACAGCTCTTAACTTGATTCAATCACTTTGAAACAATGAACAATTTTATTCCTCCAAGTTAAAAAGCATCAAGCACTAACAGTAAATTATCGAACCCAGTGGCGTCTCCTGACTAGTAGATGTGGGGATGCGATCATGGTATTACAGATTGAAGGCATAATTGCATATATTTACAGTCTGCGTCATTCTATTTTACTCTGAAGTATTTTAGAAGTTTATTTTGCAAATTAGATGCCTACTGAATTTCCCTTGAAAATCACAAATTTCTCACTGTACAAAACAATAAAACTAAAAAATAAACCATTAAAAAGTACATACCTAATTTTCGAACTCGAGATCGATTCGCGTTGTCTTGGTTCTCAATCATTAATTACCTTAAGTCTTTCAGAATAGGAGAAAGAACTAAACGGAATTTGAAGAATCCTGTCTATAGAACAATGAGACGTTTGACTACTGTTCTATGTCACAAGTAACTCATCCGCTGCCATAAATGTACTGGATGAGCTCGCCATGTCGCGTCCTTTCACACACACACATTTTATTCTTTCACGTTACAATTTCGAATTCACGATTCTCTTTAACGCATCAATAGTTAAACAATGTAGTCTATTTTACGCACATTCAGTACGAAAACAGCATTTACGCTACAACGAAGGACACACAAGACGAACGAAATTACGTCGCACCACCGTTTGGACTTCACGAACTGTCCCCACCTACTATTTTTTATATGAAGGCAGTGGTCTTGTTTTGTCAGGCCTGCTAACACACATCATATTACCCACCTAAACTGAATCAAGTTGAAATGTGCTTAAGCATAGTTGGCAGACAATGAGTTGCGAAGAAAGACAGTCGTGCTGTCTGCCCCTCGCGCCCCGCTTCGGGGCCCACTATCGCGGCACGTGACGTCTGTGATTCCCAGACGTACGGCCGAATTATGACTGCATCAGAGGAGGGGTATGGAAGGTTCTTGGGAGGGGATACAAAAACGCCAATGAGACCTCAGAAGCCTGAGATGTGAGAGGCCTGGTCACATCATCGGCCGTCGAAACCACACAGCTTGCACACAGCGCATGGCCGTGAGTTCAATGACCTCACCAACGTAGCGATGTTGTTCAAGGGATGCTTTTTGTCCCGTCTCATCTAGCGAAGGAAATACCGCCTATTGGAGAGCGCACGTAAATGGCGAGAGGGAATAAACAGAGGGAGATGCTTACAGAAGAAAGTAAATTACTTTACTGAAAATAGTTTAAAGTAATGAAAAACTTGGGGATGCAACGCATCACTCGCATACATTGAGCCTACGCCACTGATCGAACCATCTTTCACTAGAAACCTTGGAATGATTGCCTGTTGCGACCTCTTCCAAACTATTGGTGCAACAGAATGGCACAGACTTTCTCGTATTCTTTTTCTATTTCCTTGGGTCTGGACTAGCTATTCAGAATTGCCACATACTCCTGCCAGTTGCCGTCTATCGCCGCCCAAAGCACATTTTTTGACATTTTATTAATTTTTCGGTTACTTAATGGTAGAACGGAAATATTAATTTTAGAATATAAAGAACACTAAAACCTCGTCCTAAATGGCCATTTTCATTGAAAAAATTTGGAGCCGGAATATCCACTTTGGGGAATATCCATCCATAGTGTTGTTCACGAGCGGGCGGGCGGGCGGGCGAGCGGGCGGGCGGGCGGCGAGCGAGCGAGCGAGCGAGCGAGCGAGCGGCGGACGGACGGACGGACGGACGGACGGAGAGACGAAATCGGGACACGGGCATCTGTGGTATGATCTACGAGTTAATTGAGGATTTAGGTGTGGCATCTGAGACATGCCCTACGAGTTGTAGGACATGTCACATTACACACTGATCCGAGCTAGTAGCCATTATTCTCGTGGAATTTCTGACGTGCCAAATGATCTGTAGGACGAGTATTATGCTCTTTGCTTACGAGTGCAAAGGGTTAAAACATCGGTGTTCAAAAACATCGATAATTTAGGTCTATGTATTTTTGACATCGATGTTTTAATTTTGGACAAAGATGTTTGGCACCATGGATGTTTTGTTGCCGATGTCTCATCCCCAGTGATTCACGCCTGACCGAGGAAAGGAAGCCGCCGCGCCGCGCCGCGCCGCGCCGCGCCGCGCCGCGCGCGCTCTGGCGGGCGTGGAGGGGTTCCCCGGAGCGGCGTTGCGCGGCGCGGGCGGTCACGTGGCCGGAGCCATGTGCGCGGCGCGGCCGGGCCCTTCGCACCGCAGAGGGATCGATAGGCGCGGCTCGCCCTCCGCTCGCCCTCCGCCGCGGCGGGGCGAAACAAGGGCGCGCGCGGGGCGGAGCGGCCGCGAAGCACCGGAGGGCGAGATTTGCAACGAAGGAGGACAGCGCGACAGGAGACGCCCGCGGCCGGCGCTGGCTGCTGAGCGGAAGGACACGCGCCGAGCCCGCCCGTTCGGTCATGCGAGCGATGCTCTGGCACTCTTTGAGGCCAAACCAAATTGGGGAGCGTTCACGCTCATTAGCAGGTTAGAAATCGATCACATTTATTTCACAAACGTGGCTAACTTGTGCTTAGTCGTTTTCCTAGCTTTTATTCTTGTCTTTGCGCAGGTTAATTTCAAATGAAATTATTTAAAGACTGTCCCTCTTGATCGGATTAATTGTAATGACAAGAATACGATTTTTTAATTTCTTGGAAGGTCCATTGATTTTTTTTGCAGACATTTACAATATAACAAAATTTATTAAAAAATTTTATAATGGCATTTACATTTTTTGACCTTACGTTTCGAAGGTTTTTTGACTTCATCATTAAGGTCTAATCAAAATAAATGTTTATCAATAAAATAATTCTAGAAACTTAATTGTAAAACACTTTTAAAATAATATAATTAATAAATATTTATCAATATATCTTCATTGTTATTGAAGAATGATATTTAGGACATACCTGTTATAATTTTGATTTTTTGTTTATGATAATATTAATTATTCCGCAATAAATCTTTTAAATAAAAATATTGGAACTAAAACAATTACATGAGGTCAAAAAATGTAAAATGCAATTATAAAAATTGTTTAACATATTTGGTTATATTATGAATGCCTGCCTAAAAAATCAACGGACCTTCCAAGAAATTAAAGTTTTATTCTTGTCATTACAATGAGTGTAGTGTTCATGGGCACGTTGGAGGAATGACTTCCTTTTCAAAGTGATTCTGTGTAAATGTTTGCGAAATGGAAACTCATAGATGACAAGCAGTGGCGACTTGTAGGGTAGTACCAATGTGCCATGGCTCTACACACAAAAAGGGAAGAAAATAAAAGTTTCACCACAAATGTGTGTATAAAACATTGTTTCTTCAAAATATTTCTCTTTACAGTAATTCATTTGAACGAACGCTTAGTCATTCGACGCTCTATCAATTCTCTCTTCAAACGCACAGGGCGCACTGGTATTTGTAGGCCTCCTCCTAAACCTCTGAGCCACCTTCTGATAGGCACCGTCTCCGCCCAGTGCCCATTTAACGCCGTATAAAGAACGCTGTGTATGTTTGTATGCGTCTCTTATGGATGAGACGGTGCCAAAACCGAACTGGCACAATAGTTCACGTTCTGTTCGACAGTGTCAATGGCACTATCTTCATCGAGCAGATTCTCTTGCGCAGGATGTCCCCGATGCCCTGGTATATTTCTTACGTCTTTTCTTGTGTTTCGCACATAGAGAGGCGGCGTACGGAGTAAATAACACCAACTGATTATTTTAAACAAGAGCACCAGAGCACAAGATATATCTAACGATTAATACATATAATAATGTACTACTTCCTGATCTAAGCCTTGTCAACTTAAGCTCAAAACATGTTCCTACGATACAAACCCACCCACTCGAGAACGGAATACGGCACGGCATTCAACACCTAATACTCTTTAAACTAGCAAGCAGAACAACATTTACTTTGAACACACTATGCACATGCTTATGAACTACCTTTTGGTCTAGCCCTTGAATTACGTGCTCGTCAGTTTCAGTTGGAAATGTTTCCACTCTCCAAAGCCTCTCACTCGAGAACACACTCCGGGACGGCAAACAGTGCTTATTGTACGGTGCAATTAGTCCCAAACCTCAACAAAGTAAAAGTTTCCCCTCCAATTCCAAATTGTTTAATGTAGTCCACATATTGTTTGATAAAATTTTACCCATTTTGAGCGTCGGGCTTGGGGGGAGGGAGCGAGAAGTTGGGTAAATTACTAGTTTTTATCAGTTTCTCTTAAATATTTCGAAAACTATGCGGTTTAGCCACATACAAAAATAATCTACATTAAATTAGGAACAAAATGGTTGTCTGTATACTCTTCCTAACGTAAACGGTTACAGAGATACAGAGGGTGTAAAAGTAAACATTTTTCGTATTTTCTAGATTTTTTTTGAAAAAATGTGACATTTTTACTAAGGAAACAATTTTTTACAGGATTGTGTTTTTTAAAAGCACATTTCGATTTTGATGGCCGATGGTATGTTAGTGATAAGCCCTTGAAGGAACGACAAGTTCACCACCTTCTCAAGGGACGCTACATTTAAGGGAAAATAGGCTTCGAAGGTCTACGCCATATAAGCCTGTGGTACGGAGAAACACTCTGACCTTTCTCTGTACAATGTCGCATGAAGAATGAATCTTTTTCCAACATAAATGATTTTAAAATATAAAATGATTAGCTGTATATTAATTATAATTATATCATTTTTAATCATAATATTTTTAAAACTGCAGCTTTTGGAGGTTTTTCTTTAGAAAATCAGCCTATCTGGCTGTATATACAATCATATATTATTAAAATATGACATTCTGTCCTCTTCAAACATTACACCATCCTTTTCTGTATCTTTGTTAATGATGTTCGTATCCCAGATACCATATGCTAGGCCTGAGCAATTACCGTATATGCTTGAACAGTTTAGACCACTCCTTCTTCACTCGCAGTTACGGACGCATTTCGTCTTTGCAAGCTCACGCTGTGAACGTGGAAAAGCTGTGAAGTGGAGAGGAAGAGAACTTTTATTTGTAAATTATAATTAATTTTCATATAATAGAAAACAACATTTTTAAGGAATAATTATTTTCATTTTCCATTTGATTACTTTTATTGATTTTGTCAAAAAGCATAAGTAATTCTTTAAAATATGCGTACTTCAATATTGAAACCGCAATGGCATACTAAAAGGTTCGAAGTTCACAATACTTAAATTTATATGACGATATTTTATTTTTAATTTACAATAATTTTTAATTTATATGATGATATTTAATTTATATGATATATATCATAAACCGAAAATAGCATAAGGATTACTTTAAGAATGTATGAATAAACATCATATCTTTTGGTGTGAATAAAACAATCCATTTTGAAGTAAATGGGTGCTTTTCATTTCCCCAAAAGTTGAGGTCCCTGGACATCAGACGTTTTTGATTTCTTTGATTCAAATTGTTTAACACTTTCATCGCCGCGTCCGCATCGCCGCGTCCTCACACGCATCCACCGCCGCGCCGCAGACCGCGAGAGAGGAAGGATTCGTGAGTCACACCGCTGTGGCGATCTCCGGCGGCCAAAAGGCAGTCACAAGGTGAAAAGCGGTTCAGTGGCGCGTCCGAGGAAGCGCTGCTGAGTGGCCTTTAGGGCCCCTTCACACGTACACATTGCAGCGCGCTTCCGAATACCACCAAGGCTGGTAGCAAAGCATTGGGTTAAATCAGTGTTGTCAAGGTCGATGCCGCGAGCGGGAGTCCGTGGCACGAGTGCCACGACGAAATCGCCCCTCCACGCTCCTCATCACCCTGCCACAAGAGGCAACGCCATCACTATTGTAAAAACGGCGGGGTTACTACTGATAAGTTTCCTTTCCTGACGCTAGTTGCGCAGAGAAGTTCGTGGCATGCTACAGTGCCACGAAGCGTGCCACTGCCACCAGTAGAAGACCATGACACCACTGGTTTGAATGGAGGTCTCCGCACCGGGATACTCGCCGTGGCGTTTTACCTGCTCTGTTCCCTTGCTCGTTTTCGGCGATGGGTCGGCGAACTCTAACCCCCGCCGACCCCCCCCCCCTTCCACGGCGTGCAGCGGTGGCGGCGTGGGAAGTGCCTGCCGCTTATCGGAAGCGCGATGTGGGAAGGGGCCCTTAAAGTGACAGCGTCTGTGCACCCCCGCAGGGGGAATCGTTCGTAGGGATGACGTAGGTGGTCACGATCTCTGGTGAAGAGTTGTACACGATCACCCGGACCTTGAGTTTCACGGTGGCTCTCACGCCATTAGCTTCAAGGTGGAGGCAATGAGTAAGCTCCTGGTTGTCGGTTCAACCCGGCAACCCACCAGTAGTGCCCCTGGCACGTGGACCTTAAGGCAAGATCGGGTGAAGGAGACCCCTCAGGGTACTCTGGAATCCACATTTAGAAGTCCGGCGGGAAACTACCTACCGTCAGGTGGCCTTGGTTACGGCCCGACCCAGGTCGCTAGACTAAAGGTGTAGGCAGTGGGTAAACGGGATGGGATCCCCGAGCCACCCGGACCTCAGTTTGGGTGGGCCCCCGGTGGGGCTCTTGGCTTCGTCGTGGCAGTGGCCCGATACTCTGGGCATAGAGGAGGAACTCGGAGTCCCGGCGCATGTGAATGGCGCGTTGTCATACGCGAATATTGACTCCGGTACTGGCCCGGATAGCTAGGAGCTCTGAGCTGGCATTGTATGGGGAGGTAGCCGTGAGGGCTAACTGGGTAGCGGCTGGACCCGGTTACTGGCCTGTCGGCGTACTTGTGCGTCGGCGGGGGAGGGGGGACGGATAAAAGCTAACGCTCAGGAGCCCACCCCAGGAATTTGTTCCCCGGTAGAACAAAATTAAGTTGTGGGGTTGTAGTCCACGCAAGTGGAATACTGTGCACCTGCTCAGCGCCAGTGGGTGGAGGCGGGTAGGTACCGTTAGGGCCCTTCACACGCCGCCACTTGCCGCGCGCTTCCGATAAGCGGCAGGGCCCTTCCCACGCCGTGGAAGGGGGAGGGTTCCAGAGTCCGTCCCTCGACGATAACGAACAAAGGTCCTTAAAGCTGGGTTTGAGTCACGCTGCCTGGCACTATTACATCTTAACCGATTCACTATTTCATTCCACACTTGCCTTCTAAAAATGATTCGAAGTTGAATAACTATTTCAAAATCACTTAGATGTTTTGCTAAAAAATTAAATCGCTTACGGAAACAGCGTAAATGACGTTATCAAAATATGAAAACAACCGTTCTCTACTCTCAACTTTCAATAGTTTAATTTTTCTTACACATTTCTGGGTGGATAGCACTTTCCACGGACTTCAATTATATTTTGTTTATCAGTTTATAACCTCATTCGCTCCAAATTTCCTTTTTAGGAGATTCCGCATCAACATAGAAATTGAGTTTACGAGATAACTGAAAACGATTAGAAACACGAATCGCTAGAGTTAGTAAGAGTAATTGTTACTATCAGCAAATAAATATTTGACTTGTTAGGATGTGCTACTTATTTGTGATGTAAATTTAATTTTACGCAGATTTACGTTCAAGTGTACAGAAACTAAATAACAGTATATTGTGCAACTAGTTTATAATATTAAGTTTTATTACATGAGTACATGCGTTGAAAATGAATGTTAGCGGACTTTTCGACTTTGTGTCTCTACGTGTTGTTTTGTATAAGAGTATTATACATTTATAAAGAATCAAAGTTAATTTTTGGAAACAACTTTATTGTAACGTAATGAGTAGCTGACTTCCGTGCGAAAAAACGATGGTTCAGTTTACCGCTTCAGTTTACTCCATACAATTCTCTCGTTGCGATTGGCTGAATGTATGACGACACAATTATTCGTGCCATAAACGACTAATACGTCTTGAACTGGGCTACAAGACACCATTTTATGAACGACTTGTTATAAAGAAGTAGTTTATGATGTCGGAATATAAAATAGTTATTTATGATGAGTTCTCTAAATGAGTGTTTATGGACGAAACCGGAAGATTAACTACTCGGGTTTGCTATCGCACCACCTCGTAGTTAACCTTCCGGCTGAGTCCTTACAGACTACTAGAGGACGAGTTGCACACAATTTGTTTGTTTTTTATAGTTTATCGCTTATTCAAAATAAACTTTTATCACTTTCCTGAGTAAAAAAATTGTCATTACTCTCGATTTTCTGTAGCAAGGGTAGGTGGTACTGGATGCTTTGTTTGTGATCAAACAGTTCAATGGTTTTTTGCTTGCTAATTCACGCTGATTGAGAAGAAATGTCCGGTAATTTCGAATATTTTCGTGCTAGATGATATTTTGGAGAAAGCAGAAGCTGTAAGTTCTAGTTCGATGCCTTCTAAATTTGTAACTAGTTATGTGAAAGCTCATGATTTTTTTTGTAATTAGCGAACAAAAAGGAATATTCGAGGCATTAACGAAGAGATAATGCTAGCATACTACTTTGGATATATACGTACCAAAATAATTGTAAAAATAAATTTTATTTACATTTATTCTCAAAAGTTGTGTTTTGTATCAACGTCATAGTTATCTCAAAGTCGGCTTGTTAATACACGAGTGTGATATTACGATACGAGCGAGCAACGGGCGAGTATTGTAAACTTCACACTAGTGTATTAATACCCATTACATTGAGTTTCATACAGTACTTTTTCTATGACTTCCATAAGTTAAACTTTTAAATTGAATCGTTTCTTGGCAGTTGACGTGCAAGATTCAGACAAGGCCACCTAGCACAATAAGAAATTAAAACTGACAAGCATTATGTAATATTCAATGTGACATTAATGTACACAATCGAAAGGAACATTTACTAGAACGATGCTCAATGGTTAATTGTCAATACTTGGTTGTAAACATCTTTGGGAACTTTTATATTTATTTGTGTAATCTTGAATTACTGTACACAGAAAGCATACTACAATACAGAGAAATCTAAGCCTTCTAAACATGACGTCACAAACATAGAACGCCTGCAGCGCCGAGTAATATAGTTGGTATTGGATAATATCGATAAGCGCCGGACCAGCAAATATATAATATAATGCCCAAAAGTATCTCATCCTGTAGGATACGTGTGAGAAATGTTTCTTTGAGTTTCCTCAAAACTTTAGTTTTTAAGGTCATAATACGCTTCCTTTTGGAGTTATTTAACTATATGTATCTTGACATGCTGTCTTGCGATGCGGGTTGCATTACAAATGAATATTTAAATGCATTTTTTTCCCCACAAATCCTTTACATTTTTGTAGTCAAAATGCAATTCGTGACGTTTCTGTGAAAGTCTCTTTCTTTAGAGACCTCATTTATAAAGATTGGTTGCGTGTGAGAACCGCAAAGGAAAGGTATATCTCTGAAATAATACAGGAGACGATGGACTCTCGAGCATTTTAGCGGCCGTTGCTGTGGACGCGCTCTCAAAGCGTTGTTTAGACGGTTGGTTGCTAAGAGGGTTAAGTGTGTGTTTCCCAACGTAAATAACAAAAAAATATTAAACGCCCTCGATTGTGTTGGAAAGCATTGCCTGCCTCTAGCCCCGCGCCTCCGCCCCCTCGCAGCCTCCGAGCGCCACGCCGCGCAGCGCCGCGCCTCCCCGCCACGCCCCGCCCCGCGCCGGCGCCGCCGCTTGGCAACCCCGCGGCGCGCCGCGCAGCGCCGCTCAGGGCGCGCGTCCTAGGGTTTCCCCATTAGGGGGAGTCTGTTGCGCATCGATTATTGTCACTTACGGCGCGGCGCGGGGTGGCGTGGGAGCAGACACAATAAGATGCCAAACGAACCCAGAAATTTCTAATACTCGAACTAGAGTTTCTATTTGTCTCGCGATCCTCATGAGTCAGATTTTCAGGAATGGGACCAATATTTTTTATTCTTTCCCATGCTTTTAGTAAATATTAAATTAAAACTAAAACTGTTACAATTATTTATATATATATATATATATATATATATATATATATATATATATATATATAAGTATATTCTGGTATCTAGTAAAGAGAAATGGAGGAATGGAAGACTCATTGACTGAGAAATATAATTTTTGTAAGCATACTTTGATGAAAAACAAACAAACAAACAAACAACCTTTTTTAAGCGATATCAAGAATTAGTACGAACGGGATTTTTCTATTGGAGTGGGGACAGTTATAGCGTGGAGCATTATTGATCCTTGTTTCCTTATAAAATATGTTAGTTTAATCTGAATTTAAAATTTACTTGAATTTTAAATTAATAGGTATTTACGTTTTCTATTGAGTTATTGAACGTTTTCAGAGAAAATGAAAACTGAATCAGAGAATACGTGAAATCGGCTTCTGAATGTGCATGCCCGCACCCAGCTTGAAAGAAAATATTTTTCTCCTTCAATTGCTTCTGACACACTGCTTCCTTACGTATAAGGAAAAACCAGTCTTTGAAATGCAGGACAGGGACGTTTTGCGACCGGTATTAAGTTGTCCCGTGCGCGGAGGTCACACCGGAAATCCATCTGTACCTTCGTAGAAGCAGGCGTTGAGGTTCAGGCAGGTGGGCGGGGACTGTCACATTCCATTAGCGCCTGCCGTCGCCATGGAAACGCAGAGACGGTGCCACAGTCCGAGGCACGTAGTCTTCAAGAAGGAGATTTAACTCCGGTGTTGGAGGAACGTAGGGGTATGTACGAAAAACGTCGGCAGCTACTTGAAAAATAATAAAATAAAATTCCTCCTTTTACTTTAGCGACTTCGCCCGGTGGGTGAAGGTACTTACGAAGTCGCCAGTCAGTTGCATAACGGCGCATGTTGGTCTGTTGGCGTTCGGCACAGCTGGGGCGGTCTTTGGGTGTGCCTCAATCCAAGAACAATAAGATGGAAAATAAGTAGTAACGGGGCAGTTTTATAGTGCAAACCGACTTGGAACCAAATCGGGCTCATTGTTATCTTCATTTAGAAGACTGTAATTGAGTGAATTGCAGATCTTTTGACAGGTCTTTACGCAGTTTGTGCTGTATTTATGTGAGAAATTTATAATAATTGATTAATGAATTGTGACTATCATCATTATTGTCAAGGGTGTGTCCCGATAATACTCGTAAATAAATGTTGCTTCCCGCAGGTCAACGCTTGGCTTGGTGACATTAGCTGCGTTGGCAAGTTCTTTCGTGGTTCTTTCATTCGCCGCGTGATGTCACTAAAGTATAAGGGGTATAGATTTGTTTTCTTTTCCAAGTAGCCGCCAACCTTTTCGGTACATACCCCCACCACCGGAGTGGAGGCTCCTTCTTGTAGACTTCGTAGTCCGAGGACTCGCGAAGAGGACGCCAATCAGAGCTCGCGATTTCTCCCCCCTCCCCCCGCCGTCACATTGACATTCACACTTCGCGACGTTGGCGCTTCCTAGCGGCGGACTTAGAAGTATACAAGACTCATAACTCATTCTAACTCTATTCTCATATTGACAGCGGCGGATCCAGGGACAAATTTTGATGTTTTCGTCGAATGTGTCTTTAAAGATTTTCTAAAATGTCGCAGACTACAGTCAGGTCATGATGCGATAAGATTTCATTCGTTATAATCATTATATATGCAAATAACTATGCTTGAAAGTTTGGTGACAAGTTAAAATTAATAATTACTGAAAAATTATAGGGGTAAATTTCCCTCACTTCCCTCCTCGTGGATACGCGCCTGTTATTGGGTGGCTATACTTCTATTACCTCTTCTACTAATCTGTGATGTGTACGTCCCTATTGGTCTCCTCTGCGATCGCTGCAGACGTCCTCTGAGACAGGCATCCTTGCACCACAGGCGACAGGGCACTGGAGTGTCTGAATGTCCCTTGCACGACATATAATTCTGAAGTGCAAACTACCGAAGAAAATATTTTTTCATTTCTTTCTTGGTTATTACACATATACTGAGAAAGTACTGTAATTCTGTAGCGAAAACGTGGCATTTTTTGTAGGAGAACTTGTAATATGCATCGCTGTAATCGGAAAATAATTTTTTTTGTTATTACGTACGGCAAATCATTTATATTTCTTTTAATGAATTAAATGATAACTCATATTTCACTCAAACACTAATACGAGTAATAACTCGTAAGATAATAATTTGCTTTTAAGTTATTCGACTGCATTCTCCATGTGTGAGGATACCAAGGGTTCACAGAGATGAGTTGTAGTTATTCATTTCGTGAGCGAAGCAGATAATGTGCGATTTAATAACAGTGGATGACCAAATATATGATATTCTTGAAAGAGAAAATCAGAAAAGACAAATGAGAAACGTACCTCGTACGCGACGGTTAGGGATGTTTTCTCTTGTTTCAACTGTTCAGCTTTCGACTTGTACTGCAGCATTGAGCGAACAATTTCTTCCATTCTGAAACAGAAAATCACACATTTAACACAACAAATTGAGAGAACGCAATATTCTAATGAAATAGTGTGCACAGATAGTTGTACTTTTATCAATTTTCCTTTATTCATTTTCAGAATATTCAAAATAATTTATGTCAAAAACAGTACAGTTAGTGTATTAAATAAACCATAATCTGTTGCAATAGGTTGGAACGTTCGGGCATTTCTCAACTTACGTAGGCTCTGAAATAAATATTAGTTTAGTTAAATATTAGTTATTATAATGTGGATTTGAAGGCATTTTGCATGTTGGGGCAACAAATGCACTGCAACCATTGATTTTCATTCAAAGTTGATCAACATGTGCGCGGCAACAGACTAACCGACTGGCACCTCTCTTTCTTCAACAGCGTTCCTCAGTTCCTCCACTCTCTCCTGCGGTGAACGTCTACCTACAGATTTCCTTCCGGAGTTAAATGTGTCTTGTATGTTGTTACTGATGCTTAAAATACCCTTTATCGCTGAAAATGGCTAATTATTGCCTAGTATTCAAGTTCAATTTGGGTTATTCGTTTGTTTTTTAAAAATTTACCCAAATGTATTTTTTGTATGATCTCTCACACCTTCAATATGTACATTACCAATCTGTAAACACTATTATATTTGAGTTATTGTCCTTCAAATTTATATTTGAGTTATTGAGTTATTGTCCTTCAAATGACTTGAAATGAAGTGTTTCGAAAACTCAAAAATTTTCTGTGAAAAGAGATTCAAATTTCGCATTTTTAGTAGCGCTTAAATTTTTCGTTTATGTAAATTTAGTTAAATAAAACTTGTTTATTTAAATTTAGTTAAATAAAATTCGTTTATTTAAATTTAGTTAAATAGCGTTTTAATAAAAACGGCTCCAAATTTTTCAAACAAAATTGTCATTTATGACAAGGTTTTAGTGTTCTTTAATATTCTAAAATTAATGCTTCCGATCTACCATTAAGAAACAGGAAAATGAAGAAAATGTAAAAAAAAAAATCTACTTTGGGCGACGATAGATGGCAGCTAGCAAGAGTATGTGGCAATTTGGAATAGCTAGCCCAAACCAATGAAATAGAAACTAATACGGGAAAGTCTGTGCCATTCTAGCACCACTAGTTTAAGTGTTGTTGAACATTAATGATAATAAATGATTTAAATTTTAACTTATTAAAATAATTCCTGCTTTTTGTTTCCGAGATAACGAGGACAGAATAGATGTTCAATATCTTGGTGGAAAGTCACGATTTCTCAGTACAGTAGGGAGTTTTAGAGCCACGCGTAAGGTAGCGGCGTAATGCACTAACAGTCACGTGACTGATCTAAAAGTCATAAAGTCTTACCTTAGGCCTAAGGTATGACCTTATACCTTTATAAATAGAGCACGCCTGTAGGAGTCACTATGGTCCCCTTACAAGTGACAAAATGGCCCCCTAGAATCCGGAAAGGTTGCATTTTTACAACTCTTATAAACCGATTCTCGTATGTGAGGCAGTTACAACTCCACAGCACTGGCAAGCATTAACGGGAAATGTTGGAGATGTGACAGGAAAGAAATTCACGAAAAAGAAGCAGAAATCGTATCTTCGGGTTAGGTTATGCCTTATGCTCATTACGAACGCTGTTTTAATATTCTTAGATTCCCAAGAAAAGCCGATTCAAATTTCAGACTGCGCACTCGTCGCGGAGTGCCACAAAATTTAAAACTCCGTGCACAATGTAGATTTATTGTATCCGTGACTCTTATCGTGGTTTAAATGTCTCACCACTACCCTACACTCTTTGATATATTATGCAATTTCTTTGTTCAACACTTGAAATGCTTCTTTTGTCATAATGCATAGCGCAATGACGCTATTTGTTAAAACTCTTCCGAACGTATTCCTTACGACCGTATTACGTCGTCAGTCACGTGATCAATAATTTAAGGATGTCTCCTTACGCCTGTCGCTAAAACTCCCTAGTGTTGTCTCCAGTCTACGCTAGAGCTTGCTGGTGGGCCCCTCATCGATGGACAGATGAAGCGGTGAAGGGCGAAGCGGAATGCCAAGATGCGCAGGGACGGAGAGAGGTGGAAGGGCAGCGCCCTACAGCGAAGGGCTCCAGGGAGGAATGTTTAATATCGCCTCCGCCAGGTGGCAGCGGCGCCGGCAACAACGCGGAAACAATGCCCCGCCCCAGGGACGGAGGAGAGAGGGCAACTCCAACCTCTCAAACAACGGGGAGTCAAATGTATGATATGCGCACGTTTTCTGCTATTCCACAGCGGGGGGTGCGCGGAGAGGAGGGCTCTGGCTACGTCAACGCTTAAAAGGCGTGAACTAACTACCAACTGTGGGCATGAACTTAACGCGCCAAAGGGTTCCACAAGAAATGCAACGATTGTTTTGAAAGTGCGAGGTGGTTGTTGCCAGCATTGTAAATTGGTACGTGCCGTTCCGGGTCGCACCTGAGCATCTCAACTGACCGTTCTATTAAGCGCTAGTTCAGAAATAGGGAGCTCGTGTATCAAGAAAACTAGCGCGAGTAATACATCATGGACCAGGTTTGCCAGACTGGAGAATTTTGTCCCTAAAAAGGGGAATTTTTTTCGTTGTGGGAAAAAATAGGGATCATAAAAGATCAGTGAAATGCTTGGGGATTTTTTGGGGGAAATTATGTTCATGCAGAGTAGAGATAGAAAAATTATTCTCTGAATGATGTGAATAAATATGAAACAATAGACGTTCCTCTCTCATTTTACTTTCCCGTATACGTACGTATATACGGAGTAATATAGGTAGTATAGGGAAAGTTATGTAATGCTGCACGAAAAACGGCAGATTTTCGGCAGAAAAAATTAATTGCCGGGCCCTGATAACAAAAAAGTGGATAAATCCAGTTGCTAAATTAAGAAAAAAAATCCCTAACACGTGGTGTAGCCAGAAACCCTGTTTTCTAGGTCCTTGATACCGAAAACCCAATTGACAGGAAAACGTCCGTCTGTGTCCGTCCGTCCGTCCGTCCGTCCGTGTAGTGGGGGGAGATCACTGGCACCTCGTGTGATAAATCATGCCCTACATTGATAACGAATGAATTCACCGCTCGGCGGGCGCTGGGCCTTCGTCGTCTTGCGCAGGCGCGGAGCCGCTGCCACCACAAACGCTACATGAGTAATCGACGAATGGGTAGCACTTCATACTAATCGTAAATGGGTAGCACTTCATACACATTCCAGCCTCTGGTTGCCATTTGGCGAGAAGGCTTTAGAGAGTGGCTTGATTGTTAGTGAATCCAGGCGTGTCTACCACGAAGGTCATTAGTCCCGTAAGTGTAGTGAATGTTTTCATCCGGAAGTGGCTGTAATCTTCCCCCGGTGGATGGCGTGATCCGGTGCCGACCTACCGTCGACTAGCAGGATTTTACCCAACCAGGTATCTCCCTCTAGCGGGGCACTGCCCAGACGGGACAAGCTTTAAGCCCCCGACAGGTCTCCCCGGCATGTATGGTAATGTAGTGCATGTTAGTGAGTGTATAAGGGGAGAGGATATGACAAGGAGAAGCCAAGAAAGATCGCGTGCAGTCCGTGGCCCGTTTGTAAGGGTACTGCTCCGGCATTCGTCTGCTGTTTATCCGAGAAACCACGGATAACTACGGATCAGAGCAGCCGGCCGCTAGAATTCTCCTCCAGACAACGGCTGAATTCGATCTAGCTATGCAACTAGTATCAAAACTCCTGCCGCCGTCGAGAGAGTAACCAAGGACCTCCCGGCCAGACGCACTGCTCTGACATGAGTAGATGCCCTAAGCCACCTCTCCCGGTTTAGAGAGTGGCATGACGGCAAGGGGTTATGGGAAGTGTTAGAAGGAGAAAGTCTGGCAGCTGAGCTGCGACACGCAGAGCGCCCGAGCAGGTGGACGCGCTCTGCCTTGCCCTTCCCCTCCCCTCCCTTCCCACCCCTTCCCTGCCCTTCGTGCCGCATTGACTGCTCCGGCGCCTCGCTCTTCATTAGTTTCACACGCGAGACAGAAGCAGCTCCTCCTCGCCCCCGCCGCTCGCGTATCGCCGCCAGACGCACAGCGGCGTCGCGTTGTTGCAGCGATCGCCCGCAAGATGACTGATTCAATTTACAGACAAGGAACGAGAATAAATTGAAACGTCACTTCGGGGAATAGCCCCAGAATGAATTAAAACAAATGTCGGTAGAAATGCGCGTTATGCTCGTGGAACAGCCCCTCAGCAGCGAGCGGAGGCACGTGACGAGGAGAGAGACCCGCCTGGAGGGGGGAGGTACATTAGCTGCAACGCGCTTGGTTGCGAGGGGCAAGGAGTTTCCACAATGCTCTTCTCGGCCTTATTCATCCTCGACATAAACGGAGGAGTTGCAATAACAAACTTTCTATATTTCACGTCGACGCAACGTTGTAATAAGTAATGCGAGACGTCATTCTCCATTTATCAAACAGTTCCTTTCTTCTGTAATCATCGAGTTTCTTACAGGAGAAATGCAAATGTAGTACTTTGGTGAATTACAGAAAGCAATCTGTAAGAGCGGAGTGGGAGATCTCTGTTCTCTTATTTATGTTAATTTTATTCCTTTCGATATCGATGGCCTTTCATTTGCATCTCATCCGCCCTAGAGCCTCAGAAAGTTCCAGGAGTAATAATACATGAGATGTTTACCAACACGTAATCTATCGCACTTTCCTCTCAACTATGTTTGGGATCGCTACACAGTTTTAGAAAAATTCATCTGCGAACTAAATGCAAGGCACCATGCACATCAAGCGTAAAATAAGTACATGAAGTCTTTGAATTCAGCGAGTGTTTCTCGAGTCTGTTAATTCTCAACGAGTTATCAACCCCAGTCAGATCAACGACGAGAACTAGAGAAGCTAGAGGTGCGTTGACGTAATGCCTAGATGCTTCCTCTAGCAACGTCTGAGTCGGTTACGTAACACCTAAGTGCTTTCTCATAACAACTGAATCGGTTACATAACACACACGTGCTTTCTCGTATCTACGTCTGAATCGGTTACATAGCAACAACAATATTGAGCGGTGGCGCACGCAGGGCGGCTGGGGAAGGGGTTCACAAGGCTTCAACTGCCGCCAGAAGCCAACGAATCTTCACAAATTTAATATTTACTAAATTTCCTTTCCTAACTAGTCACACGTTATCTCAATTGAATACGTTATAGATAACAAAAATTAAGAAAGAAAATTAGTTTTTAAATTGAACACTGAAAAATACATTGTAGACACATCCCGTCAGCTGGGAAACACGTAGAAAAATCTGTTAGCGCCGCTCGTATTAAAGCCTTGTTACTCAATAACACCTCACTCGTTTCTTGAAAAACGATCTCGGTTAATGTCGAATCATCAATATCTAAAAGACCCACTAAGAAAATTCAATTATTGCTTTTTATACAAATAATAGTGCATTTACCAACGTTAAATAGGTTCTAAAAGACGTTCAGTAAATTTCGCAACCACGGCATCAGTACTCAAAACTTCGACGTTCAATATTTCTCCCCCACACAATTCGAATACTTTTATTGATGGACACATTTTTCCAGGTTTCCATAACCACAGAAGAATTTCATTTTGGTACAAATTCTTCGAACACTTGGAGGGGAAGAGAGCTGTTTCACAAACGGGCCGACATACATTTTTAAACAAAAAAATAATTCGGTATTGAAGACCAGCCAAATGTGTATTTCCATCAAAACTTCGAGATCGACACTACTTATAAGACAAAGCAAACTAAAATAATAAAATATGTAGATGAAGGCGTGTGAATGTTTGTAAATATTAATACGTGCTTGATTTCTGACCTCGTTGATTATTAATATGGACATTTCTTGAGTTTCGGTCAGTAAAAAAAACATCATTTAAATTACCAAACTTTCAGCTTTTATTAAGCCTTCACCAGGGCTACAACAAAGGGATTTTCTTATTCACTATGTACAATAAGTGTACTGTTGACTGTTAGCATTAATATTTACACATTAAAATAAATATTAATATTACATGAATTCAAAAATATTTGTTTTCTTAAAATGAGAAGCTTTTCATAAGTATTTTTATAGTCCGCTGCCCTTAAAGAAACGCCTAACCCAAAACGTCTGAGCGGTCAGGAGGGCATCTCCTGCGTGGTTTCGTAACGGCTATTCGCATCCACAGTCTTTCTCGCAGCACTTTTTTCTCATAATTAAAGAGGTTCAGAATCCATATTATTTACTTTTACAAATCGAAATCAAAATATAAATAATTTATTTAAATGAAGAAAATCTCATCTTCAGCTCATGAGGCCACAATAATATAATCTGGTATAAAATACTTTTAGGTCTGTCATTCTTAATCCAATAATTATTCGAGTTCGCGAACAAAGTCAGCATTAAAATTATTATTTACTTTTCTGTCTATAGACTTTTCAATTTTATCAGAATGTATTTTGTCCTTTATTTTAAGACAAAATTGTTTTAGGATAACTGTTTTATATCAATATATTACATGTGATATATAATAGTAACAGAAATGTTTCGAAAAATAATTATTTGTATCTTCAGGCTTAAATGTCAAAACAAAAAAATGTATTTTAAAAATGGTCAGATATAAACAGAAGAATTACATAATACTAATGTATACAAGTCACAATGGAACGCGCCTTGATGAAAACTTTTGAAGATCTCAGTATGGTATCATATAACGACATGAAAGGAAGTTTAGAGAGGTTGAGAAGGACATTAGTGAACAGTTATCCTAAAACAATTTTCTGTCTTTAAAACAAAGGAGCGGGGGGGGCGATGTCAAACCCAACCGCCTGATCTCTCCCACGAGGCGGAGAAGCGGGATAAGATGACAAATGCCAGAAATACTCAGCCACAGAAATCACATACGAGTAAGTGGGAGAAGATCAATATGACAAGAAAAAGACAAAACAAGAAAACGTAATTTATAATAGCGGACAGAAACGCCCGAAACTTAAACTTTAGCATGACTGAATCATAGTTTGAATATCTCTCTCACGGTAGTTACAATAATGTATAATTAAAGCTTAGATGCGATAAGAGCGTATCTCTACTTACGCTTTGAAGAAATAATGAAGTTGGAATAATAATAATAATGTTTTTACTTAACACAAAAAATAGTATTAAAGTTACAGTATTAGTTTTCAATGATGCAACTCACATTCATAGAGGTTACAGTCCAAATCATGAACATTTTAAAAAGTGTTTCTGATTTAGTACAAATATATTGCCAAAAAAAGGTGTTATACGTTATTATTGCATGATGGCTAGTATACATTATATAAATCTATTTTTCAATTAAGAATCTACTGGATAAGACTTAGGATATTGAAGAGCGTAAAGATATTTACTCAAATGAAATAGTAGCTGTAGTTTTCATTAACAACTTTATTTTTTATTCACTATCACTCTGTAGTATCACAAACATTTTCATTACATGACGAAACCTGATGACACCACTGGGCATTTTGAGGCTTAAGATTTTTACTTAAAGACAGCACATACTATTTTTTTCTTTCTTTAACCTGGTTTTTCATTGCTCTTAAATTTAAGTGATGAACACCCAAGAATCTACAGTTCTTTTCCAAATAAACAAACGTTTCAACGTTGGGTGCGTATGACTGGGATGCTTCCATTTCCCCTTTTCTGTAGAACAAACGAACGTATGTCTGAATTCTGAACTTCCAGTCTTCCTTTTTAGGCTATCTCAGAAAGATTGGCTTTAGTCCTTGAGCCCTTTTTACAATATTTCCACAAATTACTTCAAATAGCTCTGCCTTCTTTCTACACTATTTCATAATTTTAAAATATTCTTCAGCTACTTCAATAGTCTCTTCTTGTTTTAAAAGTTTCCCATGTTGGCCAAAGTTTCTATCTCACTGATTAAATGAATGCCCCCTTAAAGGAAAATAATGTTCTATCGTTATATCCAATGCGTTTGACTATCACAGACCTGAACATTATGAATGTACTGATTTTATTTTGCCTTCCACATGAATCTGAAAACAATACTATTTTAGTAACCGGTGGATATTCCTTTATTTTATTTTTGATCAATTGAAATAAGAAAGAACACACTAAATTTTAATTTTTTTGGTGACTTGCTTTCGAAGAAACAAAAAAATGTGCTGCTCCCATCATTCCGGCAAAGAATCAACAACCAGAGTAAACGTTTATAGAACTGAGCAGTGACATTTAATAGAGGCTGATAGCAAAATTTTGGGCATAGTAAAATTCTAGAACAAGAAGATTTCTCTCAGATTTTGAAAGAGTTAATATTTCAGGTTTTAACTGTTTGTAAGCTGCAGTTTGTTTTTTTGTGGAAATCATACTCCGTCTTGAAATATCATTTGGATCTTTAGTGAGGGCACTTGACATGCAGTGCAAAAGTCACACACATCAATTTTGGGTTGCTTAAAGGAATACGGACTATTTTCTCAGAAATAGTTGTGATATACCCTACATCCCATGGCAAGTGGTTTCTCAGTCTGCTTATAAAAGTAGTGTTTAAATATTGTTATTTACAACGCTGTTTACTCGCACTGAACTCGAGAGTTTTCAAAACACCTCCTGATTGTTCTATTTCTATTCGTTGTAATGGGATTCTTTATTCGGAATTGTTGCCTAGTGGTCTTCAACAACTCCTAACAGACTGCTATCTTTTTTGGGCGTCCCGAATGTTTTACACGCCTTTCTTCTGGAATATTGCCTGTTGCTAAGGTGTTTTGCACAGTTCGTAATCGCATTTCAGAGATATGCAGAAATGTCCACAAGAAGTTTCTGCACAATGGATTTTCAGCATCATTTACCTTCACATTGTAATTCCATAACACGTTTCTTTCTTTCAATTGTTTTACACTTTGTACTTCTTCTTCATATAGCCCAGCAAACAGCATCCTGTAGTAGTTTGTCACCACACTCCGAAACTAACTTAAACAAATCTTTTGTGAAGTAGTGGGGAAGTTTTCAAAGTATCTAAAATGTCATAGAAACATTAGTAAACACAGTCTCTAGACACACAAACTCTGAGTATTACACAAACAAATAAATTACTACCGTCTTTGCATCAACCAATTACGCAGTGAAATATTTTTCCTTTCACCTCCTTCCCAGTACTTGAGATATAACGTTTTCCTGAGTTTCTCTTCCGCTTCGCCACTCTTCTTTTCCAGTTTTCGCTGTTTGGCCTCTTTTTCCTTCTATTATTTGTTGGCGTCGAATTGTTACTATACCGTACACTCTCATTTATATACTCAAAATCTGAAGTAGATACTTCAGACCGAGACTGATATCGTCAGCGAGACGCCAACATTTTTCCTTTGCCTACACTGCCCTACACGCGCACAGCACACGCTCGCCTTCGCGCGCAGACATTACAGTTCGCGCGTATTATTCAAGAACAGCGTAATATCGGACACTACATAACAACTCTCGTGTCCTCAAGGAGCGACGTAGACAATTAAAAATGATATCTCCGTGTAGAGGGAGAACCTGGGATTCTCGGAATTCCGGTTTCCGAATTACGGGATTCTCGGATTCCGGATTCCCGCGTTCCCAGATTCCGGGAACAAGGGACGACGTTTATGCAATAACAGTGTAAATCGACTTACACTCTTTTTGCATCTAAGTCTTCAGTTGTAGATTATCTAACCTGGCAAACGAATCAAACCAAATGACAATATTTTGAGTGCAGAAATTATATAATTGCGAGTATTTCTTTGCTAAAATTCTGGAGAACTACCAGTTTGAAACCCGGATAAAACTATTTAAATAAAATAACCTATTACCAATTAAGAGTTGACATATAAATAACCATTACCACAGAGAGAAGTAAGAATGAGTAGAAGAGAGAAAGCACTATTGTAATAAAGAATGGAAATAATATCAAAGATATGAAAGAAATTTCCGAAATATTTAAGACAAAACTAAATATAAAAATTATTCTTCTTGGCCCACATGGTAGTTAATGGTAAATAACGAAGGAGGAGCAAATACGCGGGAACAATGTTGAAGTCAGAAATAATTCACCAATGTCCCTTCGGCTTCAAGATACGATTGAAGAAGATATCAAGAGGCAGAGCAAAAGAAACGGAAAATGTAGGTAGAGAATGTAAATGTGCACAAAAACGGAGTGTGAGAGCAAAACCACAACCAAAAGTAGAAGAAACGGCAGCAAAGGCAGAGGCCGAGGCGGCAGCGAGGGGAGCAAAAACCTGAAAATGTAAATCGCTGCTGGGACAGCCTCCGTGATGCATCGGCCGCCGTTTGTCTGCGCGGGTGTGGGGATGGTGGTGGGGGGGGGGCGGCAGGGGGTTATTTTACAAAGCCTAAGCCTACACAATTTATAAAAAACGCCCCCTCCCGCTCCTGCGTAAATATGCACCCGAGGGTACGGCGAGGACAATTACTTCAAGTGCAATTACAAGATGGCCGCGGGAGATTAGAAACGCCGGAGTACGTGTGATGAAAGTATTAACTGCTTTCCGTAATCCTACACCCTTTCGACACAGCAGAACGTACTATCGGTCTTCTTATCGCTTCACTGCAGACTATTCAGTGACCTGATTTTATTACAATTTACATTTTTACGTAATACAATTACCGAACAACAAAGCAAAGTAGAGGTGCTATAAGAGCACATACTTTCTCGTAATACAGTTTAAGATTAATGTTATAATGTTGCAATTTTCACGTTATTTACTCTTCTATCAGTTGAAACAATTCATAAACAAAAAAAGCGCAAAAAATTCATTAATTTTTTTCTTGAAATTCAAGTTTCAATGAAATAACTTTCTGCCATTGAATTCAGTGTATATTGTATTTACCATAGAGACAAAGAAAGCGTTACCGAATCAACAAAGCAATGTTCATGTCAGAGCGCATTACAGCTAATGGTCATAATATAAATGTGAAGTGTTAGTATTATCAAAAGTTAATAATCTCATTCATGAAGGAGCCGAAAACACTTAATAATTGATATGTCTGAATGTAGTTTCAGTATAATCGGGTATTGTACAAAGTTGAATACATGTAGACGTGTGGTGAGAATCAAGCTGAAACAATAGGAAACAGACTGTAAGTTTGGAAAATCTCGTGCTAACAGAACTTTTACGATATAGTGAATAGTTACAGGTTAAAGACTAATCAAGTAAATCATCAAGGAGTTCAGTCTTCATCCATTGAGCCAGAGCGCTTCACGATGTACACTATCCACAGCACTCGCAGATAGTAGAGTGAGGGGCATGGGCCATGCCCTCATTTCCGCAAGACTAAACAGAAAATCTAGTTCAATGTTGGTAATATCGCGCTTTATTAAATTTGGCAATTCATTAGTTTCAACCATGATTAAAATTTAATGCTGAATTGTGCGAAATAATCTTCATTACGTCATGCAATTCATTGTAAATCAAATAAATCAAATATTAGTACTGAACATTACATACTGTACTATGCATTAGTACAGTGAGCACAAGAACAGCGGCATGTAATTCAATCAAAGCAAAAACGTCACGACCTACGGAATCCACCCACTCGCAGATCCAGGGGGGGGGGCATGGGGACCATGTCCTCCTCTAGAAACCTAGAATTTTCGTTTACCTTCCTTTATTTGGCAAAATTGATTTAAATATTTATGCTGAATCGTGTAATTATTTAAAACAATAGAATTGTATAGTACCATATCCGCAGTACTGAAGTACATCAGAACAACGACATGTTCGTGTACTTCAGAAACAAACATTGGAAAGGAAATTAATAAAGATGCGGCAATATATAACGTGTAATATGTAAAGAACAGGACAAATATATTGTTAAATTAATATTGTATTAGAACAATGCATGTAGACAGAGACATTGTTATATAAAATGAAAAGACAGCCGTGACTTGTTTTGACAAGCAATAAGGGAAAGTGGAATACAGGAGAATAAGCCAAGAATGAAAACAAAAAAAGGATGTACATTTTATAAACATTAGATCAGAAGCGTTTTTGATCATGGTGAGGTACGGATCTTGAGTTGCAGGCAGAGACGAGAGATTTTCTGAAAGTTATTATAGAGAAGTGTTTGAGCACGGCCAGTGACGGATCGTGAGTTGTAGGCTGGGACGAGGGATTTTCTTAAGTAATTAGAGAAGTGTTTGGACGACGGCTAGTGAGGGAATCGTGAGTTGCAGGCAGAAACGCGAGATCTTTCTTAAAGTTAGTTTGCAGAAGTGAGATGCAACGGTGACGCGATCTTAAGAATATTCGGACGCGACATGAACTGTTGGTGAAATATTTAAGTTACGTAATTATTTACGAGTGTGGATGTAGCAGAAATGGACTTGCAGCCTAAACAAGAATGATGATTAATGGTGAATGATAGCAGCAGACGACGGTCAAGAGCGCAGTACAGCCTGTCAACAGGAAAGTATAATCGTGAGGATATAAGAACTTGATTCGTCAAAAATAGCGTTGTTCAAGGCCAAGAATGTCTCTAAATTTAAGTTTGATTTAAGATTAAAGAAATTTTTTTTCAAGTTAGTTGATGGTCATCAAAAGGAATTATTAATATCAAAAAGGAATTATTAATATCTAAAAAGGAATTATCAAAATTAAACAATTTTGGAAAAAAGATTATTGAATAAAGACCGCGGTCGACACTTCATGTAGACACATTCATGGTATGCCGATGCTACAGGCCATACCATTGTTGTCATTAATTGGAATAGAAACCGTCCATAAAAACCATCCTATTCATTTTGTTATTTGCTCGTAAATATAAAAAATTACCAACCGAAATCTCGTACAAGCGGTATTTTTCAGCCCACGGTATCAGAAGGAGAACCCTGAGAGTACGTATAGTAATGTCACGAAAACGCCTGTGGACGTATTACTTTGCTAGCCACCCCAAATTATTGCGTCCATAATTCGGGCGAATTTAAAGTATTATATTAGTAAATAAATAGATAATTGTTTTTATGAGAGAGAGTAGGAAACATTACATGGGCACCACAACCGTGGGAGTTGAATAGTGAAAATAAGATAGCAGGGAGGTAGGAAACATTACAGAACATTTAAACAATATACAATATATAACAACTATGTTTATCATTTAACAAAAATCTACGATGCCCCCCCCCCCCATGTTCGGCTGGATCCTGAATCCACATGCGTGAGCTCTCTGCTTCACATCCCCATCCACTGCCGCCTCTGCTGTATGCCGTGGCGCTTAACACGGATGCCAACCTACGTCAGATTCGATTGGCTGTGCTATGCAATGTAACGGCGCGAATCTGTTTTAGGCTGATTAAACCGATCACTGAACTCTCTGTTTACACAGGCAGCGGCGAACCGAATAGTTCATGGAGTTGCAGATCGAAGATGGATTGAGGGCTGAAGTTATCCCATCTTTTAAACGCCTGTATACACGGTGCAGTTTCATGCACATTCTATGCGTGCGTTCGGGTTGTGATCTTCATTAAATATTTATTAACCATGAGGAGCACACAGAATAAAAATAGGAAGGCAGGAATAGGGCAGGAAGGTAGTTTATCACAATATCAATTGACACAATCGCACCTTGTCACACCTAACCACAAAATCGAAATGGTCGGTTATTCTTCTCGTCACCTTAAAGTGAGGACTAAAATTCAACTTCTGAAAAATGTTACTGTCGCATGGACATATGTACCGCAAAGCGTCATAGGATATTTTCATTTCTTTTTGTGTTGGCAATTGTTGTTGCCAACATTATTAAAATTACCCGATATATATCGTAATAATACGAAATAGTGACATGTTTGGGTTTACGTTTTGCAACAAAACAATGACTACTTCCGGAGATACTGCCAACATTTCAACCATGCATCTACATTGTGATCGTTTGTATGATTGCATGATTGATATGATTGCATGTAACCACAGTTGTGAAAAGCAATGTTACTATAAACATTATTAAACGACCTGTTTATGAGGATAGTATTTTTCTGGTTTCAATTGGTTCAATAAACTATTTTTTTAAGTATAGTACTTCTTTTTTACTATAAGTCTCCAAATGACACATCGATACATTCAAGTTGCAAGAAATAAATCCACCAGAGCAAGTATCTATCAGGTAAGAATGAACTATGTAATTAATTATATCTCGTTGCTAATATTACTCATTTTATTAAAATTCTTCCATTAGTTTATTTTTGATACGTTCAAAGGTATTAAAACGAGAAATACTTAACATACTGTTAGGGTTAACATTTTAAATGTGTAATTAAGACAGAATAGATCACTTTTTAATATTATATTTTTATTCGCACAAAACACTTATTCTACTACTCGAATTCGAATTACTCGCCAAACGAAGTCATATTTCCATTAGTAGTGCACTCAATTCACGCTCGTTTACGGATGACATGTTTCACTCTAACGAAAGACGAGACAGAAGGATTATCACATAACAAAAAGGACTTACATCGCAGAGTCTGACCCTGACAAACGAGGACAACAATGAGCTGTATGAATTCTATCAACCGGAGGGCGGTCGGATTCATATAGTTTCAAAAGTTGGTTGTTCTGACCGGAAGTAGGTTCAGACGCTACATTGAAAAAATTTAGTCCGTACTTTAAGGTGACGTAAGTTTATACCGTCGCATGGGGTAAAACGAATCCGTTAGTAAACAATTTTGCCGCTAAAGGCACTTGAGTCGAACTGTAAGCTTCCTGCATGAAAAATTACGAACATGCTCAAAAGTTTTCTAGCAAAAATCGTGCAGTCTGGGATGCACATTCTCTGTACGTCCAATCTGCACGAAAACTGTACCGTGCATACCGGCTTTAATACAAACGGTTTAAATATGCAAAAAATTTGCAGAGTGCAGCTAGTTTTGTAAATTGAAGACCTCGGGACAATACCACGCTATGCCACAATACTTAAGTTTTGAGAAAACGGTGAGTAAAGGTTGGAACATTGCATTCTACACATAGGGATAAAGAACATAATTTACGAATATCACTGCCATCTTGCAGGGAATCTTTAAATTAAAAACCCATCATCTAGATATATCTATGGGGCGTCGAAGACACTAATATTCCATTTCATCAGAAATGTGGTATAGCATGTTATTGCCCCAAGGTCTTCAATTCAACTCGTGTTCGTAACCACATACTACGCCTCTCCCCCGTCCGTGCAGCCGCCGAGAGGCAGTCGGCCACTGGATTGATTGTTCGTGATTCCGGGCACGTCAACTACAGAGGTCATTGGTAACGTAAGTATAGCGCGTGTTTTTACATCGTGAGGTGGCGGTGATATATCCCCGCTGGATGGCGAGATCCGGCGCCGACCTTCTATCGACTAGCGTGGTTTCTCCCAACCAGATATCTCCCACCAGCGGGGTACCGCTCCAGCCGGGACAAACTCTTAGCTCCCTACCGGTTTCACGACATGTGGTATGTGGTATGTGTGTGTGTGTGTGTGTGTGTGTGTGTGTGTGTGTGTGTAAGGGGAGAGGATAGAACAAGGAAGACGAACGAAAGATCGCGCGCGGTCCGTGGTCCGTTTTTTAGGGTAATGCTCCGGCATTTGCCTGGTATTGATCGCAGAAACCACGGGAAACAATCGACCCTGAACAGAGTCCAATAGAATTCTTCTCCAGACAGCGACTGAATTCGACCTAGCTAACAAGCCAGTGTCGAAAATCATGCCGCCGTCGGGACTCGCCTGGACCTCCCGGTCAGAGGGGTCGGCGACTGGAGCTTCCAGGGCGGCCGCCCCCCGCCGCCGCCGGCGCAGTGGACGGAGCCGACCGGACGAGGCGCCCTCGGGGCAGGAGGCTGAGGGCGGAGGGGGAAGCGAAAGGCGCGCGGGCGGGCCTTCGCCTGCGCTGATCCCTCGTAACAAGGCGCGCGTTGTTAGGTGCAGCCGCATGCGATTGGCGGCGACCGCTCCCATGGCGGACGACACCGCCCCCGCACTCACACACGTCCTTCCTCCCACCCTTCGCCACGCCTTCGCCTTCTCTCCCTCCCTCCGCCCGGCCCGTCCCCGCCCTCCCACCCACGCCTTCCCCCACCCTCCCTCCGTCTTGCCTTCTCTCTCACCGATTTTTTCCCTGCCTCTCGCCCTCGCCTTTCCACCCACCGTCTTTCCGCCTGGTCCTTGCCTCCCCTCCCTCTCATCATACATTCTTCCCACCCTATCTCCCTCTCGCCCACGACTTCCCTCCTACACACGCTTACCTCCCACCGTACCTCCTTCTCACCCACGTCTTCCTCGTAACACCTTTCTCCCTCTCACGTCTTATTTCCCCCCTCTGACTCACGACCTCCCTCCCATCCACTCTCCGTGAAGCCCTCGCCCTCCCTCCATCTCACTCATGCCTTCCTTCCCACCCTCCCTAGGTCGCACCCACTCCTTCCCTCCCTCCATCTCGTCCCGCTCTCCCTCCCTCTCAGCCAAGCTCTCCTTCCGTCTCGATGGTGAAATTATCTGTTCAAGAAGTGAACGCATATACATATCTAAATTGCCTAAAAATAAATTATGAGTTGAACATCTCAGGCACTCAATCGACGTATGATGCAGGGAAAACATAAGCAAAGCGTGGAATACATCCAAATCTTCTGTCACATGGGTAAGTTGATAAGAATATTCAGGTTTTCTCGTGAACAGCTATATTCAGAAACAGAAGGATTTGTCATGGCAAGTCAAGTCACAGTTGTGAAGACTACGTTCAACAAGAAGCACCGTCCGAAAAGATTCGTAGCTGACAGATGCAGAATATGTGGGACTATTGAAGAAACCGTCGAGCTGATCATTGCTTCCTGCTCCGCATTATCACGATGGGTACACGCGGTTGCTCACAACCAAATTCTAAACTTATTCTGTCTGGCTTCTGCCTCGTAAATACGTCTGATTGCGCCCACACGCCAAGCTATTCCTACAATATACACCTTATCACACATCCGCATTATCGCGAACACAGTTTGAGATGTTCTGTTCCGGCAATTCGTAATCCTTGCCGTAATCCTTGTCTTTTCGATGCGCAGTATTGTCTCAAACCTCGTTCCATCTTCGTTATTCTTACATATTACCCCCCTTGTTTAATGCCCATGTATCTGCTGATTGGATAACCACCTATTTTCATCTCAGTATCTTTACTCCATGATATCCGAACTCCCTGTAATGCTCTAATTGTAATTATATTCACGGAAATTTCTCAACGTGTACACAATCGTTTCACTACTAAAATTTCACATTATTCTCCTTTATTTATCATTTACCAATTCCGTTAATTCCCTGATATTTATATACTTAGTATGCAGATAATATTGATTTCCATTGAAGGTCGTTGAAACATATCTCGATAACACTTCTTTTTAATTATATTTTGTTTTGGCCTGCAAATGACCCACCACACATAGGAGAGGTGTTAATGTCGAAAAATAAAGCAGCTATACTGGCTTACTTCTCTGTTGGTCTCAGTACAAGAGACGTATCCATCAAGATTATTTTTAATCAGTCTACCATCTCTAGACTTCTAAAATATGCAGGGAAAATCGAAATGTTGATCGTATGAAAGGAAGAGGTCTTCTACATCTAGACAGAATAGAATTCTAAAGAGAATGTGCCTTAGCGATCGCCGATTTTCATCTACAGATATTAAACGAAAATAGGAAGAAATGTGCGATGTTTCCGTGTCTAGCCCGACAACGGACAGGTTGGGTCCTGTAAGACCTATGACGTAACAAAAACTTCAGCCAATCATGTACCAATAACACCAGAAGTCGGTTCGTCTCTCTGCCTTTCATTTTCAAATGAAACGTTCAATGTGATAGTTATTGCCGTATAGGTTGTGTGATTATAGGCGTAATTTGTTTCGTGCTTGGGTCTCGCAGGCCGAACCCATCCGTTCCTGTAACTGTAATCGAGTAGGCACGTATTCGCATTATTAGAATTATTTATTATTGTGATATAGATAATTATGTTATTATTGTATAATATTACATACAACCTAGTTAAATTGAACTGAAATGTCAAATAAGTAAACCTTTCCAGTGATATGAAGAGGATGGTTTTAGGGTTTAGGTTTTAGTCATTGCGCTCCTCCTCAAAGTTTCCAAATATTTTTGATAAAAACAATAAACACATAATGTAATAACAATAATGATTTCTCTTATATCAAATAGAATAATGAAGCCCTCTAACAATGATATAAACAAAATATTTGCTATGTAATTCTTGTTTCTGAACCCAGGTCTCTGAGCCAACCCATCCAACCCTTAAGCGGCGGCGATGGTGTAGCTGTTAGCGTACCTGCTATACCCAAGTTTGCGGGTTCAAACCCGATCGAAGCCGTGGACTTTTAGGGGCGAAAAAATCCTTCGTACGCCTTCCTTCGGAGGGGAAGTAAAGCCTGCTGTCCCATGTTTGTAGATGTACTTGCATGTAAAAGATCCTCGAGCCTAAATGACGCCTCTGAGCTAAATTCAAATCGCCGGTTTCGTCGCCCTCAGTAATACCTTCTTTCCGCTAGTTGGTGAAAGGAGTGTAACAAATTTGCGTGGTCAGACGGAAGAGCAGGTCTCATGGCCTGAGTCTCGCCACGTAAAATAAGACAATTCAAATTCAAAATTCAAATCCTTTCGCGTTACTCTTTTTCACCCATCCGTTGGCGGGCTAGTTCAATTATTCGGAGTAGACTCATTAAAGCAGCGCTTCCTGCGCATCTTTCCAGGAAGAAGTCTTTACTGACTAAATCAATGCGACAAAAGAATCTACAGTGGGTAAAAGCACATTAACGTGGTCCACAGAGATGTGGAATAAAGTTATATTTATGATTGTCCATATTTAATTTGCATGACTTCCGACGGAAAGCAGTTTGTTCGCCGCAAAAGGAGTGAAGAATGTTTGTCTCGTACATTACGCAAATGTGTTATGCATTCACAAGGACAAATGATCTGGGGAAGTATTTGTGGCCATACGATTGGTCGTTTCGACTTCATAAAAGACTGTTACTGAAGATGTCAACAAAAATATACTTGAATAGAAGCTCATACAAATAATTAGACACCATTTTAGTGATGCTTCGTTTTGCATTCTTTAAGACGATTACACTCCTCACCGCAGAGTTCTAAAAGTAAGTCGTATGAATGCCATTTGTATTATCTATGGAGAAGTTAAATACACGAGATTAGTACATATTTCCTCATTTTAGGTAAAACCTTCCCCCAACAATGTGGTGTGTAGGTGTTAGACTGGCCTGGCAATAGCCCTGATCTCAATTCTATTTAAAACCATTGTAAGGTTATGAGAAATGCAGTGGCAAAGAATAAATAAAATAGAACTACTCGAGACCCTTGTGCGTGTGGTTTCATGAATTGAGCAATGAATTTATTAATAATTTAATTCTATCGATTCCTAAACGATGCCAGGTAATCAAAGCACGGGGGGGGGCAACAAAATATTAATAGCATCAATGGATTATTATGATGCACATGGGTGTTTTTATTTACAAACATGCAATTCGGAACTGTATTTTGTTATAATGAAGTTTATTTCCAGTCTTTTTTAAAATTTGAAACATATTATCTATTTTTGCATTAAGATTCTTCTTTTCTGTAGTGATAAAGTACTCAAAATAATATTATAATTATTTCAAATTATCAAAAATGAAAACAATTTGATAAACCAATGTTGAAATTTATTGTGGACATTACTATACTAACAATGACAGCCCTACCATTAATATACTGACATTTTTATACTGACATTACTATACTGAACATTGACATAATACCATAAGCATAACACTGCCATACATAAATTGTCACACTAATATTACGATACAGGGATTGTTATATTAGCATTGACAAATATTGACATACTATGACAATCCATACGGATTCGTGAAAAACTGTAATTTCGATTTATTTTAATACACCCAAAACGACATGTTCGCGTAAACAAATGAAGGAATTAGGAAATAATAGTGTTTATTTATTTATTACGGCAAGCAGAGGAAATGTGGAACAACAGACAGACCAGAATAAATAAATAATGAAGGAGGGTTTTAGAGTGGCGAATGTTCATACGAACATTAATTTTGATTGGTTCTAACATATAGGGAAATATTATTATTTGCAACCCAGATAAAGAAAACAGTCTCAGTTAGCAGTAAATATTAATTACGTGAAGTAAATAGAACCGTTACAGTTGGCCATCCAGCGCGTGGCAAAAGATGAATATAAAATCCTATGAGCTATTCAGAATACCATTACAATACTGACAAGTATACTATCATTAACCTATTAATACTAAACGGCAGAAATTCTCCGCTTCGCGAACTCAAACCCACAAATATATTTTACTGAAAACAGCAGATTAGTTCTACGGCGCAGGAAAGATTATCACTTACAATTCAGATAACGAATACAGTATCCGTTGGCAGTAAATATTACTTATGCGAACTAAATAGAACTGCTACAGTTGGCCACCCAGCGTGTGCCAAAAGAGAAATATTCTTTAATTATTAACACAATCCTATGAGCTATTCCGAGAACCGTCACAATACTGACATGTAAACTATCATTTCCCTACTATTGTAATTCTCCGCTGCAGGGCGGCGCGGCCATCCACTCTCTGGAGGCGCCGGAGGATGGGGAGCGGGGGGGGGGTTCCCACGGAAACTTTCCCCACCGTCCGGGAAGAATTTCCGAAAGAGGAGCCGGGGCCTTTTTGACATGTGGCTGACGAGGGCGGCGGCGGCGGAATGGGCCAATCCGTCTCGAGACGCCCTCGGAGGCGCCGCGTCCCGGAGGAGCCCACACCGCCAAGTCTCCAAGGGCACTTTGGCTGCGAATCCGACGGTTGCGGTGATTCTGCCATTTGCAACTTTTGAACATTTGTCCTTTGGAAAAGGCTTTGGGATTCTCACAGGTTAGAATGTCTTGTGTTTTGAACATTTGTCCTTTGGAAAATGCTTCGGGATTCTCACAGGTTAGAATGTCTTGCGTTTTGAACATTTGTCCTTTGGAAAATGCTTCGGGATTCTCATAGGTTATAATGTCTTGTTTTCAACACTTGTCCTTTGGAAAATGCTTCGGGATTATCATAGGATAGAATGTCTTCTTTTGAACATTCGTCCTTTGGAAATGCTTAGGGATTCTCATAGGATAGAATGTCCTGTGTTTTGAACATTTGTTTTTTTTAAAAGGCTTCGGGATTCTCACAAATTACAATGTCTCAGGCGTTCCGGAGTGAGGAATGGCATCGTGGAAAAATACGTGACACTTCTTTGCACTTAAGGAGCTGCACATGAGAAGCAGAAAGAGGAAAGCATTGCCATTTCTGGCCTCTCCTTGAATGCACCTGGCATTAAGAGAGAACCACGCCTCTCCTTTATAGTCACAAATATTACTACTTTTATTCATCTCTTGTCTAGAGAGGTGCTCTGCAGTAGCAACCGGGATCGTTTGCGAATCATGGTGCTTGCTTCGCTTGCAAACTCGGCCGGTCAGAATTCGACGTGAAGCTATATCATTAAAACGTACGATGCGTGCAATGCTCACGCTGTGCGCAGCACGTCGCAGAAGATGAAGCTCAGCAGAAATCAGTCCATTTCAAAAATGACCACAGGAATTAACGGGCTGAACAGCGATCTTGCTTCTTGAAATTCAAGTTTTTTTCACGGTTTTCCGGGTTTGAGACTATCAATTTTCCAGGTTGTTTCGCACATTACAACACACTTTTACTTTCTCGCTACCGCCTACAACATACGCCTGCGCAGTCTGGGGAGGCGCTGCGTGCTCATCCGTGAAATACCTACAAACCATCATAAGTAGAGTCTTGAGAATAGTTGTACATGCTCCGTGGTATATTTAAAACAACCAGCTTCATAAACCCTGCAATGTTTCAACAATCTCCCAACATATTTCCAGAATCTCAGAGAGGTTCTACTCAAAACTATCTAACTTTCCAGCCCAGAACATTTTTCACCTAGGCAAAACTTTTGACTCTTTACAAACAAGAATCCGCTTCAGACTTCCCAAGGACAAATTTCGCCAACCGTAAATCAATCCCATAACTCGTACATTCCTACTCTAATTTATATGTAATAAAAGACTTCAAATTAACTAAAAAGTGAATCATATTCTGCACTGCTAGATGGTTGAAGAGGATCCCAGAGGGGACACCTTCCCTATTATAATTGTGTGAACATAGCACATGTTCTATGTTTGAAATTATTCGTAACTATTGTGTAAAGTGGTTAATCCACTGCACCAGAAATAAATAAATAAAAAGAAAGCTCCTCCGATACATGGCCGACAGTCACGATTTCTGAGCACAGAGTGTTGTCTCCAGTCTCCACTAGAGCTCACTGGTCTCCACCCACACCGATTCCGAAGCGACCGCCACAGGCAGGCAAGGCCCCGCTCAGCGCGCGGTGTTTCCTTTTTATCGCCTTCGCTCCTCCGGTCACGGTCGAGCGCCCCCACACCCTCCCCTCCATTCCCCGTCCCTCCGCACCTCCTCTCCCCTCCCTCTGCCATTCCCCCTCCTTCCCCACCCCTTCCTTCCGCTCTTTCCCTGTCCCACACCACCCCTCCCTCTCCACCCTCCGCGAACCACAATCCTCGACCGCGGCGCCCGGAAAATGCAACAGCAGCAGCAGTCGCCGGTCTTTCTTAACGCTAAGCTCGTTTCTCTCCGGCTTTCTTCTGTTCTTTCGGCGCGGAGCCCGGGATTCCGCCCCGCCCCCTCGAGAGCCACTTGGGAGAGCACGGGCTGAGGAGCGCTTTAACGGGACGGAGTGCGACTCCAGGGAGGCGTTGCACACAAACGGTAGGCACATATGACTGTTTATTATTCTACGAGTGAAATTTGTAGAATTAAATTGGAAAAACTGATAAGGGGTTGTCCAGAAATTATGTAACACTAAAGGGGGGAGGGCGTTTTAGGCAGCGTTACATAGGGGTAGGGAGATATTCGATTAGTATTACGTAATATTGATTTTTTTTTACATTTTTTCACATTTGTTGAAATAATTCCTTTTTGTCTTATACTAAAACATTAGAATATTATCTACTGAATTTTGTTTTAAAACAAATAATTTGAAGTAATTAGAAGTTGTTTCAATAAATCGAAGTATTAATTTTTCTTCAATTTTTTATTGACTCTGTAGAATTACGAAGAAAATATTTTAAACTGATCTGTAGTATTTTGTAAAATACAATTAAATTGGCGCAATAGATTCTCGCCCATGCGCCATTCAAACGGCGGCGTGTGTACGACTTGTGATCATTTTCTCGCGTTGATTCACTCAAAATTTGCTCCCGATCTTATTGTAAGTTCGACAATTAATTCCGACTTTATCATAAATGTAAATGTACAATCCAAAAAAATGAATACAATTTTTTGACTGACATGTAATTTCTTTTCACTTCTTGCATTTATAATGGGAAGGGGGGGGGGTTCTCGCAAGCGTTACGTAATTATTTAAGGGGAATTCAATGGCACGTTACAGGGGAAAAGGTGGTGTTCAAAATACTCCAAATTTGCGTTACGTAATTTATGGACGGCCCCTAACGAAGATGTTTTAAGTACTTCAACGTATATTAATTACCTCCTGTTTGAGAATAGTTATTCAAGTGATTTATTGCTTGCAAATTAAAATTATAGGAAAATGCAATCATGCTGAAGGAGTTTGAGGCAAGAATACAGATATTTAAGATAAAATAGTTTAGTTTTAAGAAGTAAATGCTGAATCACACAATAAAATGTCTTAACGTAAATATAGTACAGTCACAATTTTCACAAAAAACTATCAACCTACACGAAATTCAGGAATTTAGGATTTTCAAAAGAACGAGAGACATTCAGGTATATTTTAAAATCGAAGCAACGATTAAAGTTGTGTTACACAATTTCAGTGTAACTTAAGGTGAGTTTCGCAGTACAATATTGCACATGGGTTCTTCCCAATAATTAAATTTTGCTTCAAAGTAAATGAAGTTATGTAGAAAGGACAGTCAGTGAGATGCATGCAAAGTTTAATCATCACACTTCGGGAACTGCCCACTCTGGTGGTAATGGAACTACGAAATGTGAAAATACGATTGAGAAATGCCAACATTCTGAAAATGAACTGGCTACCAGCTCACTCTACACGAGTACACTGGAGGAAAAATGTTACAATTTTAGAATGACTATTATATTCACGTGCTAAGTGACCAGGAGTAAAAATAAACCATTCACTCTTCAGGCAACTCCCAACACTCAGCAAATAATATTTACATTTTCTAGACAGGGGAATTTGTAGAACGTGCACTTGCTTTCTCTAATTAGTTGAATATCTTCACTCTGAGAATGCGTACATTGGACCGTTGTGTGAGAACTAAGATTATAAATATTAAAACTATACGAAGCGCCACCGTGGATTTTCACGAATCTGCTGCTGTTCCCCTTGAAAGGCAGGAGGTCCACCAAACGCCCATCGGCGAAACACGCAGCTCGGCTGACGACCATAGTTAACGTTCCGTGACACGCACAGTACATTTGAACTCAATTTTAAGAAAACTTCGGAGTTTTCGATGAGATTTATAAGAAATCATTACAATCATTTCTACTCACAAATGCAATTATATATTTAGAACGTTCGTAATGTAAATATTATCGAGGTGAAATATATTTTAAAACAATTACAGTTATGTAAATAAAAACAGAAGGATATATCAAAATGTCGAGTATGTCATCTCATACTGTACATTTAACACTCACTATCGTAACAAAAACGTTTAAAGAATAATTTCACGCTTTGTTTGAGAAAACCTTGTTTTTAATACTTTTATTTAATATTTATCATATTTCACTTGAAATTGCTCGAAAAGTATTAATTTTTTAAAAAAAATGAACATGAATTAATTAAAGAAGTAATCGTGGAGAACAAATTTTATTTGAAAAAACTGCTATCTTGAAGAGGAAGAGGTCCAAAATATTCAAACTCTCGTAATTTTCAAATATTCAGAGTCAACAGTGAAAATCGAACGAAGCCATCTTTATAACTGTCTTTTATTATATCTTTAATAGAAATTTAAAGAAAAATTGGAAGCGATTTTCGAAAATATTTTTAAATAGCTTAGGAGCTTATACAAAGAACCCTCAAAATTGAAGATTGTTTTTCAAAATCGCAAAAGGCAGGCCAGATCGACCAGTGATATTCATTTTTGGGAAAATTCTACCAATAGTTTCGATGCTAGTGTTGTTCTCAAATGAACGGACGGTCGGAAGGACGGTCGGTCGGAAGGACGGACGGACGGTCGGAAGGACGGACGGGCGGAAGGACGGACGGACGGACGGTCGAAAGAACGGACGGACGATCACAAGGACGGATGGTCGGTCGGAAGGACGGAAAGTCGGAAGGACGGACGGGCGTAAGGCCGGACGGGCGGAAGGACGGACGTCGAAAGAACGGACGGACGTTCAGAAGGACGGACGATCACAAGGACGGATGGTCGGTCGGAAGGACGTAATGTCGGAAGGACGGACGGTCGAAAGAACGGACGGACGTTCAGAAGGACGGACGATCACAAGGACGGATGGTCGGTCGGAAGGACGTAAAGTCGGAAGGACGGACGGTCGGAAGGACGGACGGGCGGAAGGACGAACGGACGTTTTGAAGAAAAGCAATTTTTCGGTATTAGGGGATCCCAAAACGAGTTTTTTCGTTGAAATCTCGAAATCGATTATTCCGCAGGATAATATAACTTTCTGAAAACGACGTAGTATATTACTCCGTGTATACGTACGTACGTACGTACGTACTTCGTATATGAGAAACACGTTCATTCCGATTCTATAGGATTCTCCAAGCGTTCGTGTTTACGAGAACTCTTATTTTCTCTTTATTGAAATTTCCTCACCGCCGCCGGTGTTGTTTGGTGATTGCTGATTTTGATGTATGACTTCCCCTCATCTGCTGTGCGCCCCGCCTCGGAGGGAGGTGGAGTTACCAGCGCCAAGCTACAGACGCGCCGCATTGATTTTCCGAAAATCGCCGTTAGGGAAAGAGGCCCGTCATAAATGATTTATGTGGAACCAGGGGCTACCTCGTTTGTTAGTCGCGTCTACGTGTAAGTCTGATTAGGGCGGGATGTCTGCCCTCTTCGCTAGAATCTATCCCGAATGAGGAGCACCTGAATTCACCGCTCATCGTGGGGAAGGAACCTTGTGTCCTGTCCTCACTCTGCAACGAAGAAGCTCCCTTGTTCACCGTTCAGTGTGAGGGAAAGCCCTACTTGGGAACGAAGCGGGGCTGCATGGGCGCGGATGGGCGGGAGGGCGTGCGGGCGATCGGGTTGGCGTGCGGGCGATCGGGTGGGCGGGAAGGCGGAAGGGAGGGGCGCGCGGGCGGGCGGACAGGAGGCGCGGGCGGGCGGACGGATGGAAGGGGCGGGAGGGAGGGGCGGGCGGGCGGCGATTGGGCGGACTGGGCAGATAGGGCGGGCGGAGCGGTCGGAAGGAGGGGCGGAGCAGGTGGAGGGCGGACGGCGACGCGTCGCGACGGCGCCCTTGGCCTTGAGGTTAGGCAACCCGTGATACATTTGTGAGTAACGTAACGAAATGCTGCCCCTGCCTTTCGACACACGAGAGCAGAAGGCGCGGAGTCAGTAGCTGTGACCAATCTGGAACCGCTACCTCACCCGCCCGAATAATCTAATAAAAAATATTGCTAATCAATTGCCACAATTTCGTACTTTTGCCACATATTTCACTGAGAAAATGGCTGTCTAGGGTCATCTAGCCTTCGTGTCGCCCTGACAACGTGGACGATTCATGGCTGGGCGATGATATATAAGGCGTTGTCATGAATCGAACAACGGTCGCTGGCGACACACAAAGACGCTGACACATTTCCCAAAAAATGGAGCCAGCGATGACGATGGGATGCTGGTTAGGATTATGAGTGAGTGAGAGAGAGAGAGAGAGGCATCCCGCGAGAGGGCCCGAGGAGCCAGGATGGGAGCGAGAGTGGAGTCGGAGCGCATTCGGCGACTAACTAGGACTAAAGGCAGTATGCATAACAAACTTGCCATCTCGCTTTGGTCCAATGTGAACTCAGCCCTTCGAGCTCGCCCCCTTTCCTCGCTTCACACCTGGTTGGTGATACTAAGACTTAAGTTTAGCAAGTGCAGTATCAAACCTTTTTGACAACCTCAAAATTTAGGACTGATTTTTCGACTCCACAATCGACATGGGCGAAACATTCAACATTAATGAATGTAAGAAAATACTAACATCCTCAAATGTATTTCTTACAATTGGGGAGCTGATAAGAACCTACCTTTTGTCACACTAAGTATTAACCCTCCGGTGGGCGCGTAGCGGCACTCAGTGCCGCTTTCTTAAATTTTTGTTGATTCGTGCAAATCATTGGTTGTCGCACATATTGAGCTCGTAGGTATTCTTAATTCATTATATCTTCAACCCGGATGACATTCAAATCACGATTTTAGATACTACCAATCGACTGTTATTCATTAGTAATTCGAACTCTGCAACGGTTGCGGCACTCCGTACCGCATGCGCTTTGTCAATGAAATTATAACATTTGCGTATTTAATTCATTAGAATTCTTACAGCTGTTTTGTTATTAAGCTTTGTGACACAGATTTTGGAGTAATAAGTACTAATTAAAATTTAAATGCGTTGTTTCCCAAGAAACCTTAGAGGCACGTTTTGCACGGTATTCATTCCCCGACATGTAACAAGTGCCAAGACACGGAGGGAGCGAGTGATGGATCAGATTCTTATTAATATTGTTGTTTCGTTTGTATTTAGTTATTATGAAATAAAATGTATAAAAACATAAATATAAGAATATATCTTCCACATTCAATAACAAAAGTAATAACTAGTGACGCGAAAATCGAAGTTGATAAATGCGGTACGGAGTGCCGCACGCGCCTGCTGGTGGGAAATGATAAGGCGTGCCCACCGGAGGTTAATAATCTATTACCTTCCAAAGTAACGATCGTAATTCGGCTATGAAATTATTATATATGATCCAGCAAACAAAAAAGAGAACAAGAAACAACATGTACGAGTATACAACAAATGTCTTAGCATCTGCACACAATATTTCCTTAAGTGTTGTAACCAAAAATACACCATTTTAACATCATTTTATTCACAGCTGTGTTTTACAAACAGTATAGCGTAGACTGACAACAAGTTCCAAAATAGCCAGAAATACCAGATGACCTGCCGAATCAGCAGCAGCCAAGAAGAAGTTCTAAATCAAATGCCGTGGTTCAAAATGTCCTGCAGAGGAAGACTGTAGAGCTTTTGCGTAGTCGTCACTCGATACACTTAACAACAGCTTCCATTTCATGTCGCACTCTTCGGAAGACTTGAAATGGCGTCTCCTCGCGGCGGGGCTGCTTCATGCAACCTCCGGGCTGGGAGCTCGCCGGCTGGCCGTGATGTAGGGGCGATGTCGCGGCCGCACTCGGACGCATCGTTTGCCCCGGATTCGAGTCCCTCGATACGGAGAGTAGCGCAACCGCCATGTAATATCCTCTCACTCGAGAACCCCGTCAGATACCAATCAGGAACTGAAGGGAAATTATAAGAATTATGAAGATTTTGAAGAGTTTAATATTGGTTTGGGGTAGATTCATGGTTCTCAAAACAGAGAATTCCACTCAGTTTCAATTCTCCTGACAACTAGACATAAAATGGTGGGATCGGTGGCACAATAGAATGCGTGATTGACCTGTCAGTCAGGTGTTTCTACCGGTTGACACCCCTCCACAGTTGACCAATGACGGGGGCCCTTGCCGGCCGCCGATTGGCTGTTGCTTATTTTGCTGTCAGGCAGCTCTTAAACATGTTCTGTCTTTTTTCACGTATTTATCAGCATCAAAATGTCTCTGTGTTTTTCACTGCGACTCCACCAATCCCGTACCACCTGCCCACTTCCTATAGGTCGTCACCTTACCAATACCGTTCACCCCTTCTCCCCATACACGGCGACCTCGTTAGCCATTTGGCATCAGAACGCTCTGAGGGAAGACCACAATAAGTGGCCGAAACGTTACACACAACGAACCAGACGCGACTTGTCCGGCATATTGACACCGGCCGCGGAAGCCTACGCAAGCAATAGAATGTGTTACTCTGTGTATCTAGGGACACCACCCCGGCTCCGCCTGGGCGACACCTCTTTGGGCGGAAGTCCGCACTCTCCCGAGGCGCAGTCGTTTTGCCGCCGTGCCCTTGGGGGCGTCTTCGAAGGTACGCGAGCGACCACTACACATAGCAGCCCCATTGGAATATACACACCTACAGAAGATAAAGAACCTTTCACATCGCAGAGAATTATTTAGCCTTAAAGAATGATCTCAAAGCTGTTTCGTTGAGGAACCCCATTATCTAAAAGACTTTAAACCCTGATGAATGCGTTGTTGTCCATTCTCGTTTCTCACCTTTGTACGCGAAAGTGAGAAAATTTTGGAGGACTTGCAAAAATAACAACCTAGGTCCCCCAGTTGGAATTCGAGATGCTACAAATAAACAACTACTTGCCTCTGCTATACTTATTAGTGGAGAAATATGTTCCTTGATGACAGACTCTAATTGATCATACAGTTGAATTCCAAAAATGTATCATTTTCTGTAGCTCTCGATCAGCAATCCATAACAACAGCAATAATACCCACATAGAAGAAAAATTCAGGCGCAACATGGAGGAGAATCTAGAGGCCGGCTGTTCTGATACGGTAGTTTTCCGTGATTTTTTATCAACACCAGGCGAATGCCGCAAAAGTACTATAACAAATAGCAATGGACCGCGCGCGATCTTTCCTTCTCTTTTGCCTATCCTCACCCCTTACTTACACATAAAAACACTTGGAAAATCCATGTTCTCTGCACATTCATTTGTTTTACATGGCACGCGACAACAAT
>JAHLJT010009355.1:81688271-81874749 GCA_031308135.1 Acheta domesticus
TGTATTGATTTCTCTTTTATCACTTTTATTTTACGAGATATTTGAGGTAACTTTGTTTTTTCAAATGGGACTATACATATTTTTTTCAGTCTATCATGACAAGCGTAAAAAGACAAATCCAAAGATATAAATATTGTCATATGTTAGATAAGCATTTTTTTGAGTAATTGTGATTTTTTTGCGACTAGTGTTTAACGGATATTTTCATTGTAACTGTCAGCCCCACAAGGTCACGCAGCGCTCCCCCAGCAAACGCGGGGTCGGGGAAGGGAAGGGATTTAAGTACTTGAGGATACGAAAAATATTCACAAAACTGTTGCACTTTTTTCTGAACTCTCCTTTTCATCTTAATCCATTTTCAGTAATTTGGGTTTCTTAGGGATTGAAAATACGGATTTGTCTTAAGTAGTATTTATTGAAATAAGATTATTTCTATCCCTAAGTTATTATTATATTCTTATTAACATTGAAATTGTTTGCTCAAAAAAATACAATATATTTTTGTACAGTTTTAATTATTTATTCTTATTGTGCTTTGTTTCAAGATCCCATTACTACGTGTCTTATGAAATCCATTAAGTGGAGTTGAAGTTATAAACAATTTTATTACAATACAAACTTATGACAAATTCTTATTTTCCATCCTTTAATTCCTTCAATCAAAGAAAGACGAAAATGTGAAAATGCAGTAGGATGGAAAGCACAGTTCAGGAAAAAACTGCAATGGTTTTGTGAATACTTGGAATACTATGTTTCGTATTTCAAATAAGATCCCTCCCCTTCCCTTCTCTTCCCTTCGCCGGGCGCACGTGTGCTGGTGGAGCGCTGCATGACCTTGTGTGGTGGACTATTCAAAACGTCCGTTAAACCCCGGTCGCAAAAATCAAAATTAATCAAAAAAATCCTTATCTAACATATGACAATATGTACATCATTGGATTTGTCTTTTTCGTAAAATACAAGTGATAAAATAGAAATTAATGCACGTATCAATTAGCCCCTTTCCCTCATGCACTTTCGTGAAAACTGCATTGGAATAACTTCAACCGTTCAAAAGTTACAGGAGGTGCTAAGTTACGTGACTCACCCTGTATACTACAATTCCGGGACAACGGATCTTAGTTGTCGACGCGCCGGGAAACTCTCTTCAATCAATCCATAAAGCGCGGTCGTTTTGCAAGCGTCCCTGGTGCGGAGTGGCGTGAGCCTCCCCAGGCGAGGGGAGGGGGACGGCTCATGCGGTGCTCGCGGGCGCCGCGCCGGGTGCGGCAGGTGCCGCCAACGCCCGCGCGAGGCGCTGCGAGGGGCGCGCATGAATACAAACGGCCTCAAACGCGGGGGGCGGAGGGGACCAGGCCTGCCAATCTCCCCCTCTGCCACACACTCGCTTCTTGTCTTTGCGCAGTAGTCCACGTAACTGATCGTGCGACCATCAACACTAGTGATTCGATATCCATAACAAAACATAGATGTAAATGATCTTGGCTGCCCGGGTGACGCCGCGTCGAAGGCTTTGTTGCCGACGTTTTGACCATCTTGTCGTGGTCTTCCTCAGGGCTGCTCTGCGTCGGAGTGTTCAGTTATATGTGGGTGACATGATATGGGTTTACATGACTCTGGCTCCGGAATCCTAAGACTTCACAAAACGTTGATGTTCAAAATGAAAACAGCGATGGTAATAATACATTGATTAAAAACCATCGATGTTTTGCTGTAGTAACCTCCAACATTCGTCTGTAGAAAATTTCTATTTGATTGTGTCTGTGTTCGTAAATTCTCCGAATAAGAGTGCGGGAAGAAGAAGCAGGCCGAACGCCCACAGTGCTTTCGTTGATCACCTCTCAATGTGCGAAATGAATACGAAGAAAGAGGAAATACAAGGGCGTGAAGAGCATGTTTCTACAAAAACATCAATGTTTTGAAAACGCAGACGTCAATGTCGCATCGTTAATCACTAAATGCTTCAAACGACTTAAAATTAAATTCTTCGAAAATTCACAATTTTTTTGTGAAAAAGAGCTTCAAATTTCGAATTTACAGTAGCGCTTAAACCCTACTTTCTTAAAATCGGCTCGAAATTTTTCAAAGAAAATTGCTATTTAGGACGAAATTTTACTGTTCTTTAATATTCTTATTATAATATTTCTGTTCTACTATCAGAAAACCGAAAAATTAATTAAAATGTGAAAGAAATGTACTTTGGGCGGCGTTGGATGGCAGCTTTCAAAGAGGATGTGGGGAGTCCGAATAGCTAGCCGTGACCAACGAAAATAGAAAACTAATACGGGAAAGTCTGTGCCATTCTGTAGCACCACTAGTTAAATATGACTTAGTTAAGTAATATTTAATGTTAAGACGCGTTTTAAGTGCTTTGCTGGGGGCTTATGCTTTGTCGTTCGTCGTTTCACCACCCTCTTTGAAGCAATGCTTAGTGAAGTATAACATAAATGCATCCGAGAATTGTTTGGCAATGCTGGATCCTGGTGAACCAGCCAGTGACCAAAACCAACCTTGTTTGTTTCCGTTTCGCTTTTTACTCTGGTGCAAAGAGGTTATTTTTAGTAATTTTTCGTAATGGGGAAAGGAGAGAAATTTTCAACGTCGGAGAAATAAGTGCTCTTCCTATGCAAGAGAAAGTACTTTCTATTATAGAAAATAAAGTTCCAAGTGGAGCAAAAAAGCGAAAAAAAGAACTGTGGAAATATTGAACGCGATTTTAAAGCAACGAGCTACAAGATGAAATATAAGAAACATTAAATAAAGGTGTGGAGAGGATTAGGTTTAGATGAAAAAGGAAATGCAATAAAAATTACTGAATGTAAAACTTGGGAATTGAAAGTAGATACGGGACCATGTAAACATAACCTTAAAAGCACTTGTTGGTAGGCAAAATTGTTGCTTGCAAGGCAATTCTGAACCAAAATATTAAAATATTCATTTCGTTAATAATTAATTATGGAGTTAACTTGGAAATTCCAGTCCTTTTTCAATTAGCTCCAAAACGTGTAGTATTGTCATCTTTGATATCATCAAGAATTGGCAATATCGGGTGTCAAAATCACTTTCATCGAGCTCTTCGAAATATTTGGACCGTTCACGGTTCCACCTCGGCGCACAAGAAGACTTATCGTAGCTTTCATCTTCACAGTTGTCGTAGCTATCACTATCAAAAGCAACATTCCAATATACACTCGCCATTGTAACTGTGTTTGCGCTGTAAAGCACGACTTAAAATGTATCAGTGCTGCTGAGAGGTGTGCTTAAATTTAAGTCGAACTTATCGTTTATTAGTTCACCTTAAAGGGTGTGGTGAAACGGAAACGTCTTCTATGTCTACTTCAACATTCTTAAGACGAACTTAAAATGTTAAGTAATGGTGATGAATCTGGCAATAAGTGAAGCCTGTGATGTGCTAAACAGTACGGAAATACTACATTTGGTTATCTGTCTGTAACTCATTCGTGAAGCCTATTTATTTCATCAGACTTTATTGCTGCACTATCGTGACATTGAGCAAATACTTTAAAAATATACTTGTACGTACTGAATGTGAAAAATATGTTCTGTTAAAGCACTGCCTGAAATTTGAGCTGACATCAATAAACCCTATAAATCGTTCAACAATTTCTCTTGTGGGAAGTAAATATCGTACAACAGTCGATAATTGAGAATGATTGGATACATCACTAGTCTCATCTAGAATTACAGCAACAAATTGTGAAAGTGCAATTTTCCTTTTTATTTCATTTAACAAGGCTATCCTTTCCATCAATCAGTCTATGTTTTGACCCTGTTAAAACAGCGGCTTTGTGAAAGTGAGATTCTATAGATTCATCATAACTTCTCAACAATGACAGAATTTTGATGTAATTCCTTCTGTTAAGAGAATCTTCACCTTCCGAGTATGCTCTGAACGAATGTTCACAAGCCAAGAAAATTATCACATCAATTAGGCACCGTACAGCTTTCATATTATTTCTGATTCCTTCATTATATTTAAGAGTTTCTAGCTTAAGTTGTTGGTCTAACTGGAATTCTATTCAAGCGAAACCAAAATGTTGCGAGACAAATTTCAGATCTATTACGATTTTGTGCTTATTGATGTCACTGCGGGGCTTTCAATAAATTATTCATATCATCAAAACCAGAACTGTTCCAAATACTGTTTTTATTCGAAAATAACACATAGGACGAACAATATAATTTTGAAAACTGTTTACAACCACATAACGAATCTACTTTTTTATGCCCATCCGGGTGAAAATGCCGTGCACAGCTTTTCGGTTGTGTCTGCATATGAGGGGGAGGCCGTCCTTGCGAAATAATTTCTAGAAAACCAATCCCATTGAGTGATTGTTGCAACAGAATGCTGAATAATTTCGAATGCTGCGTTCATCTATTCGATTCCGTATCTCTGTAATATATCTTTGTAATAATATTTCCAAATAATGTTGTGTAAAAAATGTAAAATGGTTCAAAAATTGTATTTCTATATGTAAGATCACAATTGATGTAAAAGTCCAATAAGAATTGTAATAATTATGTAACTAATGGAGTCGCTGTTAACTAATGGATTCGGTATTAATACATTCGGTATCGTGTGAAGTTTACGATACTCGCTCGTTCCTCGCTCGTATCGTAATATCACACTCGTGTATTAATACCCATCATTACATCATCGTTTCATAATGTACTATAGAATAATTTTTATCGATCTTAAATTTGAAGGCCTATGCAATCAAGGGTCGAAAGGTTCGACTAATCGATATTGCGCAGTCAGTAGGGAGTTCTTGCACGGAATAGGGCGCAGCAATCGACTGCAATCTCGATCTTATGCGCATGCGCAGATGCACCAATGTGATGCGAAACGAAAATCGACAGTGCTGTAGCGCTTCGCCGTGCAAAAACTCCTTCGATTGATTGATTGATTGTTAGTGATTCCGGGCACGTCAACGGTGGTCATTAGCCCCGTCAGTGTAGTGCATGGTTTGACTCGAGTTGGCGGTGATCTTTCCCCGATGGATGACGAGATCCGACGCCGATCTAGCGTCGACCAGCGGGGTTTTCCCTCAACCAAGTATCACTCACCAGCAGGGTACAACAGTCGGGACAAGCTGTAAGTTCACGGCCCGTCTCCCGGCCTGTGTGGTAGTGTAGTTCATGTTAGAATAAGTGTGTATAAGAGGAGGGCATAGGACAAAGAAGAGGTAGGAAAGATCACGCGCGGTCCGTGGCCCGTTTGTTAGGGTACTGCTCCGTCCAGCATTCGCCTGGTGCTGATTGGAGAAACCACGGAAAACTAACGATCAGAGCAGCCGGCCGCTAGAATTCTTCTCGAGACAGCAACTAAATTTGATCCAGCTGACAAGCTAACGTCGAAAATCCTGCCACCATTGGGGGTGGAACCTAGGACCTCCCAGTCAGAGGGACTGCAGGGACATCAGTTGATGCTCTGAGCCATCTCTCTCAGTAAAAATCCTTCGAGATGCGAAACTCGCTCTGCGCCCGCGCATCGCAAGATCGATAGAGTTGTCGATTGCAGTGACGCTCCGCCCTGCAGGAGCTCCCTGGGCAGGGGCGCGTGCAAGTGGCTCTCGGAGGGTGCGGCTGGCTGGCTCTGCTGATCCAGTCACTTTTCTGCCGGAGATCAGCGGCAAAACGCCCCCCGCCAAAGATGAGTCATTTGTTTGCCGATCCGCGCAGCGAAGGGCTGCCCCTCCTCGACCCCCCCCCCCCTGCCCACCGGTTGCGGTACAGTGGCCACACGACCAGGGCCAGGGGAAACGGGCGAGCGAGAGCGCCGGCTCAACGCTCAGGGCATTCACCTCCAGGCGTCGCGCGGGAAATCTTCACTTACAGCTCTCGGCCGCGCAGCACTTCTCACAAAGAGGCTCATGCATAATACAACGTTATTCAAAATAACGATTTAGTTAGAAAGATGGATAACTTAAGTTATCTAAAACTGTTATTAAAATTTTCATTTTAAAAACAATCCTAAACAAATCAAAAGGCGTCACACAAATTGTGATCGAGTCGGCTCCGTGGCCGAGATCACTAAAACAATAGTGCCGTAGTGATCTCGGACCGAGGGGTTGCGAGTTCGAGTCCCGCCTCGGGCATGGTTGTAAGTGTTCGTTGTTTCATTCCTTACCATCACAATATCGTTTCATCCTCATACCATAACGTTAATCCAATAGTGGCCGCTAATGACCTAGAAGTTGATGCGACCTTAAATAACAAAAAAAAAATGCAAATATGAACATAAGCATGGCGTTAACATAAAAGTTTGAACTACGTCCATAAGCAAACTCATTCACAACGCCTTCGCATAAGCATAACACGTTAGATATTAACTTAAGAGCTTGCAAGCTTCAAGCCAATGTGTAAACATAGGATGTTTAGGCACTAAAAAATCGTCTTTTAGACGCCTAAAAAGGCACTGAAAATGTCAAGAATAAGGAGAAAAAGGCACTGTCATGAATTACAGTCACAATAAAATTAAAAATTATTTGTAAAACTCCGCACATGTTCACTATTCTTCCACATTTTATTCTTAATAGTTTCCTTTGCAATATATTATCAGTAACTTTTCAAGGGTTGCAATTTCAAATCTGCAACGATTGGGAGACAAAATCAGTGTGAATACAGGGAAGGATTTCTAAACACCTACTGATGTGTTTGGCATATATTTTAGAAGTCCTACATTAGCAACACTGAAACCTTCTGGGAATTTACATTTATTTCTACTCAAAAGGTGCCCTCGTCATTTTCATTGTCATTGTCATTGTCATTGTCTTCGTCATTGTCATTTTCCATTTTCTAAGAACATGGCTAGTATTCATGAAATAGGAAAATGGAGCAAATACTTTCAGGAAATCTCTTGTATTTCAAAATACAAGGTTTCGTAATGAATGGTCAGGTTGGGCCATGGCCGATTTTCTGATATCTTAGCATTGTATATAAAAATAATACATAAAAGGCAAAAACGTTCAATAATTCTAAAGAAAAGGCAATTTATGCAAAAAATGCATTTATGCCAAAATAAGCAAAAGTAAGCATTATAAAACTTCGTCATATGTCATCAATTGTCATGATTCGTCCACATATATTATCCTTCTTTAAATAAGTTTGCTAGAAAAAAATAGGCATTTCCCTAAACATCCGACGTCTACTTATGTGCTTATGCTTATGTAAGAAATAAGACATGAACCACTCAGTACGTAAATCGAGTATCTAAATAGGATCGAAGTCAATAGATCCTATTTAGATACACTGGTTTTCCAAATTGAGTGGTTAATTTTTCTGCGTCGTTTTGTAGCGTAAGATCTTTTTGTAATTTAGTTTTGTTGTAGTATCCATAGTAGAATAATTTAGTTTTATTTTTTATTGAAATTAAAATACCTAACCTAACCTAACTCATGGCCGCAAGGCCGGGACACTGCTGATAGGCCTCAGCTCGTAAATAGTTGTTGTGCCACAGTACATATTATGGTGGTTATTTCCACCATAGTACGGACATATTAGATATATCAGGTACATTCTCACATCCAGCCAATAGTAACTAGAATGACCCACGGGCAATAGGAAATCTTTGCTTACGCTTATGTTGCTCATTGTGAATACTTCAGTCTATCACTTGTGTTAAATATAAGTCTATTCGTTATGTTTTTGTGGACGTTTGCATTGTGAATGATACTTTATGCGTAATACAACGTTGTTCAATAACGATTTACTTAGTAAGGTGGATATCTTAAGTTATCTAAAACTGTTATTAAACGTTTCACTTCAAAACAATCCTAAACAAGTGAAAAGGCGTCTCATAGACTGTGATCGAGACCACAAAGAGCAACTGGAAGAGCCGCGGCAGCTGACGCCGCCGCTCTCTAGGAATGTTGCCTCGAGCAAATTTTATGTCGCTTCGACAAAAAGGGTCAGAGGGTCAGCAAATAAAACTCTTTTCGCAGAAACGTGGAATTCATAGAGTTGAGATAATGAAGGCACCTTGCACGACTGCTTAAACATCAGTGAAAGCTTAATACATAATTATTTTTACTATACTATTATTATTATTATTGTTATTGTTACTTGAGTATCTGCCTTTTGGACACGATTAATGCGTGTAACTATCAGCTTTTAGCTGGATCGCTCTGTAAGACAAGGTTGATCCACTAACATCGATAAATAAAACCAGATGAAAGGCTATTGAACTAGTAATCCCACAAATAATTGAGATGAAGACCATCACACGGCAGAACGTGTTGATGGAAGGAGACTAGTCGGCTCGAGGGGTGGCTAAGGGGGGGGAGCATAGCTCGCGTCTCATTTTTATGGGACCGCGCAGTGGTGCGGGCGCGATCAATGAGACAAAAATGCCAATCGGCTTACAACTGAAAGTAATGATTATTTCCAACCAGTAAACCTAGTTTTACTCGTCGCAAAGGGCATATCGAAATATTAACATTTGCAGTTTTTATGTCAGCGATTGGTGTATTTGCGTGATTGTGCCGCACCAACCAACAGCAGTGATGTTAATATTTTACTGCTGAGCTGGGAGATCAACTAAAATTGCGGAGTCAATCCCATAGGGTAGTTGTCGGTGAGTGAATTAATTAAAATGTTTCGTTGTTTTTGTAACATCGATGAATGAACAAATTAGCAGAAATGAAAGTATGGTGGGACATTTTTAATGATTGTATGAATATAATTTCTTGACAATTTTTGTAAATCAATGGAATTATTTACATTCTTGAAATGTGTGGCACAAACTCATCGATAAATGCTCGAACGATATTCGATGTCAATAAGATGTCACTCCGTGTATTGATTCACTCTTTACTTTATGCGAATGTAGTGTATTTCCATTCATTTCTCTATATCCCTGTACGAATTCAATGTGAATGAAAACATTTTTGCTTGATATATTTATTAAATTGAATATTTTTTCAACATTTTTTTTTCTGATCAGAAATTAGTATATATTTTCATCTTCTCAATATTTCATTACACCTGGATATGAATTAATGTATATACAACTTATTTTTAATTTATCTGGTTGTACGTACTTGCCAGTGGCGTTTTCTTTGCGTGTGCAAGTCGTGTGTCAACGCCCAAGGAAATAAGAAAATCTTTTTTCTTTGAGTTTACTTACATGTTTTTCTTTATTCGGTCATCCGGATGATTGTCATCGATTGGTTTCGGCGCATCTGTGCAACGCAGGCAGTGTGGGAGCGCAACTCAGGCCGTTGGCGAGTGCCTCCAACGCCTTCAGGACGCATCGGGTGGCGGCAGCGCATGCGCGCGTCGTCCTCCCACTGACTGAGGAAGCGTGCGAAGGCGTTGGAGCTCGATTCAGCGGCCTGCTGCTAGTGAGCGAGCGTCCGTGATTGAGATATTCTCTATTGAGCGTTGGAGACTTTAGCGATTGTCATACTCATAACATTTTTGTTATTTGGATATTGAAAGTGCAAAAATTGTACAATAGTTTGCTTCGTTTTCGTATGAAGAAAAACTAATAATTAATATTGGGCGATCATGTCCTAACCTAATAATATTTCAGAATGTAATTTTTAATTGGCAACCGAACGATGGGGAAAATGTTGAGCATGTATATTTAAATACTTAAATTGTATTATTTCAATCTTTGCAATAGAAACTACGACACCCTCATTGTTGATATTTTGCGACTATCTTTCCGTCATTCTTCCAAGATTATAATGTAAAATAAATCAGGATTTCGAAATTCAATTTCATTCTAAATACGTTTGCTAAAAGAGAAGTGTAGAGGTTAATACTTTCCTTCACCGACAACGCCCTAGGTCCAGAGTGAGGAGACGCCGCTGGCACTTGCGAAGTAAAGGTAAAATAGAGTAATGCTGCATCGGAAAGTGGGTATTTTTGCCAAAAAATGTATTGTGGGGCTCTCATTTGAAGTCGAAAAAGGTAAATAAATATTGCTCCTATATGTGGTAGATTACTTCCTCTAACCCATTGGGTAAACAGAATCCATGTTTTATAGGTTCTTGTTGCCGAAAAATTGGTTGAAGGCAAAACACCTCTGTCCGCGTGTGGTCAACGCCACAGGCACTTATACAGTTCGCAACGCTACAAACACTGTGCTGACGACTTCTCCAAAATTGTTACTGCCCGGTCGAACTGATCGAACTCATGACTCTGCTAATTTGAGCAAGAAATCTTTTTTGTAGGAATTTTCAACAAGTATTGATTACATTTTTTTAAAAATTCTCGCAAATAGTTTCAAATTTTTCTAATTTTTTTCATGGCACTGGTCCCATTTTTAGTTTTTTGTTTTAAAAAATTACGAAAAATTAACATTGCAAAAATACAATTTTGTTACAGGGGCCTCTTAACACCGTTTCGCGGTGATTCTGTGTCGAGTGCGAATCGCGCGGACCTCTTGTCGATTGGCGGTGGCGGTGGCGGTGGCGGTGGAGAGGGCGGGGAGAGGAAGGGAGAGTTGGGAGTTGGAGGGGAAGGGGAGGAGCGGTCGCAAGAGAAGGGAGAGACAAGAGAAGGGCTGAGCCCTTCCACGACCCTTGGGCTAGCGCTCTGTCGACGATCAGTGACGCATTGTTAAGTAGCGTAGTGTGGAGTTTCTGGAGCGTAAACTGCTTTAAAACTAATTTTATATTTAATTATTTTAGTTTTATAATTTATATTAGGATTCGAAAACAGTGGCCAGATTCCCACCAACAGACCGGGACGCGTCGAATGACACCTCGTTTTGTCCAATCGGTGGTCCGGAAGGGCCCAATCGTAAGTTAGAGACGAACACACGTAGGTTATCCGATGTAGGATATACTTACTAATTGTGAGGGGATGACTAACGATGGGGGTAGACATTTTTTTCTTCATTCCGTTACTCATCTTCTCATTGTAATTTTATAAAAATAAAATAAGACATAGATAACATTAGAAAAACAAAAATGTATTCGTGTATTATTTACTAATGTCTGTGTCCCCATCGAAAGCAATGCACATCTGCAGTTGCGTGTGCAAGTGCCGACGAACTGACTGCAGGTGATTTGTGACTCTGCACAGTACATCCATGCTTGTGGATTTCAACCCGAAGAGAAGTTTAATTTTGATGAATCAATGGAAAATATCTTTCATAATACATTTCTTTCTTTGTTAATATAGTCGTTTGTTTCTCTGTCCGTCGAGACAAGACCATGGAATGCTGTACTTTCGCTCTATCCCTCATTCCCACTCTCTGTCTCCCCTCTCTCCGTAAATCTCCCAGCCGTGAAGGCCTTCCTCTAAGGCAACAGTTGCAAAGATTGCGACAGGAAATATTGTACGTTTAATTTAAAATCACATGTCATAGAGCCTAATTTTGTATACAAATTACTGTCAAAATATTGAAACACCACTTTATTCTTCTTTTTATGGTAAATCCATTGCTGGCGAGAAAAACATATAGTTCTATTTTTAAAAAAATCAAAGATGATTAAATTTCTCATTAGAAATATTTCAAACTATATTTGTACAGCTTATGACTTGCCCCCATGATTCCGCATCCAAACTACATTTGGGGATGGCGTGTAGTTAGTGGAACACCTGTATAAAGAACATTATAGTAATTCATTAATGATTTACTTTTGACGTGTTGCGCGGTGTACGTTTTGAACAGTTACATGAGAAATTTACATATATTGATTCCAGACCCCTTGTCAATGAAGGGCTTCACATGAGAAATATTGTACGTACCTTCATTCAGTTGTGTAGTGTATCTAATTTACATTCGTTTTGTGTGTTCCAGGTGAGTATCAGCATTTCTAATATTGGGAGTTCTGCGTTACCGCCAGATACAGTGAGTACTGAAATCTTCTGCTCTATTTCAACACCATCTGTAGTAGAATCCATCCTGATGTCCATGGGTATTGTTCATAAATGAAGACAATATTATATCAATTTGCTGTAGTGTTGTAATGTGTGCTTTCAGCATACTTGTAAATAATCAGTATTTATACGTTGTTTCTAACCGTGTTGTTAACTTATTCAGCCCTGATGATGGACAAAAAACGCCGAAACGGTGGCAAACTGATATAACATTGTCTTCATTTATGGACCAATATCCATGAACAACAGGATGGATGAAAATCTTCTTCGTTCATCCAGTGTGATAAACCCAATGTATTTAGTTTGTACCGGGTCATTACTATGTAACTAGAATACCGTGTAATTCGATACCTGTAACAGGATGACAAGCTCTGTATAGCAAAGAGTGTGTGTTGGCAGTCGCATCCAATCCCACTTCGAGTAATTCTCTTGGCGCGCGCCCTGGGGAGTTCGCGTCTTCCTACGAAACCCTCCTCCTCCTCCTCTCCTGAGCGGCGTCGATGGTGTAGCGGTTAGCATAACGGACTGTTATACACAAGTTCGCGGGTACCCCCCGATACAACCTGATCGAAACCGTGGATTTTTAAGGGCGAAAAATCGTTCGAACGCCTTCTTCAGAATAGGAAAGTAAAGCCGTCTGTCCCATGTAAGTGGATTTACTGCATGTAAAAGATCCTCAACCCTAAATGAAGCCTCTGAGCTAAATTGAAATCGCCTGTTTCGTCACCGAAGTAATACCTCCTCTCTCCGCTAGATGGTGAAAGGAACGTAGCAAGATTTGCGTGGTCAGACGGAAGAGCAGGCCTCATGTCCTGAGTCTCGCCACGTAAAATAAGACTTCATTTCAATTCAATACCTTCTGCTGCACGAAATCCAAAGCCTCTGAGTCGGGGGTGGGGCACAGACCTTCCTGCTCTGAGCTGCCTCTGCAACACGCCCTGCGAAAGCTCCGTGGGAGAAAGAAAGGAATTGGTTGATGAGTTTTAGTGGTTCCGGGCGAATCAACTACTGAGGACATTGGACCATCACCGTCTTACCGTCCGACTAATGCGCTTTTCCCCTCAACCAGGTATCTCCCACCAGCGGGGCACCGCCCCAGCCTGGACAAGCTCTAAGCTCCCGACCTGTCTCTCGGCATGTGTGGTTGTGTAGTTCATGTAAGTGTGTGTGTATGTAAGATGTGAGTAGAGAACAAGGAAGAGGAAGGATAGGTCGCGCGCGGCCCGTGACCCGTTTGTTAGAGTATTGCTGGCATTCACCTGATGTTGATAGGAGAAACCACGGAAAACTACTGATGAGAGCAGCCGGCCGCTAGAATTCTCCTCCAGATAGCCTCTGAATTCGACCTAGGTGACAAGGTAATGTCGAAACTCCTGCTGCGCCGTCGGGACTCGAACCTATGACTTCCCGGTTTTAAGCACTGCAATGACATTAATTGATGCACTGAACAACCTCTCCGGGTACGAAGTTGAGGGCAACTGTACTCTTATATCGGAGTGCTCTGATGTATCGATACAGTGAGGTGCATAAGCCTATAGACAACGTGCAGAAGTCTAAACTACAACTGGCAATGTATTGCGATATAATTAATTCTGAAAACGAACTGGAGCGCTTTTCCCAAAAAACTTAATTTTCCGACAGTCAGCTGCAAAAATTATGCGTATATTAAAATATGACTTAGGAATTTTCGCGCAGTAACAGAAATTAGTTTATTATGAGATAAACAAAAAGATACGACTATATTAGTAACTTTTTGGTCATCATATATTATTTTCATATTTATTGTGTAATTATGTCCATATTAATAATAGTCAATATTTCCTAGCATCCAACCGGGAGAGATGGCTCAGTGCATCAACTGATGTCACTGCTGTCCCTTTGACCGGGAGGTCCTAGGGGCCGCCCATAAATTACGTGACGCAAATTCCGAGTATTTCAATACCCCCTCCCCCCGGTAACGCACTCCACTACCCCTATGTAACGGAGCGTAACGCTGCCTCAGATCCCCTCCCTCCCTTTTTAGCGTTACGTAATTTATGGATGACCCCCTGATTCGAGTGCCGACGGCGGCAGAATTGTCCACTCTAGTTTGTCGAATTCAGTCCGCTGTCTGGAGGAGAATTGTAGGGGTTGGCTGTTCTGCTCGGTAGTTTTCCATGGTTTTTCCAATCAACAACAGGCGGATGCCGAAGCAATACCCTAAAAAACGGGCCACGTACCGCGGGCGATCTTTTCTTCCTCTTCCTTTTCTTATCCTCACCCCTTACACACACACACTAACACGCACTACACTTCCACATATGCCTGGAGACGTGTCGGGGTCTCAGAGCTCGTCCCGGCTCGGTCGGTGCCCCGCTGGTGGGGGAAATCCCGGCTAGTCGACGGTAGGTCCGCGCCGGATCTTGCCATCTAGCGGGGAAAGATCACCACCGCCTCCCGATGAAAAATTCGCACTAGATTTACTGGACTAATGACCTCGGTAGTTGACGCGCTCGGAATCACGAACAACCAGCCAACCGATTCTAGCGTCTGGTTCTCTGTACGTGGGTTTGAGTCCTGATCCGCTGATATTGTCCTCGATAAAAGAACAGTGCTTCATGACAGTCTCGCAATAATTAATCATTTAACTAGGCCATTGTAATGGTTATTGATGTCACAACATTCGAATATTTTTGGAGCGGTAATGGTCATAAAGGATTTGTAATTCTAGTACTAATTAATCTGAAATTGGTATGTTACCATTATAACATTAATACCTATATTTTCGGGAATATATTACTTTTTGGACAAAAAAGTTTCTTGTTGGGGGGAGAAAATAAAGAATTATTCTCGTTCTGTACATGACAGGTTTTTCATGCAGGTTTTTGGAAACATTTTGAATAAAATCCGTTATGAAAAACGGATTTTATGGAAATGTAACTTTAACTGCTAATAACATTGGTAAATTCAAATTTACCATCGAGATTCTTTAACTACTATAAACTTCAATGTCTCCGCTTCAATTTGACGACTAAAAGAAGAAAATCCGAGAAGGAGTATTTGAGAAAATGAATTTTGAAAAACAATTGTAATTATTTACTTTGGCCTTAATATGGCCTTATTAATGCCGTTATAATTAGGGTTTATCATATCAAACTTTTAGGGTGGGATATACTCATTAGAAATGTAAGGCAAGTTGCAAAGTAAAATCAAATTTGAAGATACTTTACTAGTTTTTTAGATAATACCCCTTGAAACTCAGGCAAAATATCACATTTCAAAATGTTCAAAAGGAAGTAAAATTTAATGCCAAAAATACAATATTCAGTGTTGTTTCGTCATTCTAAAACGATATAAAAAGTTTCAGTCGAATCGGAAGATGGTCGGGAAATTTTGGCCAATTTGACATGGAATGACCCATAAACTAATTGCATAAATAGTACATTATGAAACGATGATGTAATGATGGTATTAATACAAGAGTGTGAATTGAAAAAAACTTCACACGAGTGTATTAACCCATTACATCGAATTTCATACGGCACTTTTTCTATGACTTACGGTAACTTTTATAAGTTAAACGTCTCCACTGAATCGTTTCCTGGCAGTCGACACTCAAGATTCGGCCAAAGCCACCTAGCGGGCACCTCTCTACCCTACACGCACAGATGGCTTTGTTTTACCAGAGCGCTTGCGAGGGACTACAAAAGTTCCGGGATTAATATTCCGACGTCACCATTTTCGCATTTTCTTTCATTTCTTGAAATGTCAACACCACCAGAAAGAACCACCGTTCACTAAATATTTTAAACTAAAGGATTGGCCGGTTTTTAGGGTCAACCACATGGCAGCAGCAAATAACACAAAATGACTCGCGTGATCTCGCGTGGAGATATTAACGTCACTCAAATGTTCTCTGCAATAACTACCACTGCGCTAGTCAAATACGATCACAGTGAAATTACAATCCAATTTATTTTAACTAATATTTCACGTAAAAATTACTACTAATAAAAGAAATTAAGAATGAGAAGCATAAAATAATATTAAATGTAATTTTAATATACACACTGGAACAAAACACTTACTGCAAAGATTCTCAATGATTAATGAAGTAACAATATTGATTTGTAAGCGATTCTGTGATTGGTCAAAAACCTGTATCATAATGAAAACTGTATCGAAATGACCATCATTATGCAACTGGTTGCAGCCATCCAATGACAGCATTATACAACGGGAGTAGAAAAACTAATATAAGCGTCCGTCTCTGACGCGGCCCCTACGAGGAGCGCCTCCACGGGCGTTTCTAATTCCCTTTTTGGATAGAGCAAAGCTTATAAAAATGAACCACGTCCCATTTTTGTCGAATTCTGTAAATTTTCCAAAGTTGCAACAAAAAAAATTCCGAGTCTTCCTACGATTAAAATATGGAAGACGAAAGTTTTGGAAATATTAACGATGTTTTCACATAATTTGCAGCGAAATAGTGACTTTCAGAAATTACCTAAACAAGATCTTCACAAATCTGCAATTTTTTCTTATTTTATTTACTGGGTCTCGTCCGATTTTAATTAAAACGTGCGAAACTTAGAAAGTTGGAAATTTCTCTTTAAAACTTTGGGATGTTTTCATGCCGGCTAAGGTGATTGCAGTAGTGGTTAAGCCAACTGCTTTCTTAAGTTCTTGAGTACAAATCCCACGATGGTCAAATATTTTGATCGTTGTTAACAATTTCCCGGGTTCAAATACTATTATAATTTTAAGAAAGCTTTACAAGTAATGCGAGAAAGTGCGTGCTGATGTAGCACTACTAGTTTAAAAATTTAACTTAGTTTACACATGGGAAGAAATATGTTTGTATTTAATTGTATACTTAATGCCAAGACGTAATCATTAAGACGATAAATTATCATTGATCAATCGAAAGAGTCCATCGAGTGAGCATTTGTGTAATGTGTATAAAGTATGTTAGATTGAGTATCTCATTAGAAACACAATATCATTTACTTCACTTTTTAGGGGAAACCTGTTGAAGACCACAGTCCACCGGGAGAGATTGCTCAGTGCATCAGATGTCACTGCAGTGCCTCGGACCTGAGGGGGGGGGTCCTAGGTTCGAGTCCCGACGTTAACCATAACGTTACTATAACGTTAAACCCAATAATGGTGGCTAATGACCTAGATGTTAACCTTAAATAACAAAAAGAAACCTCTGAGGTTGAATGAACGTTGGCGCTTTTGTTCGCCCTTCGCCCATTGTTCTCGAGCGCTCCGCGCCCTTTCGCCCTTTAGAGCTCAGGACCCGAGCACGACCACATCCCCACCGAACTGCGCTTGTCAGTCTGCACTCCACCCTCGCGAAAGAGAAGCACTTTGGCTTGAGGGGTCAGCGCATGGAGAACTTCGTACTTCTGCGTTTCATACTACATCGCTTCGCATTTCATTCATTTACTTCTCCCCCTTCATCATTACTAGGGGGCGGATTTTGATCACATAAAAATTTTCCAAAAATAATCAATAAAATGCTCCTAAAATGTTATTAACATGTCCCAAAAGCAAAGAAAAATGACGCAAAAAAATGTGATCAAAACCACTTGGAATGAACAACTCAAGCGGTTGGATATGTTACTGATATAATCGAGGCTTCTTCCTTTCATTCGAGTGTGTAAACTTTTGGTTTGAACTGTTCTTTACCAGGAAATCTCTGTCTTTAGTTATCCTGAAATCGGCCGAACAGACAATGGCGGTGATAGGCATCACAAAAACCTTAGATTACTATACTCTCATGATGACAACGTTACAATTTCTAGTGCAAAGAAATCGAATAGGCTACTGAGGAATTCTGCGGAGAACATTTATTGCATCTTGTAAATATTATGTGGAGGAAGTTCCATTAAAACGAAATAATATCCACAAAATCCCTGAAATATGCTTTAAAGATTATGGAAACCATGACTTACAATTATGGAAAATAAAATTTATGGAAAAATGACTTATAATCGAAATCGACGAAAAAATACATTAAAAAATGTGAAATAAAAATGTGTCATTTGCTTTTATCATAACAATAAAAATGAATTTCTATACTAAACGGCATTGTTCTAAAATGAAAAGAAAAAATGGCATTTCATTAAAATCCGCTCCCTAATGATTACCATCGCAAAGTCATTGAGAGAATTGCCCTCAGCGTCTTTCAGCAAGCCTCCCGCCCTAACGAAGATCCCTCGGGTCATCGTTAATGCTAGACAAGTGATGGATTAGTAATTCCGGGCGCATGAACTGCTACGGTCATTTGTTCCGTAAGTGCAGTACACGTTCCGAAGGCAGTACACTGCCTTCGCCGGTACTATCTCCGCGATCTGGGCACAGAGGAGGGAGTATACAGATTGGAATATTCCCTGCCTCCCGCGCGCCAAATTCTTGCGGCGTCCGCCACATTGAAACAGAGTACTGACCTGACTGACCTGACACTGACCCAATGCCACTAGTGTTACATGTTTTTACGTGGCATTGATAGGCTGCAGCTATTGCATTCTAATTGAATGGCATGTGTTTTTTTCAGTTTGGAGTTTTGTGGATTGTTGTTGCTCATGGTTCATTGGTTCAGTTTGTTGGGAATATGAATTTGTAAATATTTTGTAGTTACGTGTTTTTATGGAATAGTATTTTATATATTCTATAGTATAATATTGTAGAATTACGTTTTATAGTAGTGTGTTAGTAAGAAGAAAGCTGTATGGCGATGTATTGGTTATTTCCTGTCCATTGGTTTCCATTTAATTTCCTGGTATATTGTTCCACCTACTTTCCTCATTGAAATGCATTTTAGTGCTCTCTTTCACTAATAGCGTGCAATAAAATTTACTTTTTTATTAAAACTTTAATAGAGAATCACACTTCACGGGAGTGGAGTATCCTCTATCTATTACCACGCAAATATTGTCATTACTCTGTTGCAATATGGCGATCGGTGCAACCTCACGGCCTCTCGTAGACCAAACGAATCGCCGTGAAGTTTCCTTTCTATGTCCATTCCGTTCTGTGATCTGGGTTTCTATCTGGTTCGGTTATTACCGAAAGCTTTTCGTGCTGCCGGCGCCTGAGGCTCCGCTGGAGACGGCGCACTTGTGTCGACCGTCCCGCCGCGGCCGCTTAAGAGATTTCGCCTTTAAAGTACAAAGGAAAGTTTTGATACCCTCCCGTCCACGCGAAAGAACAACACCAGCGGCGCGCCCTTCGATTCTTCCCACGACCCTGCCCTTCTCAGGCCGCCCCCGCCCCCACCGCGCCTCGCTCCCGCCCCGTCCCCGCCCCGCCACCGTCCCGTGCTCGCCCGCCTCTCTACCCCGCTACTCCCACCGCTCGCCCCGCCACCGCCCCTCCCCCGCCCCGCCCGGCTCCACCCCTGGGCTGACCCCGCCCCACCCCGATTCCGTCCCGCTCCTGCCCCGCCCCTCCCCGCCGCGCCTACGCCTCGCCCTCGCTCCGACCCGCCCTCGCCCCTCGCTGCCCCTCGCCCCTGCTCAAAATCCCCGCTTCGTTGTGTAAACAGCGGCAGGGCGGGCGCGCCACGACGGCTGTCGTAGGCTGCATATTTTATGACTTAAACTCTTTAGAAACGGTATGAATTTTAAATGCATAGAAACTTGTCCGAACTGTTACTAAGTAGAATAATAAATTAATGTTTTATGTGGCAACTTTTTCAACATCTCAAACCCCTGACGAAATTGCACTATTAATCTTCAGGCCAGATATAAACCGGAACTCTTGAAAATATAAAAGGCGGAAGCGCCTTTTACGCTGGGCTAATTCGCGCCGCCGTGATGTCTGGCGTGCGCGCGGGCGCGGCCGTGGGCTGGGCGAGCCCCGTCGCGCGCGGGCCGCACAGAGTGAAGACGCAGCTTGGAAGATTGTAGGTGAGACACGCCCGTAAACAAAGCAAATAGAGTAGGAGTTTCCAAGAGTCAGAACTTATGACTGCTCAGTGTGCGTTACTTACCCGCAGTTAGATGAAACTGCAATTGTTTCCATAAAGAAATTTGCTCCTTCCTTAAAAATATTTGCAATTTACTTTACATATCGTCATGCTAATTAGCAAACCTCGTAACTCCATATTCCCTCTATTTTCTGTTTATTTAATGATAAAATATAATTATGAATGTGGCGCCTATATATAGGTAGGATTTTTGCCAAAATTAATATTTCTGGATCGATCGGGTCTGACTTGAAGGCCTGAGTTTTTGAAAATATTTTTTTTTAATTTTGAAGAGCAGTTACTTTATTTAAACGCCCTGGTACTTTTTCAAATTTTTCACAAACATTTCTGCATATTTTTTCTTTTAATTTTTTGAAAGAATAGAGTGAAATGCACTTACAGAGACACCTTATATTTGATTTTCACGATTTTCAAGTTATATTTTTATTTCTACCTGTTCTTAAAACTACTATTTTGGAAATACAGATTTTTCTTTGAATAAAGTTTGGTTTTGGAAATTAGTTCTTTAATTTAATGAATATTTGTTTCACATTTTTAGTACTTTTCCCATATTTTTAGTGAAATTTCCACAATATGAAAAATATTAAAAACCATATTTTCTCAAAATCGGCTTTCATTTTTTTCAAATTTTACGTACAGATAGTGCTAAGTGACTGTATTAGATGACATAAATGTCATGTTGCTCTATTCTGTTGTTTTTTTTTTCAAAAATTCCTCAATTGTAATGTTTTAAGTATCTCTCTCGCCATACCTTACCGGAGTTTTGTAAACATTGTTGCTTTTTTCAGTACAAGTACTTCTGACGAAAAATCGCTGCAGTATTACATTTCATTCTCTATTCTACGTATGCAGTATCTAATAAAGTAAACTAGGAGTGCTACAGAATGCTACAGACTATCCCATACTAGTTAGTTTTCGAATTTCTTTGGTCTGAGCTGACGCTTCAGTTTTGCACCACCCTCTCCCTGGCTGGCATTCATCGCCTGAAGGCCTTTTTTTCAAATTACCTCAATTTTTCAGCTTCCTAATGGTAAAACTGACTTTAAGAAATATTTTAGAAGATTATAACAGGTCCTCTACTCAAATGTTTGTTCACAATCTTGAAGCCTTTTTTGAAAAACGATCTTTGAGCGTTTTCTGAAAATTGGGAGTTTTAGGGCGCATTGTTACGGAAAACTTTTCGAGGAGAGAAGTTTTTGAGAAATGTCATTGAAACTCATTTGAAGCCTCTCGACTAAAAATTGCAGTAAATTATAAATAACTTTTGTAATATTAATATTAACGTCGTGAGAGATATTTTAAAAATTGCATTTGTGTAAATTTTCAAAACAAACGAGAGAGTACATCAAAGTGGAATAAGTCATATTATTCAGTTCATTTAGCACTATTCCGACAAAACGTTTGAAGAGAAGATTTGAAGTCTTTTTAAGAAAAACGTTTTTAATATTGTACAATATTGTATAATATGGCCTATATTTTACTCAAATTCCACGAACGTTACTAATATTTATAAAAAAAATTGTGAATGATATTTATTAAAGAACTAAGTTCGGATAACAATTTTTTATATCAAGAATATATCTCTATATTTAATTTTGTAGATGAAGGAAAGTGCCGAAAAATTTCAAACTCGGACATCTAACATTTTTATCAGTGAATTTCACTCAATTCTTAATCAAAGTTTAAAGAAGAAATTCGATCCATGTTTGAAAAAATTTTGAAAATGTCCCCGACGGGCTTCATGTAATGAACTCCCAAAATGTAAAGAATTATTTTCAAAGTCGCAGAACTTTAGGTAACAACACAGCGATTGGTCATATTCATTTTGGAAAAAAACCTACAAATAGTTTAAAAACTAATGTTCATAGATGGATGGATAGAAATACTGATAGACAGACAGGCGATAAGTAAGCAGAAAAACAGACCGACAGACAGTCGGACAGACGGACTGCCAGGCGGACGGCCAGACGTAAGGATAGACAGACGGACGGACAGACGGACAGACCGACGTACAGACAACCGGAGAGACGGACGGACGGAAGGACAGAGGAGCGGACGGTCAAACAGACAGACAGACGGACGGACACAGACGAATGGACGGACAGACGGACGCACAGACGGACGGACAGGCGGACAGATGGACAAGCGGATCGGACAGACGACGGATGGACAGGCAGACGAACCTTTAAAAAAAACATTTTTCGGAATCATTGGACACTAAAACACGCAGTTCGGATAAAATCTCGAAAACGATTTTCGCCAGCATTACGTAACTTTATACAACATACTATACTTTCTATAAGTACTTGTATTACTCCACGTATACGTACGTATACGAAAAAGTAAACAAAAATTCTCAGAATCTACCTGAAAGTGTTTCATAAGGATAGTGCTAAATTGTACTGTATAAGACGACGCAGTCGCCATTTTCCTGTTTTCTTTTGTTTATTAAAAGTGCACAATTAAAATTTTATTTCTCTCTTGCGTCATTATTTACATCATTGGCAATTTTTATGCGTCATTACATTTGTTAGTACGAATGCTTCAAATGATGTCTTTAGTGTTTGGAAAACTTAAAACTTTTTGTGGATTAAAGCTCAAAATTCCGCAGTTACAGAAACAAAACGAGATTTCCTACCCCCAAAAACTGAGAAACATATAAAGTATCTTTTAGGTGGTAACAACTGAGAAGAGGTGTAACCGAAAAGATTTCCCGGACACCTGGTATCTGACTAGTCGATACAATATATGACATTCTAGTTTAAATTCGGGCTTCGTTACTCAATGATATTTCAGTTATTTCGTCAATAATTACGGTGATTGTGTTTTGTATCTTTGCAATGTTTGTTGTTTAGATGAGTTAAACGAATTAGAGTAGTACAGATAAATATAATAATTGTGGTTCGAAAGATAATCGAAGGAGTAATGAAAAGTATAATGCTGAAATTTATGAATTTCATGAATAACTATAGTTATTCATGAAATGATGTGCGTAATTGTATTGTAACTGGCTTTAGATTATTACCGAAATCATACTTTTTTATTTAATAAAAATATGAATAATTTTATTGATCCTTGTTTTGAATTTATATTAAATCAGTTTAATTCGGATGCCTATTTTTCGTTTGTCTTGCAGCTACTGTCATGTGGAAACGAATTGAGTTATTCAGAGATATTCTTTGAATTTTTAATTCAAATTTATTCATATTTTTGAACCTTTAAGCATCTGTTTTTCAGAGAAATAATATGTCCTTTGCTTTTTCAATTGTTTGCTCTTTCAATTGTTATTTCATTACATGTAATTTGGTGAATGTGACGATGCCCACGGTTTAAAAGTTATTTTAAAATTTTTTCCTAGGTTGAAAATTTCTACAAGAAAAGAAACTTTGAGCATACAGTTGTCTGGTTTTCGTTAACAAGGGGAGTACGTGAAATATTATCTATTAAGAATTAAAATTAAATAGTAAACTAGTGGTGCTACAGAATGGCACAGACTTTCCCGTATTAGCTTTCTATTTCCTTGGGTCTTCGCTAGCTATTTGGAATTGCCGCATACTCTTTCTTGCCAGCTGCCATCTATCAACGCCAAAACTACATTTTTTGGTCACTTTCTTAATTTCTCGGTTTCCTTTTGGTAGAACGGAAATATTAAATTTTAAAATATTAAAGAACACAAGAACCTAGTCCTACATGGCATTTTTCTTTTAAAAATTATGTGCCGTTTTAAAGAAAATTACGTTTTAGCGCTACTAAAAATTTGAAATTTTAAGCTCATTTTCACAGAAAATTTTTGAAATTTCAAAATACATTATTTGAAGTTATTTGAAGCACATACACTCAAAAATATAATCTTTACAAATTGCTGGTAATGTGCATATTAAAGATCTGAGAGATCTTTCAAAAAAATTACATTGATATAATTTTTGAAAAACAAAAAAATTAAATCAAAATAAACTTTACGTCATATTACAGAGTGTAATTAGTAATATCCGTTACAAAAGTTTCAAGGAAAAATTTGCAGCCATATATGAGAAAACGGCGTTTGAGGGTTTCTGAAAATGCGGAATTTTGAGCTACTTTTCACAGAAAACGGTTGTGTTTTCGAGAAACTTTACTTCACATTATTTAAAGCTCATGTGCTCCTTCATAGAATAACGTCAACAAATCAAGGCTAATGTAAATATTAACAACGTCAGAGACAAGTCAAAAAATTCATTTTTTTCAATTTTCAAAACAAAAGAAAAAACAACAGAATAGAGCAATATGGCGCTTTTGTCATCTTGTAATATACATTAGGCACTATACCTATCAAAAGTTTAAAGAAAAAATTTGGAGCCATTTTTGAGAAAATCTTGTTTTTGTAGTTATTTAAAATAGCACATATTGTACGCAATATTGCGCGAAAACGTACTAAACTTTTCAAAAAAATGCATATGGCTTTAATAAAGAACTCACCGTGGTCAACAAATGTTATTTAAAAGGAAAATATCCATCTTCAAATGTGTAGTTCCAGAAAGACGCCGAAAAAATTTTAAACTTTTGCAATTTTCGAAAATTCAGAGTTATCCGTGAAAATCGGACTTATGCCACCTTAATAAGTATATTTTACTCTATTCTTACAAGAAATTTAAAGAAAAAATTTGGAGCCGTTTTTGAGAACATTTTGAAAATGTCCGGGGGGCTTCATGAAAAGTACCCCCAAATTTTGAAGAATCGTTTTCAAAATCTCAAAGCTTCGACTAGATTCAGATCGGCCGGGAATATCCATTTTGGAAGAAATCGTACGTATGGTTTAGGCGCTAGTACAGACGGACGGACGGACGGACGGACCGGAAGTTTTACTTCCAATTGGTTTTTCGGTATCAAGGACCCACAAAACAGGGTTTCTGGCTACACCACGTGTTAGGAGATTTTTTTTCTTAATTTAGCAACTGGTTTTATCCACGTTTTCGTTATCACGGCCCGGCAATGAATTTTTTTCCGCCGAAAATTCGCCATTTTTTTTTCGCGCCACATTACATAACTTACCCTTTACTACGTATATCACTCCGTGTATAAGTAGGTATAGGGGAAATTAAAAATGTTTGAAAAGTCGTCGCCCTCTTCTTGCCGGATGTTCTTTCGGGCTACGGCCTCTATCCACCTCAGATTCTGCCACCTCAGAAGCTGTTCGCGAATCTGCCTACCCCACGGTGTTCGAGAATTAATCCGGAACGCTTTCTGAAACATTGTTCTAGTCTACAGTCTTTCAGTGTATTTTCAGGCGGCTTATTAAAGAAAACGTGTACATTTGGAATCTCCTTTTCTAGAATATTCTCTTCCATTCTTACGGATGTATATAAAAATATAATTATGTAGTACAAATTATTCTGCAAAGAAGGGTGACAACACTGCCGTAGAACTTTCTCCTCCTGGATGGTCCAAGCTCTGCAGCGCATACTGTAAACAGCGGAGTCCGAGCGATAAAATCTGTAGGTCTCTGTCTCTTTCATCAGCGAGGACCGGCGGTGCCGAGGACCGGCTCATTGACGTCACGTTTAGCTATCCTCACAGCTGCCTTGCGAACAGTGTTGCCAGGTGGTCTTAAGCATTCCCCACTATACTGCGCTGAATAAGTCACTAAAACGACAAAAGAGCACCAAATTCAAATAATTATTATTTCATGTTTAAAATATATGAGGTTTGGAAATTAAAGAAATACGAAAAATATTATTCATTATATAAATGATTATATTTATATTTTATATAAAAATATGAATTACGACTATTTACATAACGATACAAGTATACATTTACAGGGTTGCTATTGAGTAAGAGATAGTTGAAAAGTTACGAGGCCTAAGAGATAAGAGTTATCTTTGACTGACTGACTTATTTTATTGACTGAAATAGAGATAAAGATTTTGATTTGAATGGATGTAGTCTATTCACTTTCGTTTAAGCTTTTCTATTTGTTTTTGAAAAAAAGATTGTTTCAGAAGTATAATGAAAATAATATTCCCAAGAAAATTCCCTAAAAAGTTTTTTCCTCAAAATTGCACTAATGGCAAAAACAAACAACACCAAGAACAAAGTCTCAAATTTGATGAAAATATTAAAGTATTGGGAATGTATATTGACTCCAAACTGAAATGGAAAAGACATATTCAATTACTAGTTGATGAATGTAAAAAGAGGTTAAACATATTGAGATTCATTTCTCATAAAAACTGGGGCGCTGACAAATCTCTTCTTCTGATGACATACAAAGCAATAGTCCGTTCCAAGATTGACTACGGAGCCATAGTATATGATTCTGCCAGTAAAAAAGATCTAAGAAAACTTGAAGTTATTCATAATAAAGCCTTGAGTAATATGTACAGGCTGTTTTCATTCTAGTCCTATTGGTAGCATTCTAATAGAAGCAAAAGAAACAAACCTATCACATCGCAGAGATTTGCTAACCCTCAAATATGCCATCAAAGCAGCTGAAGTAAATAATCCAATAATTCACCATGACATCTACCCAAAACTTCAAGTTTATTATAAAGATCATAAACGATTTACCCCAATATATAACAAAATCAAAAACTTATTCAGAAAGTTAAATATCATGGAAAATTTCAATGGAGAGAATAGAAAACCAAACATTCCACCATGGATAATACCTGACATAGAAGTAGACCTATCTTTAACCTCCATCCTAAAAGATAAAATATCAGATGAAGACTGGAAGATAAAATCAACTGAGTTAGTAAACAAATACAAAGATTACTATATGATATTCACAAAATTCATAAAAAATCAAGAGAATAAATATGCAATAACATTCACTCAAGAAATTGAAATTAAAAATAGACTGCATTATTACTCCAGTCCAACTACTGCAGAAATGTGCTCCATATTGACAGCTTTCAAACTTGCAAAGGAATCTAACAGCAAAAAAATTGTCGTCTTTTCCACATCTATTGAAGCAATCAATAAAATATGCAATGGTATCTCGAGTGCAACAATGATAGACAACATTCATGAACTGTACTATGGCATGCAATCCAACAAGACTCTCGTAATGACCTGGCACCCAAATTACAAAGAGATACCTGAAGATGACATAATAAGCGTTGAGGAAGAAATGACAACTCCAGAAATCGGAAGAGTTTTAGCAACTTCCCACATATGGACTGATCTGTGGTCACACTCCATAAAGAAAATGCAGAAGATATGGGACAACTAGTGGAGAACATTCAAGTCTAGCAATTTGCACAAAAAAATTCGAAATTTTTACTCCTTGAAAACCTCCAAAGACTTTTCTAAACAAGAACAGGTGATCTTATCACGAATAAGAACAGGTCATTGTAATTTTAGTCAAAAGCATCTTCTAACCAGAGATCCCCCTCCCATCTGTGTGCCCTGCAATACCTCTCTCAACATCCATCATTTGCTATACTACTGTAATCTATTTCAGGACAACAGACGCGAGCAGAATATTAATGAACATGATGAAGAACTAATCCTAACATCCGAGGATTATCAAAAAAAAATACTACATTTCTGTAAATCTTGTAATTTCCTAAATGACATATAATCCTTTTAAATATGATTCAAAACTGTTAAATTTTTCTGTTTATTTATTGTTTGTTGTTTCTGTTTTTGCTTATTGTTTCTGTTTATTATTTCCTATTTATTTATCATTGTCATTGTGAGAGTATTGTGTCATTGTGTTATTATCTTTGTCATTGTGTATCATCAATTATCATTGTTTTTATAACTAAAGAAAATATTATGTATTGTACAAATTGGTAGTCGCTAATAACCATAGCAGTTGATGCGACTTAAAATAAACAAATTAAAAAAAAACACCAAATTTAGTGATAAAATCACCAACCTGGCAACACTGCTTGCGAATCCCTGTGAGCGCGTCTTGGGGAGGCGCTGGCGATTTCGGGAGGGAGGTTCGAAGGCTGACACACCAGGAGCGCGAAACAGCCTTTCGTGTTAATCGAGCATTTTATTCGCCTTTCGGGAATGTGCTGCTTCAATGAGTAATATCATGAACAACTTTGTTCCCGTAAATACTTCGTTTCCGATATTGGTGTTGCAAATCCGTCATATTACTTAACAAAGGATTTTCTCGCGTTCAAAAATACCCAGCATCCAATTGCTTGCCTTCATAACGAAGGTACACAAACATCGAAAATAAATCAGGAAATATTGAGGCTAATGTCTATAAAATCCATCTCATTATTAAATACTTCTTGGCGTTTCAGCAGTGTAGGTTGTTTAAAAAACGCAAAACACATGTTTTTCTAGTGTTTTCTTAGAACCTACTTGGGATTTGTCGAAAGCAATGGCAAACAATATGCCTCAATGAGAGGAAGTAAATGAACAATTGATCACCGATGTAAAAGTCGTAAGTCACTCAAAATACGTATTGATTGTCTTTTCTAAAATGAAATGATCATAGGTGTTGCCATTTCCAACAAAATTATTTATTTGAAGAGCAGCTTTCGATAACTTAGCCATCATCATCAGTTTCTTGTACTAGAAACGATGATGATGATGATGATGGCTAAGCCATCCAAAACTGCTCTTCAAATAAGCAATGTTGTTGGCAATGGCAACACCTATGATCATTTAATTTTAAATGCTAACCACAATTCACCACAAAACCAATACTTTGCCTAAAAAACAGAAAAACACGGGTATGGAGAAATTTCTTAAAATCTTTTGGATGGATCAACAAATCATCAGTTCCTCACCAATAGGTCGAGATGCATCAAATTACAAGTCATTTGTCACGTTTATATGTCTCATTTGATGCGTCATCTAATCGTGACAGACGCACGTACTGAGGTTACTCGAATACTTTATAAAGATGAATATTTTGGACGTAGTGCACAGAAGTGATGCGCTTTCGAAAGAAGTGAAGTTATTCATTGGTGGATGCGCTGGTAGTGTTACTCGTACATTGCGATGAATTTCAAATCTCTTGTTGGTCTCCTAATGAGAAATTGGCGCGTTTTTTAATCACGACGAAGAGAAGTTTTGAAAACAAACTGCCCATTGCTCCAGCCACTTTTACCTCGGAAAAACCAACGATGCTCCAAGAAGAATAAAATTCCGTGTCACAAAATATTTGTTCCCTCCCCTATAACCTAGAGAACATTTTGTCTCACTACTCATCATATTTTCTTTATTTTAGTACCTACAATTTCACAAAATTAACAACAATCATAGAGGTACCTAGTAGGGATGTCCTCGTTCAGAAAAAGGAATATGATAGTGAGTTAGTTTACAGTTACTCGTAACTTCGAACCACTATCGATTATAATACATATATAGAAGCTAATTCTCACCTCTAAACCTGTTAAGTCGTATTTCCACTGATCTGCTAAAATAAAATTTAAAAAAACGCACTTAACGTTAAACCATTTACTTTAAATGTCCAGCCTTGGGCCGTGTGAACAGAAACAGTGCCGTGAACGTTTCAGAAAGCGCGCAAGATGTACAGGATTCTTTTTATACTTCACAAACAAAACATTATAACGGATGTTTCCTGAAAATTCCGCTCAACTTGCGCCGACTTTTCGCCACGTGCCTGAGCCCCACTCCTTCACCTGCACGCCCCTTTCTTCGCAGCACATTGTGCTCTAAGTTGGAGTCGCGCGAGGAGGCAGAGTTAGGTTAATTCTCCGCCGCGGCGGCGGCGGCGCCGACAAGCCGCTTAGTCAAAGTCCTACAAAAGGGCGCCTCTCGACTTTATCATTAACCTGCGCTTCGTCTAATCCCACGCTGGCTGCTTTTCGTGAGGGGAGGGTGAAGGGAGGGTGGGGAGGGAGAAGGTAGAGAGGGGAGGGGAAGGGTGGGAGTAGTGGGGAAGAGGGGGAGGGGAGGGGAGGAGGGCGCTCTCTCGCGGTTGCGTTATGGCGCGAGCGAGCGGGACCTTTAACCACGGGGTCTCCGCCGCTCCTAGGAGGTGCTACAACGGTACGTACTTTCTCGCATTATTTCTCAGTTTGCAGTGTTCGAAAATTCAGAGTTCAACAAAAATGAGACCTGCACCGTTTGTTTATTCTTGATGCTAGAAAAAAATGAAAATTTAACATTAAAATTAATGTCAAGCTGGTAAAGCACCTTCACCACAAAAACATCTCCTACATTACCAGAATGTTGTGCTTTTCAAATATTGTGTATTTTTCCTCTTATCTATTTTTCCAAGATTTAATGGCTTCCTTGGTTTAATGATAAGCAGGCAAAGCCACTTTGCCAAATATAATTGTCTTTATACATAGAGTATTGTGCTATTCTTGTCATTTTTTGTTAAATATAGAAAAAATAATAATTTTACTTTCACTAGTTTTCGTAAATTGAAACGAATGTCTTTTCACATTCGCGAACTGGCGAATTTCCAATGCGTACAAAAAGCTTTTTTGAAGCAAAAATATCCAATAAAATTTCTTCTCTTTGCGCAATAATGACCACAATACATTACGCTTAACAACTACATTGTTTTCGATTTTTTTATTTCTGGCATACCCTCAAAGTGACCAATTTGTTTTACAATGCCTTAAAACCAACATGGGTAGTATTGCATAAATCCCCATAAAACCAAAACTAGTCAAATTTTGCGATGTCCTTTACCAACATCACAATCAAGTATTATTCCACTGAACTAAACTAACACTGATTTCTTGCTCTTGTTGGTTTACGAAAACTGAAAACTGTTCGCATTGGTGAGCTTTTGCGGTAGTGTCCCAAGAGGCGCTGACCGGCCGAAGGCGAGAGTGTGCTGTGTGTGCAGGGCGCTGAACGTGTTGCTGTGAGAGGCGCTGGTCGGCTGAGACAGTATGCTGTATGTTGAGGGTGCTGAGCGTGTTGTGTGCGCTTGTTGCAGCGATAGACGCTGGCCGGCCGAGGCCGATTGTGGGCTGACTGTTCTGAGCGTGTTGTGCGCTCCAGTTGTTGCGGGAAGCGCTGTTGGGCCGAGGCAGTCCGCTGACTGTGTTGTGTGTTTGTGTTGCAGCGAGAGGGCTGGCCGGCCGAGGCCGATTGCGTGCTGTGCGCTGTGTCATGTGTGTGTAGCAGCGTGCCATGTGCTGGTGTTACAGCGAGGGAGCTGGCCAGTGAGGCCAAGTGTGTGCTGAGCGCGCTGAGCGCGTTGTGTCCTGAGCTGAGCGTGATGTGTGCTGAGCGTGGGGTGTTATGTGTACTGAACGCGTTGTGTGCTGTGTTACATCGCGAGGCCCTGTATGCTGAGCGCGTTGTGTGCTGTGTGTGCTGAGCGTGGGGTGTTCTGTGTGTGCTGAGTGTGCTGAGCTTGTCGTGTGCTGTGTTGCAGCGCGAGGCGCTGCAGCGGGATGCGGAGCGCGAGCGGCGCCTGCGCGTGGACGCGGAGCTGCGCCTGCGCGACTGCTCCGCGGAGGCCGAGCGCTGCCGGGGGCGCCTGGCGTCGCTGCAGCGCGAGGTCCACAGGTGAGCTGAGAAGAAAGCCAGTCAAAAATAAAATAAGCATAATCACCGTCAGGCAAAGGTCATAGTTAGGTAATAGCAAAAAGTAGGATAAAAATCCAAAATGTTAATACCATTGAACCAGTTCAACACCCTGAAAAGCATGGTCTCCTGAACAGGAAGGAATAAATACGTGTATATTTTAAAAAAGGTTAGCAACGGCGCACGTTCTTTGTCATCGGTCGAGCATAGATCCCGCGGAGCGAATCTTCCCCAGCGGGCGAACAATTCGGAGGTCTTTCCCTTCGCGAACCTTCGTCAATGGAGCGGGCAGGAGCAGGGACGCTTCAGTTCAGCTGATGGCGACAGCAGGGTAGGCGATGACAATGATCAGATCGTCGCACTCGAAATGAACTTTCTTCTAAGCGATTTAGGTACAATTTGAAATAAAGTGTTTTGCCCACTAAAGAATGCACAGCACTCTTTGCGTAATCACCACTGTAAAATTGATGAACATTAATAATAGGAATTTACTATTATAACTTCATAGATACTCAACATTTGATCATTCAAAAAAGGAACGGAAAGTGATTGCCTGCTCATTTTCATTGCTGTGAATGTGCGTTTGCAATTCCGCTTATTATCCAACAGAAACAACTGTATATGTTTTTATATTAATATAGTGTTTGCGGAGACCGATAGTTTCTTGTAGGTAACTGAGTCAGTCTTACAAGACAGTTTGCTTGCACCATATAGTACTAATGATAAGATGTTCTTTTCCAAGACTAGCGATATGTGTCTTGGTGTGGTCTAGCCGTTAAGTCAGGAAGAGTACTATTGTTGTCGCGTGTCATGTAAGAACAAATGAATGTGCCAGAGAAACATGGATTTTCCAAGTATTTTTATGTGTTCGTAAGGGGTGAGGATAGGGCAAAAAGAGAAGGAAAGATCGCACGCCGTCCATTGCTATTTTGTTATAGGTACTTTCTGCGGCATTCGCCTGGTGTTGATAAAAAATCACGGAAAACTACCGACCAGAAGCAGCCGGCCTCTAGAATTCTCCTCCATGTTGCGCCTGAATTTTCCATTCTATGTGGGTATTATTGCTGTTGTCTATGATTGCTGATCGAGAAGCTACAGAAAATGATACATTTTTGGAGTTCAACTGTATGATCAATTAGAAGTCTGTCATCAAGGAACATATTTCTCCACTAATAAGTATAGCAGAGGCAAGTAGTTGTTTATTTGTAGCATCTCGAATAACAACTGGGGGACCTAGGTTGTTATTTTCGCAAGTCCTCAAAAATTTTCTCACTTTCACGTACAAAGGTGATTAACGAGAATGGACAATGCATTCATAGGGTTTAAAGTCATTTTAGATAATGGGGTTCTTCAACGAAACAGCTTTGAGATCATTCTTTAAGGCTAAATAATTCTCTGCGATGTGAAAGGTTCTTTATCTTCTGTAGGTGTGTATATTTCCAATGGGGCTTGTATGCGTAGTGGTCGCTCACGTACCTTCGAAAAGACCGCCCCAAGGGCACGGCGGCAAAACAACTGCGCCTCGGGAGAGTGCGGCCTCCGCCCAAGAGAGGTCGCCCGAGGCGGAGCCGGGGTGGAGTTCCTAGATACAGAGAGTAACGCATTCTATTGCTTGCGTAGGCTTCCGCGGCCGGTGTCAATAATGGCTAGGCTATTCGGGACAAGCCGCGTCTGGTTCGTTGTGTGTAACGTTTCGGCCAACTTATTGTGGTCTTCCTCAGAGCGTGTCTGATACCAAATGGCTAACGAGGTCGCCGTGTATGGGGGAGAAGGGGGTGAGCGGTATTGGTAAGGTGACGACCTATAGGAAGTGGGCAGGTAGTACGGGATTGGTGGAGAGAAAAAACGGAGCCATGCAAGTGGGACGCATGGGAGGAATCGCAATGAAAAGAGAGAGAGAGAAATTTTGAGGCGGATAAATATGTGAAAAAAGACGGAACGCGTTTAAGAGCTGCATGAGAGGCAAAATAAGCAACAGCCAGTCGGCGTCCGGCAAGGGCGCCCGTCATTGGTCAACCGTGGGGGGGTGTCCCCCGGTAGAAACACCTGATTGGCAGGTCAATCACGCATTCTATTGTTCCACGATACCCCATTTTATGTCCAGTTGTCAGGAGAATTGAAACTGAGTGGAATTCTCTGTTTGAGAACTATGAATCTACCCCAAACCAATATTAAAACTCTTCAAAATCTTCATAATTGTTATAATTTCCCTTCAGTTCGTGATTGGTACCTGACAGGGTTGTCAAGTGAGAGGATATTAAATGGCGGTTGCGCTACTCTCCGTATCTAGGGGCTCGAAGCCGGGGCAACTGCTGCGTCCCAGAGCGGCCGCGACATCGCCCCTACGTCACGGCCAGCCGGCGAGCTCCCAGCCCGGAGGTTGCATGAAGCAGCCCCGCCGCGAGGAGACGCCAGTTCAAGTCTTCCGACGAGGGCGACATGAAATGGAAGCTGTTGTTAAGTGTATCGAGTGACGACTACGCAAAAGCTCTACAGTCTTCCTCTGCAGGACATTTTGGACCACGGCATTTGATTTAGGACTTCTTCTTGGCTGCTGGTGATTCGGCAGGTCTCTGGTACTTCTGGTTATTTTGGAACTTGTTGTCAGTCTACGGTATTCTGTTTGTAAAACACGGCTGTGAATAAAATGGTGTTTTAAGAACTTCGTATTTTTGGTTACAACACTAAGGAAATATCGAGTGCATATGCTAAGACATTTGTTGTATACTCGTACATGTAGTTTCTTGTTCTCTTTTTTGTTTCTGGACCATATATAATAGCCTCATAGCCATTTTATGATCGTTACTTTGGAAGGTAATAGATTTAACCCTCCGGTGGGCACGTCTTATCATTTCCCACCAGCAGGCGCGTGCGGCACTCCGTACCGCATTTATCAACTTCCATCTTCGCGTCAATAGTTATTACTTTTGTTATTGAATGTCGAATAAATATTCTTTATTATGTTTTTATACATTTTATTTCATAATAACTAACTACAAACGAAACAACAATATTAATAAGAATCTGATCCATCCATCACTCGCTCCCTCCGTGTCTTGGCACTTGTTACATGTCGGGGAATGAATACCGTGCAAACGTGCCTTCTAAGGTTTCTTCGGAAACAACGCATTTAAATTTGAATTAGTACTTATTACTCCAAAATCTGTGTCACAAAGCTTAATAACAAAACAGCAGTAAGAATTCTAATGAATTAAATACGCAAATATTATAATTTCATTGACAAAGCGCATGCGGTACGGAGTGCCGCAACCGTTGCAGAGTTCGAATTACTAATGAATAACAGTCGATTGGTAGTATCTAAAATCGTGATTTGAGTGTCATCCGGTTGAAGATATAATGAATTAAGAATACCTACGAGCTCAATAGTGCGACACCAATTATTTGCACGAAATCAACAAAAATTTAAGAAAGCGGCACTGAGTGTCGCTACGCGCCCACCGGAGGGTTAATACTTAGTATGACAAAAGGTAGGTTCTTATCAGCTCCCCAATTGTAAGAAATACATTTGAGGATGTTAGTATTTTCTTACATTCATTAATGTTGAATGTTTCGCCCATGTCGATTTGGAGTCGAAAAAACAGTCCTAAAATTTTGAGGTTGTCAAATTTGATACTGCACTTGCTAAACTTAAGTCTAGTATCACCAACCAGGTGTGAAGCGAGAAAGGGGGTGAGCTCGAAGGGATGAGGTCACATTTGACCAAAGCGAGATGGCAAGTTTGTTATGCATACTGCCTTTAGTCTAGTTAGTCGCCGAATGCGCTCCGCTCCACTCTCGCTCCCATCCTGGCTCCTCGGGCCCTCTCGTGGGATGCCTCTCTCTCTCTCTCTCTCTCTCTCTCTCTCTCTCTCTCACTCACTCATAATCCTAACCAGCATCCCATCGTCATCGCTGGCTCCATTTTTTGGGAAATGTGTCAGCAGTCTTTGTGTGTCGCCAGCGACCGTTGTTCGATTCATGACAACGCCTTAGATAATCATCGCCCAGCCATGAATCGTCCACGTTGTCAGGGCGACACGAAGGCTAGATGACCCTAGACAGCCATTTTCTCAATGAAAATATGTGGCAAAAGTACGAAATTGTGGCAATTGATTAGCAATATTTTTTTATTAGATTATTCGGGCGGGGTGAGGTAGCGGTTCCAGATTGTCACAGCTACTGACTCCGCGCCTTCTGCTCTCGTGTGTCGAAAGGCAGGGGCAGCATTTCGTTCCGTTACTCACAAATGTATCACGGGTTGCCTAACCTCAAGGCCAAGGGCGCCGTCGCGACGCGTCGCCGTCCGCCCACCACCTGCTCCGCCCCTCCTTCCGACCGCTCAGCCCGCCCTATCTGCCCAGTCCGCCCAATCGCCGCCCGCCCGCCCCTCCCTCCCGACCTTTCCTTCCGCCCGCCCCTCCCTCCCACCCCTTCCATCCGTCCGCCCGCCCGCGCCTCCTGTCCGCCCGCCCGCGCGCCCCTCCCTTCCGCCTTCCCGCCCACCCGATCGCCCGCACGCCAACCCGATCGCCCGCACGCCCTCCCGCCCATCCGCGCCCATGCAGCCCCGCTTCGTTCCCAAGTAGGGCTTTCCCGCACACTGAACGGTGAACAAGGGAGCTTCTTCGTTGCAGAGTGAGGACAGGGCACAAGGTTCCTTCCCCCGCGATGAGCGGTGAATTCAGGTGCTCCTTATTCGGGATATGTTCTAGCGAAGAGGGCAGACATCCCGCCCTAATCAGACTTACACGTAGACGCGACTAACAAACGAGGTAGCCCCTGGTTCCACATAAATCATTTATGACGGGCCGCTGTCCCTAACGGCGATTTTCGGAAAATCAATGCGGCGTCTTGTAGCTTGGCGCTGGTAACTCCACCTCCCTCCGAGGCGGGGCGCACAGCAGATAAGGGGAAGTCATACATCAAAATCAGCAATCACCAAACAACACCGGCGGCGGTGAGGAAATTTCAATAAAGAGAAAATAAGAGTTCTCGTAAACACGAACGCTTGGAGAATCCTATAAAATCGGAATGAACGTGTTTCTCATATACGTACGTATACACGGAGTAATATACTACGTCGTTTTCAGAAAGTTATATTATCCTGCGGAATAATCGATTTCGAGATTTCAACGAAAAAACTCGTTTTGGGATCTCCTAATACCGAAAAATTGCTTTTCTTCAAAACGTCCGTTCGTCCTTCCGACCGTCCGACCGTCCTTCCGCCCGTCCGTCCTTCCGCCCGTCCGTCCTTCCGCCCGTCCGTCCTTCCGCCCGTCCGTCCTTCCGACCGTCCGTCCTTCCGCCCGTCCGTCCTTCCGACCGTCCGTCCTTCCGACCGTCCGTCCTTCCGACCGTCCGTCCTTCCGACCGTCCGTCCTTCCGACCGTCCGTCCTTCCGACCGTCCGTCCTTCCGACCGTCCGTCCGTCCTTCCGACCGTCCGTCCGTCCTTCCGACCGACCGTCCTTTCGACCGTCCGTTCATTTGAGAACAACACTAGCATCGAAACTATTGGTAGAATTTTCCCAAAAATGAATATTCACTGGTCGATCTGGCCTGCCTTTGCGATTTTGAAAAACAATCTTCAAATTTTGAGGGTTCTTTGTATAAAGCTCCTAAGCAATTTTAAAAATATTTTCGAAAATCGCTCCAATTTTTCTTTAAATTTCTATTAAAGATATAATAAAAGACAGTTATAAAGATGGCTTCGGTTCGATTTTCACTGTTGACTCTGAATATTTGAAAATTACGAGAGTTTGAATATGTTGGACCTCTTCCTCTTCAAGATAGCAGTTTTTTCAAATAAAATTTGTTCTCCACGATTACTTCTTTAATTAATTCATGTTCATTTTTTTTAAAAAAATAATACTTTTCGAGCAATTTCAAGTTAAATATGATAAATATTAAATAAAAGTATTAAAAACAAGGTTTTCTCAAACAAAGCGTGAAATTATTCTTTAAACGTTTTTGTTACGATAGTGAGTGTTAAATGTACAATATGAGATGACATACTCGACATTTTGATATATCCTTCTGTTTTTATTTACATAACTGTAATTGTTTTACAATATATTTCGCCTCGATAATATTTACATTACGAACGTTTCTAAATATATTATTGCATTTGTGAGTAGAAATGATTCTAATGATATCTTAAAAATCTCACCAAAACTCAGAGGTTTTCTTAAAATTGAGTTCAAATGTACTGTGCGTGTCACGGAACGTTAACTATGGTCGTCAGCCGAGCTGCGTGTTTCGCCGATGGACGTTTGGTGGACCTTCTGCCTTTCAAGAGGAACAGCAGACAGATTCGTGAAAATCCACGGTGGCGCTTCGTATTGTTTTAATATTTATAATCTTAGTTTTCACACTACGGTCCAAAGTACGCATTTTCGGAGTGAAGATATTCAACTAATTAGAGAAAGGAAAGTGCACGTTCTACAAATTTCCCTGTCTGGAAAATGTGAATATTATTTCCTGAGTGTTGGGAGTTGCCTCAAGAGTGAATGGTTTCTTTTACTCCTGGTCACTCAGCAAGTGAATAAAATAGTCATTCTAAAATTGTAATATTTTCCCCCCAGTGTACTCGTGCAGAGTGAGCTGGTAGCCAGTTCATTTTCAGAAAGTCGGCATTTCTCAGTCGTATTTTCACATTTCGTAGTTCCATTACCACCAGAGTGGGTAGTTCCCGAAGTGTGATGATTAAACTTTTGAATGCATCTCACTGACTGTTCTTTCTACATAACTTCATTTACTTTGAAGCAAAATTTAATTTTTGGTAAGAACCCATGTGCAAAATTGTACTGCGAAACTCACCTTAAGTTACACTCAAATTGTGGAACACAACTGTTATCGTTGCTTCGATTTTAAAATATATCTGAATGTCTCTCGTTTTTTTTTTTTGAAAATCCTAAATTCCTTAATTTCGTGGAGGTTGATAGCTTTTTGTGAAAATTGTGACTGTACTATATTTATGTTAAGACATTTTATTGTTTGATTCAGCATTTACTTCTTAAAACTAAACTATTTTATCTTAAATATCTGTGTTCTTGCCTCAAACTCCTTCAGCATGATTGCATTTTCCTATAATTTTAATTTACAAGCAATAAAGCACTTGAATAACTATTCTCAAACAGGAGATAATTAGTATACTTTGAAGTACTTAAAACATCTTCGTTAGGGGCCGTCCATAAATTACGTAACGCAAATTTGGAGTATTGTGAACACGATCTTTTCCCCTGTAACGCACCATTGAATTCCCCTTAAAAATTACGTAACGTTTGCGAGACCCCCCCCTTCCCATTATAAATGCAAGAAACGAAAAGATATTACAGCTCAGTCAAAAAATTGTATTCATTTTTTTGGATTGTACATTTACATTTATGATAAAGTCGGAATTAATTGTCGAAATTACATTAAGATCGGGAGCAAATTTTGAGTGAATCAACGCCAGAAAATGATCACAAGCCGTGCACACGCCGCCGTTTTGGATGGCGCATGGGCGAGAATCTATTGCGCCAATTTAATTGTATTCTACAAAATGCTACAGATCAGTTTAGAATATTTTCTTCGTAATTTTAGAGAGTCAATAAAAAATTGAAGAAAAATTAATACTTCGACTTATTGAAACAACTTCTAATTACATCAAATTATTTGTTTTAAAACAAAATTCATTAGATAATAATCTAATGGTTTAGTATAAGATAAAAAGGAATTATTTCAACAAATGTGAAAAAATGTAAAAAATATCAATATTACGTAACACTAATCGAATATCTCCCTGCCCCTATGTAACGCTGCCTCAAACCCCGTCCCCTCTCTTTAGCGTTAGATAATTTCTGGACAACCCCTAATCAGTTTTTCCAATTTAATTCTACAATTTCACTCGTAGAATAATAAACAGTCATATGTGCCTACCGTTTGTGTGCAACGCCTCCCTGGAGTCGCACTCCGTCCCGTTAAAGCGCTCCTCAGCCCGTGCTCTCCCAAGTGGCTCTCGAGGGGGCGGGGCGGAATCCCGGGCTCCGCGCCGAAAGAACAGAAGAAAGCCGGAGAGAAACGAGCTTAGCGTTAAGAAAGACCGGCGACTGCTGCTGCTGCTGTTGCGTTTTCCGGGCGCCGCGGTCGAGGATTGTGGTTCGCGGAGGGTGGAGAGGGAGGGGTGGTGTGGGGCAGGGAAAGAGCGGAAGGAAGGGGTGGGGAAGGAGGGGGAATGGCAGAGGGAGGGGAGAGGAGGGTGTGGGGGCGCTCGCCGTGACCGGAGGAGCGAAGGCGATAAAAAGGAAATACCGCGCGCTGAGCGGGGCCTTGCCTGCCTGTGGCGGTCGCTTCGGAATCGGTGTGGGTGGAGACCAGTGAGCTCTAGTGGAGACTGGAGACAACACTCTGTGCTCAGAAACCGTGACTGTCGGCCATGTATCGGAGGAGCTTTCTTTTATTTATTTATTTCTGGTGGAGTGGATTAACCACTTTACACAATAGTTACGAATAATTTCAAACATTTATACAACACAATTACAATAGGGAAGGTGTCCCCTCTGGGATCCTCTTCAACCATCTAGCAGTGCAGAATATAATTAACTTTTTAGTTAATTTGAAGTCTTTTATTACATATAAATTAGAGTAGGAATGTACGAGTTATGGGATTGATTTACGGTTGGCGAAATTTGTCCTTGGGAAGTCTGAAGCGGATTCTTGTTTGTAAACAGTCAAAAGTTTTGCCTAGGTGAAAAATGTTCCGGGATGGAAAGTTAGATAGTTTTGAGTAGAACCTCTCTGAGATTCTGGAAATATGTTGGGAGATTGTTGAAACATTGCAGGGTTTATGAAGCTGGTTGTTTTAAATATACCACGGAGCATGTACAACTATTCTCAAGACTCTACTTAGGATGGTTTGTAGGTGTTTCATGGATGAGCACGCAGCGCCTCCCCAGACTGCGCAGGCGTATGTTGTAGGCGGCAGCGAGAAAGTAAAAGTGTGTTGTAATGTGCGAAACAACCTGGAAAATTGATAGTCTCAAACCCGGAAAACCGTGAAAAAAAACTTGAATTTCAAGAAGCAAGATCGCTGTTCACCCTGTTAATCCCTGTGGTCATTTTTGATATGGACTGATTTCTGCTGAGCTTCATCGTCTGTGATGTGCTGCGCACAGCGTGAGCATTGCACGAATCGTATGTTTTTAATGATATAGCTTCACGTCGAATTCTGACCTTTGCAAGTGAGTTCTTCACGTCGAATTCTGAGTTTGCAAGCGAAGCAGGCACCTTTATTCGCAAAAGATCCCGGTGGCTACTGCAGAGCACCTCGCTATACAAGAGATGAATAAAAGTAGTAATAATGAACATTAAAAGTAGTAATATTTGTGACTATAAAGGAGAGGCGTAGTTCTCTCTTTATGCCAGGTGCATTCAAGGAAAGGCCAAAATTGGCAATGCTTTCCTCTTTCTGCTTCTCATGTGCAGCTCCTTAAGTGCAAAGAAGTGTCACGTATTTTTCTACGATCCCATTCCTCACTCTGGAACGCCTGAGACATTGTAACTTGTGAGAATCCCGAAGCCTTTTCCAAAAACAAATGTTCAAAACACAAGACATTCTATTCTATGAGAATCCCTAAGCATTTCCAAAGGACAAATGTTCAAAAGTTGCAAATGGCAGAATCACCGCAACCATCGGATTCGCAGCCAAAGTGCCCTTGGAGACTTGGCGGTGTGGGCTCCTCCGGGACGCGGCGCCTCCGAGGGCGTCTCGAGACGGATTGACCCATTCCGCCGCCGCCGCCCTCGTCAGCCACTTGTCAAAAAGGCCCCGGCTCCTCTGTGGGAAATTCTTCCCGGACGGTGGGAAAGGTTTCCGTGGGTACCCCCCCCCCCACGCTCCCCATCCTCCGGCGCCTCCTGAGAGCGGATGGCCGCGCCGCCCTGCAGCGGAGAATTACAATAGTAGGGAAATGATAGTTTACATGTCAGTATTGTGACGGTTCTCGGAATAGCTCATAGGATTGTGTTAATAATTAAAGAATATTTCTCTTTTGGCACACGCTGGGTGGCCAACTGTAGCAGTTCTATTTAGTTCGCATAAGTAATATTTACTGCCAACGGATACTGTATTCGTTATCTGAATTGTAAGTGATAATCTTTCCCTGCGCCTTAGAACTAATCTGCTGTTTTCAGTAAAATATGTTTGTGGGTTTGAGTTCGCGAAGCGGAGAATTTCTGCCGTTTAGTATTAGTAGGTTAATGATAGTATACTTGTCAGTATTGTAATGGTATTCTGAATAGCTCATAGGATTTTATATTCATCTTTTGCCACGCGCTGGATGGCCAACTGTAACGGTTCTATTTACTTCACGTAATTAATATTTACTGCTAACTGAGACTGTTTACTTTATCTGGGTTGCAAATAATAATATTTCCCTATACGTTAGAACCAATCAAAATTAATGTTCGTATGAACATTCGCCACTCTAAAACCCTCCTTCATTATTTATTTATTCTGGTCTGTCTGTTGTTCCACATTTCCTCTGCTTGCCGTAATAAATAAATAAACACTATTATTTCCTAATTCCTTCATTGTTTACGCGAACATGTCGTTTTGGGTGTATTAAAATAAATCGAAATTACAGTTTTTCACGAATCCGTATGGATTGTCATAGTATGTCAATATTTGTCAATGGTAATATAACAATCCCTGTATCGTAATATTAGTGTGACAATTTATGTATGGCAGTGTTATGCTTATGGTATTATGTCAATGTTCAGTATAGTAATGTCAGTATAAAAATGTCAGTATATTAATGGTAGGCTGTCATTGTTAGTATAGTAATGTCCACAATAAATTTCAACATTGGTTTATCAAATTGTTTTCATTTTTGATAATTTGAAATAATTATAATATTAGCAACTTTATCACTACATAAAAGAAGAATCTTAATGCAAAAAATAGATAATATGTTTCAAAGTTTTAAAAAAGACTGGAAATAAACTTCATTATAACAAAATACAGTTCCGAATTGCATGTTTGTAAATAAAAACACCCATGTGCATCATAATAATCCATTGATGCTATTAATATTTTGTTGCCCCCCCCCCGTGCTTTGATTACCTGGCATCGTTTAGGAATCGATAGAATTAAATTATTAATAAATTCATTGCTCAATTCATAAAACCACACGCACAAGGGTCTCGAGTAGTTTTATTTTATTTATTCTTTGCCACTGCATTTCTCATAACCTTACAATGGTTTTAAATAGAATTGAGATCAGGGCTATTGCCAGGCCAGTCTAACACCTACACACCATATTGTTGGGGAAAGGTTTTACCTAAAATGAGGAAATATGTACTAATCTCGTGTATTTAACTTCTCCATAGATAATACAAATGGCATTCATACGACTTACTTTTAGAACTCTGCGGTGAGGAGCGTAATCGTCTTAAAGAATGCAAAACGAAGCATCACTAAAATGGTGTCTAATTATTTGTATGAGCTTCTATTCAAGTATATTTTTGTTGACATCTTCAGTAACAGTCTTTTATGAAGTCGAAACGACCAATCGTATGGCCACAAATACTTCCCAGATCATTTGTCCTTGTGAATGCATAACACATTTGCGTAATGTACGAGACAAAAATTCTTCACTCCTTTTGCGGCGAACAAACTGCTTTCCGTCGGAGTCATGCAAATTAAATATGGACAATCAGAAAATATAACTTTATTCCACATTTCTGTGGACCACGTCAATGTGCTTTTGCCCACTGTAGATTCTTTTGTCGCATTGATTTAGCCAGTAAAGACTTCTTCCTGGAATGATGCGCAGGAAGCGCTGCTTTAATGAGTCTACTCCGAACTAGCCCGCCAACGTTGAAAAAGAGTAACGCGAAAGGATTTCAATTTTGAATTTGAATTGCCTTATTTTACGTGGCGAGACTCAGGCCATGAGGCCTGCTCTTCCGTCTGACCACGCAAATTTTGTTACACTCCTTTCACCAACTAGCGGAAAGAAGGTAATTACTGAGGCGACGAAACCGGCGATTTGAATTTAGCTGAGAGGCTTCATTTAGGCTCGAGGATCTTTTACATGCAAGTAAATCTACAAACATGGGACAGCAGGCTTTACTTCCCCTCCGAAGGAAGGCATACGAAGGATTTTTTCGCCCCTAAAAATCCACGGCTTCGATCGGTTTTGAACCCGCAAACTTGGGTATAGCAGCCCGGTACGCTAACCGCTACACCATCGCCACCGCTTAAAGGTTGGATAGGTTGGCTCAGAGACCTGGGTTCAAAAACAAAAATTACTTAGCAAATATTTTGTTTATATCATTGTTAGAGGACTTCATTATTCTATTTTGATATAAGAGAAATTATTATTGTTATTACATTATGTGTTTGTTGTTTTTATCAAAAATATTTGGAAACTTTGAGGAGGAGCGCAATGACTAAAACCTAAACCCTAAAACCATCCTCGTCATATCACTGGAATGGTTTACTTATTTGACATTACAATTCAATTTAACTAGTTGTATGTAATATTATACAATAATAACATAATTATCTATATCACAATAATAAATAATTCTAATAATGCGAATACGTGCCTACTCGATTACAGTTACAGGAAACGGATGGGTTCGGCCTGCGAGACCCAAGCACGAAACAAATTACGCCTATAATCACACAACCTATACGGCAATAACTATCACATTGAACGTTTCATTTGAAAATGAAAGGCAGAAAGACGAACAGACTTCTGGTGTTATCGGTACATGATTGGCTGAAGTTTTTGTTACGTCGTAGGTCTCACAGACCCAACCCGTCCTTTGTCGCGCTCGACACGGAAACATCGCACATTTCTTCCTATTTTCGTTTAGTATCTGTAGATGAAAATCGGCGATCGCTAAGGCACATTCTCTTTTGAATTCTATTCTGCCTAGATGTAGAAGACCTCTTCCTTTCATACGATCAACATTTCGATTTTCCCTGCATATTTTAGAAGTCTAGAGATGGTAGACTGATTAAAAACAATCTTGATGGATACGTGTCTTGTACTGAGACCAACAGAGAAGTAAGCCAGTATAGCTGCTTTATTTTTCGAAATTAACACCTCTCCTATGTGTGGTGGGTCATTTGCAGGCCAAAACAAAATATAATTAAAAAGAAGTGTTATCGAGATAAGTTTCAACGACCTTAAATGGAAATCAATATTATCTGCATACTAAGTATATAAATATCGGGGAATTAACGGAATTGGTAAATGATAAATAAAGGACAATAATGTGAAATTTTAGTAGTGAAACGATTGTGGACACGTGAGAAATTTCCGTGAATATAATTAAAATTAGAGCATTACAGGGAGTTCGGATATCATGGAGTAAAGATACTGAGATGAAAATAGGTAGTTATCCAATCAGCAGATACATGGGCATTAAATAAGGGGGGAAATATGTAAGAATAACGAAGATGGAACGAGTTTTGAGACAATACTGCGCATCGAAAAGACAAGGATTACGAATTGCTGGAACAGAACATCTCAAACTGTGTTCGCGATAATGCGGATGTGTGATAAGGTGTATATTGTCGGAATAGATTGGCGTGTGGGCGCGATCAGACGTATTTACGAGGCAGAAGCCAGACAGAATAAGTTTAGAATTTGGTTGTGAGCAACCGCGTGTACCCATCGTGATAATGCGGAGCAGGAAGCAATGATCAGCTCGATGGTTTCTTCAGTAGTCCCACATATTCTGCATCTGTCAGCTACGAATCTTTTAGGACGGTGCTTCTTGTTGAACGTAGTCTTCACAACTGTGACTTGACTTGCCATGACAAATCCTTCTGTTTCTGAATATAGCTGTTCACGAGAAAACCTGAATATTCTTATCAACTTACCCATGTGACAGAAGATTTGGATGTATTCCACGCTTTGCTTATGTTTTCCCTGCATCATACGTCGATTGAGTGCTTGAGATGTTGAACTCATAATTTATTTTTAGGCAATTTAGATATGTAAATGCATTCACTTCTTGAACAGATAATTTCACCATCGAGACGGAAGGAGAGCCTGGGTGAGTGGGAGGGAAAGCGGGGACGAGATGGAGGGAGGGAAGGAGTGGGTGAAACCTAAAGAGGGTGGGAAGGAAGGCATGAGTGAGATGGAGGGAGGGCGAGGGCTTCACGGAGAGTGGATGGGAGGGAGGTCGTGAGTCAGAGGGGGGAAATAAGACGTGAGAGGGAGAAAGGTGTTACGAGGAAGACGTGGGTGAGAAGGAGGTACGGTGGGAGGTAAGCGTGTGTAGGAGGGAAGTCGTGGGAGAGAGGGAGATAGGGTGGGAAGAATGTATGATGAGAGGGAAGGAAGGCAAGGACCAGGCGGAAAGACGGTGGGTGGAAGGGCGTGGGCGAGAGGCAGGGAAAAATCGGTGAGAGAGAAGGCAAGACGGAGGGAGGGTGGGGGAAGGCGTGGGTGGGAGGGCGGGGACGGGCCGGGCGGAGGGAGGGAGAGAAGGCGAAGGCGTGGCGAAGGGTGGGAGGAAGGACGTGTGTGAGTGCGGGGGCGGTGTCGTCCGCCGTGGGAGCGGTCGCCGCCAATCGCATGCGGCTGCACCTAACAAACGCGCGCCTTGTTACGAGGGATCAGCGGGGGCGAAGGCCCGCCCGCGCGCCTTTCGCTTCCCCCCTCCGCCCTCAGCCTCCAGCCCCGAGGGCGCCTCGTCCGGTCGGCTCCGTCCACTGCGCCGGCGGTGGCGGGGGGCGCCCTGGAAGCTCCAGTCGCCGACCCCTCTGACCGGGAGGTCCAGGGCGAGTCCCGACGGCGGCATGATTTTCGACACTGGCTTGTCAGCTAGGTCGAATTCAGTCGCTGTCTGGAGAAGAATTCTATTGGACTCTGTTCAGGTCGATTGTTTCCCGTGGTTTCTGCGATCAATACCAGGCAAATGCCGGAGCATTACCCTAAAAAACGGACCACGGACCGCGCGCGATCTTTCGTTCGTCTTCGTTGTTCTATCCTCTCCCCTTACACACACACACACACACACACACACACACACACACACACATACCACATACCACATGTCGTGAAACCGGTAGGGAGCTAAGAGTTTGTCCCGGCTGGAGCGGTACCCCGCTGGTGGGAGATATCTGGTTGGGAGAAACCACGCTAGTCGACAGAAGGTCGGCGCCGGATCTCGCCATCCAGCGGGGATATATCACCTCCACCTCACGATGTAAAAACACGCGCTATACTTACGTTACCAATGACCTCTGTAGTTGACGTGCCCGGAATCACGAACAATCAATCCAGTGGCCGACTGCCTCTCGGCGGCTGCACGGACGGGGGAGAGGCGTAGTATGTGGTTACGAACACGAGTTGAATTGAAGACCTTGGGGCAATAACATGCTATACCACATTTCTGATGAAATGGAATATTAGTGTCTTCGACGCCCCATAGATATATCTAGATGATGGGTTTTTAATTTAAAGATTCCCTGCAAGATGGCAGTGATATTCGTAAATTATGTCCTTTATCCCTGTGTGTAGAATGCAATGTTCCAACCTTTACTCTCCGTTTTCTCAAAACTTAAGTATTGCGACATAGCGTGGTATTGTCCCGAGGTCTTCAATTTACAAAACTAGCTGCACTCTGCAAATTGTTCGCATATTTTAACCGTTTGTATCAAAGCCGGTATGCACGGTACAGTTTTCGTGCAGATTGGACGTACAGAGAATGTGCATCCCAGACTGCACGATTTTTGCAAGAAAACTTTTGAGCATTTTCGTAATATTTCATGCAGGAAGCTTACAGTTCGACTCAAGCGCCTTTAGCGGCGGAATCGTTCTCTAACGGATTCGTTTTACCCCATGCGACGGTATAAGCTTACGTCACCTTAAAGTACGCACTAAATTTCCAATGTAGCGTCTGAACCTACTTCCGGTCAGAACAACCAACTTTTGAACTATATGAATCCGACCGCCCTCCGGTTGATAGAATTCATACAGCTCATTGTTGTCCTCGTTTGTTAGGGTCAGACTCTCTGCGATGGAAGTGTTTTTTGTTATGTGATAATCTTTCTGTCTCGTCTTTCGTTAGAGAGAAACATGTCATCCGTAAACGAGCGTGAATTGAGTGCACTACTAATGGAAATAAGACTTCGTTTGCGAGTAATTCGAATTCGAATAATAGAATAAGTGTTTTGTGCGAATAAAAATATAATCTTAAAAGTGATCTCTTCTGTCTTAATTACACATTTAAAATGTTAACCCTAACAATGTGTTAGTATTTCTCGTTTTAATAACTTTGAACGTATCAAAAATAAACTAATGGAAGAATTTTAATAAAATGAGTAATATTAGCAACGAGATATAATTAATTACGTAGTTCATTCTTACCTGATAGATACTTGCTCTGGTGGATTTATTTCTTGCAACTTGAATGTATCGATGTGTCATTTGGAGACTTATAGTAAAAAGAAGTACTATACTTAAAAAAATAGTTTATTGAACCAATTGAAACCAGAAAAATACTATCCTCATAAACAGGTCGTTTAATAATGTTTTTATAGTAACATTGCTTTTCACAACTGTGGTTACATGCAATCATATCAATCATACAAACGATCACAATGTAGATGCATGGTTGAAATGTTGGCAGTATCTCCGGAAGTAGTCATTGTTTATTGCAAACGTAAACCCAAAACATGTCAGTATTCGTATTATTACGATATATATCGGGTAATTTTAATAATGTTGGCAACAACAATTGCCAACACAAAAAGAAATGAAAATACCCTATGACGCTTTGCGGTACATATGTCCATGCGACAGTAACATTTTTCAGAAGTTGAATTTTAGTCCTCACTTTAAGGTGACGAGAAGAATAACCGACCATTTCGATTTTGTGGTTTGGTGTGACAAGGTGCGATTGTGTCAATTGATATTGTGATAAAGTACCTTCTGCCCTATTCCTGCCTTCCTATTTTTATTCTGTGTGCTCCTCATGGTTAATAAATACCTAATGAAGATCACAACCTGAATGCACGCATAGAATGTGCATGAAAACTGCATCGTGTATACAGGCGTTTAAAAGATGGGATAACTTCAGCCCTCAATCCATCTTCGATCTGCAACTCCATGAACTATTCGGTTCGCCGCTGTCTGTGTGAACAGAGAGTTCAGTGATGGGTTTAATTAGCCAAAACAGATTCGCGCCGTTACATTGCATAGCACAGCCAATCGAATCTGACGCATCCGTGTTAAGCGCCACGGCATATGGCAGAGGCGGCAGCGGATGGGGATGTGAAGCCGAGAGATAGCTCACGCATGTGGATTCAGGGGCGAATCCAACCGAACATTGGGGGGGGGCATCGTAGATTCTTTTTTAAAGTAATAAACATAGTTGTTATATAGTGTATATTGTTTAAATGTACTGTAATGTTTCCTAGCTCCCTGCTATCTTTATTTTCACTATTCAACTCCACGTTGTGGTGCCCATGTAATGTTTCCTACCCTCTCTCATAAAAAAATTATCTATTTATTTACTTATATAATAATTTAAATTCGCCCTGAATTATGGACGCAATAATTTGGGTGGCTAGCAAAGTAATACGTCCACAGGCGTTTTCGTGGCATTACTATACTTACTCTCAGGGTTCTCCTTCTGATACCGTGGGCTGAAAAATACCGCTTGTAGGAGATTTCGGTTGGTAATTTTTTATATTTACGAGCAAATAACAAAAATGAATAGGATGGTTTTATGGACGGATTTTATATTTTCTATTCCAATTAATGACAACAATCGTATGGCTGTAGCATCGGCGACATGAAGTGTCGACCGCGGTCTTTATTCAATAATCTTTTTTCCAAAATTGTTTAATTTTGATAATTGCTTTTTAGATATTAATAATTCCTTTTTGATGTTAATAATTCCTTTTTGATCACCAGCAACTAACTTGAAAAAAAATTCTTTAAGCTTAAATCTAACTTAAATTTAGAGACATTCTTGGCCTTGAACAACGATATTTTTGACGAATCAAGTTCTTATTTCCTCACGATTATACTTCCCTGTTGACAGGCTGTACTGCGCTCTTGACCGTCGTCTCCTGCAATCATTCACCATAAATCACCATTCTTGTTTAGGCTGCAAAGTCCATTTCTGCTACTTCCACACACTTACTTAAATATTCCACCAACAGTTCATGTCGCGTCCGAAGATTCTTAAGATCGCGTCACCGTTGCATCTCACTTCTGCAAACTAACTTTAAGAAAGATCTCGCGTTTCTGCCTGCAACTCACGATTCCGTCACTAGCCGTGGTCCAAATACTTCTCTAATTACTTTAAGAAAATCTCTCGTCCCAACGTACAACTCACGATCCGTCACTGCCCGTGCTGAAAACACTTCTCTATAATAACTTTCAGAAAATCTCTCGTCTCTGCCTGCAACTCAAGATCCGTACCTCACCGTGATCAAAACGCTTCTGATCTAATGTTTATAAAATGTACATCCTTTTTTTTGTTTTCATTCTTGGCTTGTTCTCCTGTATTCAACTTTCCCTTCTTGCTTGTCAAAACAAGTCACGGCTGTCTTTTCTTTTTATATAACAATGTCTCTGTCTACACGCATTGTTCTAATACAATATTAATTTAATAATATATTTGTCCTGTTCTTTACATATTACACGTTATATATTGCCGCATCTTTATTAATTTCCCTTCCAATGTTTGTTTCTGAAGTACACGAACATGTCGTTGTTCTGATGTACTTCAGTACTGTGGATATGGTACTATACAATTCTATTGTTTAAATAATTACACAATTCAGCATAAATATTTAAATCAATTTTGCCAAATTAAGGAAGGTAAACGAAAATTCTAGGTTTCTAGGGGAGGGCATGGCCCATGCCCCCCCTGGATCTGCGAGTGGGTGGATTGCGTAGGTCGTGACGCTCTGATATGAAGCATTGAATCTTATATTTATTGATTCGTTGCCCTAACAACGTCTGTTCTTTGGGATTCTCAAACGTTCTGTATGCGTACAATCCCACGTAACTGCACACTTGATGCAAATACTTTCACGTAAACTACCGTGAGACCTTTTTGATATATAACACTACGAATTTCAGCTGAAATGCGCCTCTGACAGCTTTGATGGTCATCGTTTTCGTCTACATGGAAATACGAATACACTGAATTCAATGGCAGAAAGCTATTTCATTGAAACTTGAATTTTCAAGAAAAAAATTAATGAATTTTTTGCGCTTTTTTTGTTTATGAATTGTTTCAACTGATAGAAGAGTAAATAACGTGAAAATTGCAAACATTATAACATTAATCTTAAACTGTATTACGAGAAAGTATGTGCTCTTATAGCACCTCTACTTTGCTTTGTTGTTGCGTAATTGTATTACGTAAAAATGTAAATTGTAATAATATCAGGTCACCTGGATAGTCTGCAGTGAAGGGATAAGAAGACCGATAGTACGTTCTGCTGTGTCGAAAGGGTGTAGGATTACGGAAAGCAGTTAGTACTTTCATCACACGTACTCCGGCGTTTCTAATCTCCCGCGGCCCATCTTGTAATTGCGCTTGAAGTAATTGTCCTCGCCGTACCTCGGGTGGCATATTTACGCAGGAGCGGGAGGGGGCGTTTTTTAATAAATTGTGTAGGCTTAGGCTTTGTAAATAACCCCCTGCCGCCGCCCCCCCCCCCCCACCACCATCCCCACACCCGCGCAGACAAACGGCGGCCGATGCATCACGGAGGCTGTCCCAGCAGCGATTTACATTTTCAGGTTTTTGCTCCCCCTCGCTGGCCGCCTCGGCCTCTGCCTTTGCTGCCGTTTCTTCTACTTTTGGTTGTGCTTTTGCTCTCACACTCCGTTTTTGTGCACATTTACATTCTCTACCTACATTTTCCGTTTCTTTTGCTCTGCCTCTTGATATCTTCTTCAATCGTATCTTGAAGCCGAAGGGACATTGGTGAATTATTTCTGACTTCAACAATGTTCCCCACGTATTTGCTCCTCCTTCGTTATTTACCATTAACTACCATGTGGGCCAAGAAGAATGATGTTTTATATTTAGTTTTGTCTTAAATATTTCGGAAATTTCTTTCATATCTTTGATATTATTTCCATTCTTTATTACAATAGTGCTTTCTCTCTTCTACTCATTCTTACTTCTCTCTGTCGTGATGGTTATTTATATCTCAACTCGTAATTGGTAATAGGTTAATTTATTTAAATAGTTTTATGCGGGTTTCAAACTGTTAGTTCTCCAGAATTTTAGCAAAGAAATACCTCGCAATTATATAATTTCTGCACTCAAAATATTGTCATTTGGTTTGATTCGTTTCAAATTCATTGCCAGTTAGATAATCTACAACTGAAGACTTAGATGCAAAACGAGTGTAAGTCGATTTACACTGTTATTGCATAAACGTCGTCCCGGGTTCCCGGAATCTGGGAACGCGGGAATCCGGAATCCGAGAATCCCGGAATTCGGAAAGCGGAATTCCGAGAATCCCAGGTTCTCCCTCTACACGGAGATATCATTTTTTAATTGTCTATGTCGCTCCTAGAGGACACGAGATTTGTTTATGTAGTGTCCGATATTACGCTGTTCTTGAATAATACGCGCGAACTGTAATGTCTGCGCGCGAAGGCGAGCATGTGCTGTGCGCGTGTAGGGCAGTGTAGGCAAAGGAAAAATGTTGGCGTCTCACTCACGATATCCATCTCGGTCTGAAGTATCTACTTCAGATTTTGAGTATATAAATGAGAGTGTACGGTATAGTAACAATTCGACGCCAACAAATAATAGACGGAAAAAGAGGCCAAACAGCGAAAACTGGAAAAGAAGAGTGGCGAAGCGGAAGAGAAACTCAGGAAAAACGTTATATCTCAAGTACTGGTAAGGAGGTGAAAGGAAAAATATTTCACTGGGTAATTGGTTGATGCAATGACGGTATGTAATTTATTTGTTTGTGTAATACTCAGAGTTTGTGTGTCTAGAGACTGTGGTTTACTAGTGTTTCTATGACATTTTAGATACTTTGAAAACTTCCCCACTACTTCACAAAATAGTTGTTTTAAGTTAGTTTCGGAGTGTGGTGACTACTACAGGATGCTGTTTTGCTGGGCTATATGAAGAAGAAGTACAAAGTGTAAAACAATTGAAAGAAAGAAACGTGTTATGGAATTACAATGTGAAGGTAAATGATGCTGAAAATCCATTGTGCAGAAACTTCTTGTGGACATTTCTGCATATCTCTGAAATGCGATTACGAACTGTGCAAAAGACCTTAGCAACAGGCAATATTCCAGAAGAAAGGCGTGTAAAACATTCGGGACGCCCAAAAAGATAGCAGTCTGTGTTAGGAGTTGTTGAAGACCACTAGGCAACAATTCCGAATAAAGAATCCCATTACAACAGAATAGAAATAGAACAATCAGGAGGTGTTTTTGAAAACTCTCGAGTTCAGTGCGAGTAAACTCTACAGTGCCTTTAAACAATACTTTTATAAGCAGACTGAGAAACCACTTGCCATGGGATGTAGGGTATATCACAACTATTTCAGAGAAAATAGTCCGTATTCCTTTAAGCAACCCAAAATTGATGTGTGTGACTTTTGCACTGCATGTCAAGTTGCCCTCACTAAAGATCCAAATGATATTTCAAGACGGAGTATGATTACCACAAAAAAACAAACTGCAGCTTACAAACAGTTAAAACCTGAAATATTAACTCTTTCAAAATCTGAGAGAAATCTTCTTGTTCTAGAATTTTATTATGCCCAAAATTTGCTATCACCTCTATTAAATGTCCACTGCTCAGTTCTATAAACGTTTACTCTGGTTGTTGATTCTTTGCCGGAATGATGGGAGCAGCACATTTTTTTGTTTCTTCGAAAGCAAGTCACCAAAAAATTAAAATTTAGTGTGTTCTTTCTTATTTCAATTGATCAAAAATAAAATAAAGGAATATCCACCGGTTACTAAAATAGTATTGTTTTCAGATTCATGTGGAAGGCAAAATAAATCAGTACATTCATAATGTTCAGTCTGTGATAGTCAAACGCATTGGATATAACGATAGAACATTATTTTCCTTTAAGGGGGCATTCATTTAATCAGTGAGATAGAAACTTTGGCCAACATGGGAAACTTTTAAAACAAGAAGAGACTATTGAAGTAGCTGAAGAATATTTTAAAATTATGAAATAGTGTAGAAAGAAGGCAGAGCTATTTGAAGTAATTTGTGGTAGAAATATTGTAAAACATTGGGCTCAAGGACTAAAGCCAATCTTTCTGAGATAGCCTAAAAAGGAAGACTGGAAGTTCAGAATTCAGACATACGTTCGTTTGTTCTACAGAAAAGGGGAAATGGAAGCATCCCAGTCATACGCACCCAACGTTGAAACGTTTGTTTATTTGGAAAAGAACTGTAGATTCTTGGGTGTTCATCACTTAAATTTAAGAGCAATGGAAAAACCAGGTTAAAAGAAAGAAAAAAATAGTATGTGCTGTCTTTAAGTAAAATCTTAAGCCTCAAAATGCCCAGTGGTGTCATCAGGTTTCGTCATGTAATGAAAATGTTTGTGATACTACAGAGTGATAGTGAATAAAAAATAAAGTTTGTTAATGAAAACTACAGCTACTATTTCATTTGAGTAAATATCTTTACGCTCTTCAATATCCTAAGTCTTATCCAGTAGATTCTTAATTGAAAAATAGATTTATATAATGTATACTAGCCATCATGCAATAATAACGTATAACACCTTTTTTTGGCAATATATTTGTACTAAATCAGAAACACTTTTTAAAATGTTCATGATTTGGACTGTAACCTCTATGAATGTGAGTTGCATCATTGAAAAACTAATACTGTAACTTTAATACTATTTTTTGTGTTAAGTAAAAACATTATTATTATTCCAACTTCATTATTTCTTCAAAGCGTAAGTAGAGATACGCTCTTATCGCATCTAAGGCTTTAATTATACATTATTGTAACTAACCGTGAGAGAGATATTCAAACTATGATTCAGTCATGCTAAAAGTTTAAGTTTCGGGCGTTCTGTCCGCTATTATAAATTACGTTTTCTTGTTTTGTCTTTTTCTTGTCATATTGATCTTCTCCCACTTACTCGTATGTGATTTCTGTGGCTGAGTATTTCTGGCATTTTGTCATCTTATCCCGCTTCTCCGCCAGTGGGAGGAAGCGTCTGGTTTGACTGCCCCCCCCCCCCCGCGAGATCACCCCGCGCTCCTGGACAGGTGGCGCGGCTGCCATTCAAATACGAGACATGACAGAGCCCCTTTTGTTGCAGCTGAGTGCTGACTTTGTTTTTATCAAAATATGTTTGCTCCTTTGTTTTAAAGACAGAAAATTGTTTTAGGATAACTGTTCACTAATGTCCTTCTCAACCTCTCTAAACTTCCTTTCATGTCGTTATATGATACCATACTGAGATCTTCAAAAGTTTTCATCAAGGCGCGTTCCATTGTGACTTGTATACATTAGTATTATGTAATTCTTCTGTTTATATCTGACCATTTTTAAATACATTTTTTGTTTTGACATTTAAGCCTGAAGATACAAATAATTATTTTTCGAAACATTTCTGTTACTATTATATATCACATGTAATATATTGATATAAAACAGTTATCCTAAAACAATTTTGTCTTTAAAATAAAGGACAAAATACATTCTGATAAAATTGAAAAGTCTATAGACAGAAAAGTAAATAATAATTTTAATGCTGACTTTGTTCGCGAACTCGAATAATTATTGGATTAAGAATGACAGACCTAAAAGTATTTTATACCAGATTATATTATTGTGGCCTCATGAGCTGAAGATGAGATTTTCTTCATTTAAATAAATTATTTATATTTTGATTTCGATTTGTAAAAGTAAATAATATGGATTCTGAACCTCTTTAATTATGAGAAAAAGTGCTGCGAGAAAGACTGTGGATGCGAATAGCCGTTACGAAACCACGCAGGAGATGCCCTCCTGACCGCTCAGACGTTTTGGGTTAGGCGTTTCTTTAAGGGCAGCGGACTATAAAAATACTTATGAAAAGCTTCTCATTTTAAGAAAACAAATATTTTTGAATTCATGTAATATTAATATTTATTTTAATGTGTAAATATTAATGTTAACAGTCAACAGTACACTTATTGTACATAGTGAATAAGAAAAATCCCTTTGTTGTAGCCCTGGTGAAGGCTTAATAAAGCTGAAAGTTTGGTAATTTAAATGATGTTTTTTACTGACCGAAACTCAAGAAATGTCCATATTAATAATCAACGAGGTCAGAAATCAAGCACGTATTAATATTTACAAACATTCACACGCCTTCATCTACATATTTTATTATTTTAGTTTGCTTTGTCTTATAAATAGTGTCGATCTCGAAGTTTTGGTGGAAATACACATTTGGCTGGTCTTCAATACCAAATTATTTTTTGTTTAAAAATGTATGTCGGCCCGTTTGTGAACAGCTCTCTTCCCCTCCAGTGTTCGAAGAATTGTACCAAAATGAAATTCTTTTGTGGTTATGGAAACCTGGAAAAATGTGTCCATCAATAAAAGTATTCGAATTGTGTGAGGGAGAAATATTGAACGTGGAAGTTTTTGAGTACTGATGCCGTGGTTACGAAATTTACTGAAAGTCGTTTAGAACCTATTTAACGTTGGTAAATGCACTATTATTTGTATAAAAAGCAATAATTGAATTTCTTAGTGGGTCTTTTAGATATTGATGATTCGACATTAACCGAGATCGTTTTTCAAGAAACGAGTGAGGTGTTATTGAGTAACAAGGCTTTAATACGAGCGGCGCTAACAGATTTTTCTACGTGTTTCCCAGCTGACGGGATGTGTTCTTACAATGTATTTTTCAGTGTTCAATTTAAAACTAATTTTCTTTCTTAATTTTTTGTTATCTATAACGTATTCAATTGAGATAACGTGTGACTAGTTAGGAAAGGAAATTTAGTAAATATTAAATTTGTGAAGATTCGTTGGCTTCTGGCGGCAGTTGAAGCCTTGTGAACCCCTTCCCCAGCCGCCCTGCGTGCGCCACCGCTCAATATTGTTGTTGCTATGTAACCGATTCAGACGTAGATACGAGAAAGCACGTGTGTGTTTATGTAACCGATTCAGTTTGTTATGAGAAAGCCACTTAGGTGTTACGTAACCGACTCAGACGTTGCTAGAGGAAGCACCTAGGCATTACGTCAACGCACCTCTAGCTTCTCTAGTTCTCGTCGTTGACCTGACTGGGGTTGATAACTCGTTGAGAATTATCAGACTCGAAAAACACTCGCTGAATTCAAAGACTTCATGTACTTATTTTACGCTTGATGTGCATGGTGCCTTGCATTTAGTTCGCAGATGAATTTTCTAAAACTGTGTAGCGATCCCAAACATAGTTTGAGAGGAAAGTGCGATAGATTACGTGGTTGGTAAAACATCTCATGTATTATTACTCCTGGAACTTTCTGAGGCTCTAGGGCGGATGAGATGCAAATGAAAGGCCATCGATATCGAAAGGAATAAAATTAACATAAATAAGAGAACAGAGGATCTCCCACTCCGCTCTTACAGATGCTTTCTGTAATTCACCAAAGTACTACATTTGCATTTCTCCTGTAAGAAACTCGATGATTACAGAAGAAAGGAACTGTTTGATAAATGGAGAATGACGTCTCGCATTACTTATTACAAACGTTGCGTCGACGTGAAATATAGAAAGTTTGTTATTGCAACTCCTCCGTTTATGTCGAGGATGAATAAGGCCGAGAAGAGCATTGTGGAAAACTCCTTGCCCCTCGCAACCAAGCGCGTTGCAGCTAATGTACCTCCCCCCCTCCAGGCGGGTCTCTCCTCGTCACGTGCCTCCGCTCGCTGCTGAGGGGCTGTTCCACGAGCATAACGCGCATTTCTACCGACGTTTGTTTTAATTCATTCTGGGCTATTCCCCGAAGTGACGTTTCAATTTATTCTCGTTCCTTGTCTGTAAATTGAATCAGTCATCTTGCGGGCGATCGCTGCAACAACGCGACGCCGCTGTGCGTCTGGCGGGCGATACGCGAGCGGCGGGAGCGAGGAGGAGCTGCTTCTGTCTCGCGTGTGAAACTAATGAAGAGCGAGGCGCCGGAGCAGTCAATGCGGCACGAAGGGGCAGGGAAGGGTTGGGAAGGGTGGGGAAGAGAAGGGCGGGGAAGGAGGGGAGAAGGGTAAGGCAGAGCGCGTCCACCTGCTCGGGCGCTCTGCGTGTCGCAGCTCAGCTGCCAGACTTTCTCCTTCTAGCACTTCCCATACCCCTTCCCGTCGTGTCACTCTCTAAACCGGGAGAGGTGGCTTAGGGCATCAACTCATGTCAGAGCAGTGCGTCTGGCCGGGAGGTCCTAGGTTACTCTCTCGACGGCGGCAGGATTTTTGATACTAGTTGCATAGCTAGGTCGAATTCAGCCGTTGTCTGGAGGAGAATTCTAGCGGCCGGCTGCTCTGATCGGTAGTTATCCGTGGTTTCTCGGATCAACAGCAGACGAATGCCGGAGCAGTACCCTTACAAACAGGCTACGGACTGCACGGCAGAAACGTGCGCATATAATACATTTGACTCCCCGTTGTTTGAGAGGTTGGAGTTGCCCTCTCTCCTCCGTCCCTGGGGCGGGGCATTGTTTCCGCGTTGTTGCCGGCGCCGCTGCCACCTGGCGGAGGCGATATTAAACATTCCTCCCTGGAGCCCTTCGCTGTAGGGCGCTGCCCTTCCACCTCTCTCCGTCCCTGCGCATCTTGGCATTCCGCTTCGCCCTTCACCGCTTCATCTGTCTATCGATGAGGGGCCCACCAGCAAGCTCTAGCGTAGACTGGAGACAACACTAGGGAGTTTTAGCGACAGGCGTAAGGAGACATCCTTAAATTATTGATCACGTGACTGACGACTTTATACGGTCGTAAGGAATACGTTCAGAAAAGTTTTAACAAATAGCGTTATTACGCTATCCATTATGACAAAAGAAGCATTTCAAGTGTTGAACAAAGAAGTTGCATCGTATATCAAAGAGTGTAGGGTAATGGTGAGACATTTAAACCACGATAAGAGTCACGGATACAATAAATCAACATTGTGCACGGAGTTTTAGATTTTGTGGCACTCCGCGACGAGTGCGTAGTCTGAAATTGCCACATACTCTTGCTAGCTGCCATCTATCGTCGCCCAAAGTAGATTTTTTCTACATTTTCTTAATGTTTCTGTTTCCTAATGGTAGATCGGAAGTACTAATTTTAGAATATTAAAGAACACTAAAACCTCGTCATAAATGACAATTTTGTTTGAAAAATTTGGAGCCGTTTTTAATAAAACGGCGTTTAAGCGCTACTAAAAATGCGAAATTTGTGGCTCTTTTTCACAGGAAATTTTTGAGTTTTCCAAACACTTCATTTGAAGTTATTTGAAGGACAATAACTCATAAATACAATAGTGTTTACAAATTGTTGGTAACGTACATATTAAAGGTGTGAGAGATCATACAAAAAAAATACATTTGGGTATTTTTTTAAAAAACAAACGAATAACCCAAATTGAACTTGAATACTATACAATAATTAGCCATTTTCAGTGATAAGGGTATTTTAAGCATCAATAACAACATACAAGACACATTTAACTCCGGAAGGAAGTCTGTAGGTAGACGTTCACCGCAGCCAACCTAACGTAAAACGACCGTTACGATTTTCAACACTCGAAAGCATCGCATTTGTGGATCTAGCTGTGATGTTGAAATCACTGGGTTCTATCTGGGCTCCTCGGAGAGAGTGGAGGAACTGAGGAACGCTGTTGAAGAAAGAGAGATGCCAGTCGGATTAGTCTGTTGCCGCGCACATGTTGATCAACTTTAAATGAAAATCAATGTTTGCAGTGCATTTCTTGGCCCAACATGCAAAATGCCTTCAATCCACATTTCTAATAACTAATATTTAACTAAACTAATATTTTATTTCAGAGCCTACATAAGTTGAGAAATGCCCGTACGTTCCAACCTATTGCAACAGCTTATGGTTTTATTTAATATACTAACTGTACTATTTGTGACATAAATTTTTTGAATATTCTGTAAATTAATAAAGAAAAATTGATAAAAGTACAACTATCTGTGTACACTATTTTCATTAGAATATTGCATTCTCTCAATTTGTTGTGTTAAATGTATGATTTTCTGTTTCAGAATGGAAGAAATTGTTCGCTCAATGCTGCAGGTACAAGTCGAAAGCTGAACAGTTGAAACAAGAGAAAACTCCCTAACCGTCGCGTACGAGGTACTTTTCTCATTTTGTCTTTTCTGCTTTTCCCCTTCAAGAATATCATATATTTGGTCATCCACTGTCATTAAATCGCACATTATCTGCTTCGCACACGAAATTAATAACTACAACTCATCTCTGTGAATCCTTGGTATCCTCACACATGAGAATGCGGTCGAATAATAAGCAAATTATTATCTTACGAGTTATTACTCGTATTAGTGTTTGAGTGATATATGAGTTATCATTAAAATTCCTTAAAATAAATATAAATTATTTGTCCGTACGTAAAAACAAAAAAAAAAATAATTTTCCGATGACAGGGATGCAATATTACAAGTTCTCCTACAAAAAATGCCACGTTTTCCCTACAGAATTACAGTATTTTCTCAGTACATGTGTAATAACTAAGAAAGAAATGAAAAATATTCTTCTTCGGTAGTTTGCACTCCAGAATTATTATGTCGTGCGAGGGACATTCAGACACTCCAGTGCCCTGTCGCCTGTGGTGCAAAGATGCCCGTCTCGAGGACGTCTGCAGCGATCGCAGAGGAGACCATTACGGACGTACACATCACAGATTAGTAGGAGAGGTAATAGAAGTATAGCCACCTATAACAGGCGCGTATCCACGAGGAGGGAAGTGAGGGAAATTTACCCCGCCCCTATATTTTTTCAGTAATTAATTAATTTTAACTTGTCACCAAACTTTCAAGCACAGATATTTGCATATATAATCATTATAACAAATGAAATCGTATCGCATCATGACCTGACTGTAGTCTGGCGACATTTTAGATAATCTTTAATGACACATTCGACGAAAACACCAAAATTTGTCCCTGGATCCGCCGCTGTCAATATGAGAATAGAGTTAGAATGAGTTATGAGTATTGTATACTTCTAAGTCCGCCGCTAGGAAGCGCCAACGTTGCGAAGTGTGAATGTCAATGTGACGGCGGGGGGGGGGAGAAATCGCGGGCTCTGATTGGCGTCCTCTTCGTGAGTCCTCGGACTACGAAGTCTACAAGAAAGAGACTCCACTCCGGTGGGGGGGTATGTACCGAAAACGTTGGCGGCTACTTGAAAAGAAAACAAATCTATACCCCTTATGCTTCAGCCGACATGACGCAGCGAATGAAAGAACCACCGAAAGAACTTGCCATGCAGCTAATGGCACCAAAGCCAAGCGTTGACCCGCGGGAAGCAACGTTTATTTACGAGTATTATCGGGACACGCCCTTGAAATAATGATGATAATCACAATTCATTAATCAATTGTTATAAATTTCTCACATAAATGCAGCACAAACTGCGTAAACGCCTGTCAAAAGATCTGCAATTCACTCAATTACAGTCTTCTAGGATGAAGATAACAATGAGCCCGATTCGGTTCCAAGTCGGTTTGCACTATAAAAACTGCCCCGTTACTACTTCTTTTCCATCTTATTGTTCTTGGATTGAGGCACACCCAAAGAACCGCCCCAGCTGTGCCGAACGCCATACAGACCAACATGCGCCGTTATGCAACTGACTGGCGACTTCGTAAGTACCTTCACCCACCGGGCGAAGTCGCTGAAGTAAAAGGAGTCTATTTTGTTTTATTATTTTTTCAAGTAGCTGCCAATGTTTTTCGTACATACCCCTACCTTCCTCCAACATCGGAAGTTAAATCTCCTTGAAGACTGCGTGCCCTCGGACTTCGGCACCGTCTCTGCGTTTCCATGGCGACGGCAGGCGCTCATGGAATGTGACAGTCCCCGCCCACCTGCCTGAACCTCAACGCCTGCTTCTACGAAGGTACAGATGGATTTCCGGTGTGACCTCCGCGCACGGACAACTTAATACGGTCGCAAAACGTCCCTGTCCTGCATTTCAAAGACTGGTTTTTCCTTATACGTAAGGAAGCGGTGTGTCAGAAGCAGTTGAAGGAGAAAAATATTTTCTTTCAAGCTGGGTGCGTGCATGCACATCAGAAGCCGATTTCACGTATTCTCTGATTCAGTTTTCATTTTCTCTGAAAAACGTTTCAAATAACTCAATAGAAAACGTAAATATCTATTAATTTATAAATTCAGTAAATTTTAAATTCAGATTAAACTAACATATTTTATCAGGAAAACAAGGCTCAATATGCTCCACACTATAACTATCCCCAATTCCAATAAAAAAATCCCTTTCGTACTAATTCTTGATATCGCCTTCAAAAAGGTTGTTTTTTTTCATCAACAGTGTGCTTACAAAAATTATATTTCTCAGTCAATGAGTTGTCCATTCCTCCATTTCTCTTTGCTAGATACCAGAATATATATATATATATATATATATATATATATATATAGATATATATATTATATATATATAACAGTTTTTAGTTTTAATTTAATATTTACTAAGACATGGGAACGAATAAAAAATATTGGTCCCATTCCTGAAAATCTGACTCATGAGGATCGCGAGACAAATAGAAACTCTAGTTGGAGTATTAGAAATTTCTTGGTTCGTTTGGTATCTTATTGTGTCTGCTCCCACGCCACCCCGCGCCCGCGCCGTAAGTGACAATAATCGATGCGCAACAGACTCCCCCTAATGGGGAAACCCTAGGACGCGCGCCTGAGCGGCGCTGCGCGGCGCGCCGCGGGGTTGCCAAGCGGCGGCGGCCGGCGCGGGGCGGGGCGTGGCGGGGAGGCGCGGCGCTGCGCGGCGTGGCGCTCGGAGGCTGCGAGGGGGCGGAGGCGCGGGCTAGAGGCAGGCAATGCTTTCCAACACAATCGAGGGCGTTTAATATTTTTTTGTTATTTACGTTGGGAAACACACACTTAACCCTCTTAGCAACCAACCGTCTAAACAACGCTTTGAGAGCGCGTCCACAGCAACGGCCGCTAAAATGCTGGAGAGTCCATCGTCTCCTGTATTATTTCAGAGATATACCTTTCCTTGCGGTTCTCACACGCAACCAATCTTTATAAATGAGGTCTCTAAAGAAAGAGACTTTCACAGAAACGTCACGAATTGCATTTTGACTACAAAAATGTAAAGGATTTGTGGGGAAAAAAATGCATTTAAATATTCATTTGTAATGCAACCCGCATCGCAAGACAGCATGTCAAGATACATATAGTTAAATAACTCCAAAAGGAAGCGTATTATGACCTTAAAAACTAAAGTTTTGAGGAAACTCAAAGAAACATTTCTCACACGTATCCTACAGGATGAGATACTTTTGGGCATTATATTATATATTTGCTGGTCCGGCGCTTATCGATATTATCCAATACCAACTATATTACTCGGCGCTGCAGGCGTTCTATGTTTGTGACGTCATGTTTAGAAGGCTTAGATTTCTCTGTATTGTAGTATGCTTTCTGTGTACAGTAATTCAAGATTACACAAATAAATATAAAAGTTCCCAAAGATGTTACAACCAAGTATTGACAATTAACCATTGAGCATCGTTCTAGTAAATGTTCCTTTCGATTGTGTACATTAATGTCACATTGAATATTACATAATGCTTGTCCAGTTTTAAATTTCTTATTGTGCTAGGTGGCCTTGTCTGAATCTTGCACGTCAACTGCCAAGAAACGATTCATTTAAAAGTTTAACTTATGGAAGTCATAGAAAAAGTACTGTATGAAACTCAATGTAATGGGTATTAATACACTAGTGTGAAGTTTACAATACTCGCCCGTTGCTCGCTCGTATCGTAATATCACACTCGTGTATTAACAAGCCGACTTTGAGATAACTATGACGTTGATACAAAAACACAACTTTTGAGAATAAATGTAAATAAAATTTATTTTACAATTATTTTGGTACGTATATATCCAAAGTAGTATGCTAGCATTATCTCTTCGTTAATGCCTCGAATATTCCTTTTTGTTCGCTAATTACAAAAAAAATCATGAGCTTTCACATAACTAGTTACAAATTTAGAAGGCATCGAACTAGAACTTACAGCTTCTGCTTTCTCCAAAATATCATCTAGCACGAAAATATTCGAAATTACCGGACATTTCTTCTCAATCAGCTTGAATTAGCAAGCAAAAAACCATTGAACTGTTTGATCACAAACAAAGCATCCAATACCACCTACCCTTGCTACAGAAAATCGAGAGTAATGACAATTTTTTTACTCAGGAAAGTGATAAAAGTTTATTTTGAATAAGCGATAAACTATAAAAACAAAACAAATTGTGTGCAACTCGTCCTCTAGTAGTCTGTAAGGACTCAGCCGGAAGGTTAACTACGAGGTGGTGCGATAGCAAACCGAGTAGTTAATCTTCCGGTTTCGTCCATAAACACTCATTTAGAGAACTCATCATAAATAACTATTTTTATATTCCGACATCATAAACTACTTCTTTATAACAAGTCGTTCATAAAATGGTGTCTTGTAGCCCAGTTCAAGACGTATTAGTCGTTTATGGCACGAATAATTGTGTCGTCATACATTCAGCCAATCGCAACGAGAGAATTGTATGGAGTAAACTGAAGCGGTAAACTGAACCATCGTTTTTTTCGCACGGAAGTCAGCTACTCATTACGTTACAATAAGTTGTTTCCAAAAATTAACTTTGATTCTTTTATAAATGTATAATACTCTTATACAAAACAACACGTAGAGACACAAAGTCGAAAAGTCCGCTAACATTCATTTTCAACGCATGTACTCATGTAATAAAACTTAATATTATAAACTAGTTGCACAATATACTGTTATTTAGTTTCTGTACACTTGAACGTAAATCTGCGTAAAAATTAAATTTACATCACAAATAGTAGCACATCCTAACAAGTCAAATATTTATTTGCTGATAGTAACAATTACTCTTACTAACTCTAGCGATTCGTGTTTCTAATCGTTTTCAGTTATCTCGTAAACTCAATTTCTATGTTGATGCGGAATCTCCTAAAAAGGAAATTTGGAGCGAATGAGGTTATAAACTGATAAACAAAATATAATTGAAGTCCGTGGAAAGTGCTATCCACCCAGAAATGTGTAAGAAAAATTAAACTATTGAAAAGTTGAGAGTAGAGAACGGTTGTTTGCATATTTTGATAACGTCATTTACGCTGTTTCCGTAAGCGATTTAATTTTTTAGCAAAACATCTAAGTGATTTTGAAATAGTTATTCAACTTCGAATCAATTTTTAGAAGGCAAGTGTGGAATGAAATAGTGAATCGGTTAAGATGTAATAGTGCCAGGCAGCGTGACTCAAACCCAGCTTTAAGGACCTTTGTTCGTTATCGTCGAGGGACGGACTCTGGAACCCTCCCCCTTCCACGGCGTGCGGCGGTGGGTGCCAGGGAAGGGCCCTGCCGCTTATCAGAATCGCGCGGCAGTGGCGGCGTGTGAAGGGGCCCTAACGGTACCTACCCGCCTCCACCCACTGGCGCTGAGCAGGTGCACAGTATACCACTTGCGTGGACTACAACCCCACAACTTAATTTTGTTCTACCGGGGAACAAATTCCTGGGGTGGGCTCCTGAGCGTTAGCTTTTATCCGTCCCCCCTCCCCCGCCGACGCACAAGTACGCCGACAGGCCAGTAAACCGGGTCCAGCCGCTACCCAGTTAGCCCTCACGGCTACCTCCCCATACAATGCCAGCTCAGAGCTCCTAGCTATCCGGGCCAGTACCGGAGTCAATATTCGCGTATGACAACGCGCCACTCACATGCGCCGGGACTCCGAGTTCCTCCTCTATGCCCAGAGTATCGGGCCACTGCCACGACGAAGCCAAGAGCCCCACCGGGGGCCACCCAAACTGAGGTCCGGGTGGCTCGGGGATCCCATCCCGTTTACCCACTGCCTACACCTTTAGTCTAGCGACCTGGGTCGGGCCGTAACCAAGGCCACCTGACGGTAGGTAGTTTCCCGCCGGACTTCTAAATGTGGATTCCAGAGTACCCTGAGGGGTCTCCTTCACCCGATCCTGCCTTAAGGTCCACGTGCCAGGGGCACTACTGGTGGGTTGCCGGGTTGAACCGACAACCAGGAGCTTACTCATTGCCTCCACCTTGAAGCTAACGGCGTGAGAGCCACCGTGAAACTCAAGGTCCGGGTGATCGTGTACAACTCTTCACCAGAGATCGTGACCACCTACGTCATCCCTACGATCGATTCCCCCTGCGGGGGTGCACAGACGCTGTCACTTTAAGGGCCCCTTCCCACATCGCGCTTCCGATAAGCGGCAGGCACTTCCCACGTCGCCACCGCTGCACGCCGTGGAAGGGGGAGGGTTCGGCGGGGGTAGAGTTCGCCGACCCATCGCCGAAACCGAGCAAGGGAACGGAACAGGTAAAACGCCGCGGCGAGTATCCCGGTGCGGAGACCTCCATTCAAACCAGTGCTGTCATGGTCTTCTACTGGTGGCAGTGGCACGCTTCGTGGCACTGTAGCATGCCACGAACTTCTCTGCGCAACTAGCGTCAGGAAAGGAAATGTATCAGTAGTAACCCGCCGTTTTACAATAGTGATGGCGTTGCCTCTTGTGGCAGGGTGATGAGCGTGGAGGGGCGATTTCGTCGTGGCACTCGTGCCACGGACTCCCGCTCGCGGCATCGACCTTGACAACACTGATTTAACCCAATGCTTGCTACCAGCGGTGGTATTCGGAAGCGCGCAGCAGTGTGTACGTGTGAAGGGGCCCTAAAGGCCACTTCACACGGCGCCACTCAGCAGCGCTTCCTCGGACGCGCCACTGTTCACCTTGTGACTGCCTTTTGGCCGCCGGAGATCGCCACAGCGGTGTGACTCACGAATCCTTCCTCTCTCGCGGTCTGCGGCGTGCTAACTAAAAGTGTTAAACAATTTGAATCAAAGAAATCAAAAACGGCTGTCAAAAACAAAAATGTCCAGGGGCCTCAACTTTTGGCGAAATGAAAAACACCCATTTACTTCAAAATGGATTGTTTATTCACACCAAAAAAATATGTTTATTCGTACATTCTTAAAGTAATCCTTATGTTATTTTTGGTTTAGAGTTTATGATAATATATCATATAAATTAAATATCATGATATAAATTAAAAATTATTATAAATTAAAAATAAAATATCGTCATATAAATGTAATTGTTGTGAACTTCGAACATTTTAGTATGCCATTGCGGTTTCAATATTGAAGTACGCATATTTTAAAGAATTACTTATGCTTTTGACAAATCAATAAAAGTAATCAAATGGAAAATGAAAAATAATTATTTTTAAAAATGTTGTTTTCTATTATATGAAAATTAATTATAATTTACAAAGAAAAGTTCTCTTCCTCTCTACTTCACAGCTCTTCCACGTTCACAGTGTGAGCTTGCAAAGACGAATGCGCCCGTAACTGGGAGTGAAGAAAGAGTGGTTTAAACTGTTCAAGCATATACGGTAATTGCTCAGGCCTAGGACATGGTAACTGGATATGAACATCATAAACAATGATACAGAAAAGGATGGTGTAATGTTGAAGAGGACAGAATGTCAAATATTTTAATAATACATGATTGTATATACAGCCAGATAGGCTTATTTTCTAAAGAAAAACCTCTAAAAGCTGCAGTTTTAAAATATTATGATTAAAAATGATATAATTATAATTCATATATAGCTAATCATTTTATATTTTAAAATCATTTATGTTGGAAAGATATTCATTCGTCATGCGACATTGTACAGAGATAGGTCAGAGTGTGTTTCTCCGTACCACAGGCTTATATGGCGTAGACCTTCGAAAGCCTATTTTCCCTTAATGTAGCGTCCCCTTGAGAAGGTGGTGAATTTGTCGTTCCTTCAAGGGCTTATCACTAACATACCATCGGCCATCAAAATCGAAATGTGCTTTTAAAAAACACAATCCTGTAAAAAAAATTGTTTCCTTAGTAAAAATGTCACATTTTTTCAAAAAAAGTCTAGAAAATACGAAAAAATGTTTACTTTTACACCCTCTGTATCTCTGTAACCGTTTACGTTAGGAAGATTATACAGACAACCATTTTTGTTCCCCATTTAATGTAGATTATTTTTGTATGTGGCTAAACCGCATAGTTTTCGAAATATTTAAGAGAAACTGATAAAAACTAGTAATTTACCAACTTCTCGCTCCCTCCCCTCAAGCCCGACGCTCAAAATGGGTAAAATTTTATCAAACAATATGTGGACTGTATTAAACAATTTGGAATTGGAGGGAAACTTTTACTTTGTTGAGGTTTGGGACTAATTGCGCCGTATAATAAGCACTGTTTGCCATCCCGGAGTGTGTTCTCGAGTGAGAGGCTTTGGAGAGTGGAAACATTTCCAACTGAAAACTGACGAGCACGTAATTCAAGGGCTAGACCAAAAGGTAGTTCATAAGCATGTGCATAGTGTGTTCAAAGTAAATGTTGTTCTGCTTGCTAGTTTAAAGAATATTAGGTGCTGAATGCCGTGCCGTAGTCCGTTCTCGAGTGGGTGGGTTTGTATCGTAGGAACATGTTTTGAGCTTAAGTTGACAAGGCTTAGATCAGGAAGTAGTACATTATTATATGTATTAATCGTTAGATATATCTTGTGCTCTGGTGCTCTTGTTTAAAATGATCAGTTGGTCTTATTTACCTCCGTACGCCGCCTCTCTATGTGCGAAACACAAGAAAAGACGTAAGAAATATACCAGGGCATCGGGGACATCCTGCGCAAGAGAATCTGCTCGATGAAGATAGTGCCATTGACACTGTCGAACAGAACGTGAACTATTGTGCCAGTTCGGTTTTGGCACCGTCTCATCCATAAGAGACGCATACAAACATACACAGCGTTAAATGGGCACTGGGCGGAGACGGTGCCTATCAGAAGGTGGCTCAGAGGTTTAGGAGGAGGCCTACAAATACCACTGCGCCCTGTGCGTTTGAAGAGAGTATTGATAGAGCGTCGAATGACTGAGCGCTCGTTCAAATGAATTACTGTAAAGAAAAATATTTTGAAGAAACTATTTTATACACACATTTGTGGTGAAACTTTTATTTTCTTCACATTTTGTATGTATTGCCATGGCACACTGGTACTACCCTACAAGTCGCCATTGCTTGTCATCTATGAGTTTCCATTTCGCAAACATTTACATAGAATCACTTTGAAAAGAAAGTCATGCCTCCACTCACTCATGAACACTACACTCATTGTAATGACAAGAATAAAACTTTAATTTCTTGGAAGGTACATTGATTTTTTTGGCAGGCATTTATAATATAACCTAATATGTTAAACAATTTTTATAATTGCATTTTACATTTTTTGACCTCATGTAATTGTTTTAGTTCCATTATTTTTATTTAAAAGATTTATTGCGGAACAATTAATATTATCAGAAACAAAAAATCAAAATTATAACAGGTATATCTTAAATATCATTCTTCAATAACAATGAAGAGTAATATTAATTATATTATTTTAAAAGTGTTTTACAATTAAGCTTCTAGAATTATTTATTGATAAACATTTATTTTCATTAGACCTTGATGATGAAGTCCAAAAACCTTCGAAACGTAAGGTCAAAAAATGTGAAATGCCATTATAAATTTTTTTAAATAAATTTTGTTGTATTGTAAATGTCTGCAAAAAAATCAATGGACCTTCCAAGAAATTAAAAATTGTATTCTTGTCATTACAATTAATCCGATCAAGAGTGACAGTCTTTAAATAATTTCGTTTGAAATTAACCTGCGCTAAGACAAGAATAAAAGATAGGAAAACGACTATGTGGTCGATTTCTAACTTGCAAATGAGCGTGAACGCTCCCCAATTTGGTTTGGCCTCAAAGAGTGCCAGAGCAATCGCTCGCATGACCGAGCGGGCGGGCTCTGCGCGCGTCCTTCCGCTCGGCAGCCAGCGCCAGCCGCGGCGGCTCCTGTCGCGCTGTCCTCCTTCGTTGCAAATCTCGCCCTCCGGTGCTTCGCGGCCGCTCCGCCCCCTCGCGCGCCCTTGTTTTCGCCCCGGCGGAGGGCGAGCGGAGGGCGAGCCGCGCCTATCGATCCCTCTGCGGGCGAAGGGCCCGGCCGCGCCGCGCACATGGCTCCGGCCACGTGACCGCCCGCGCCGCGCAACGCCGCGCCGGGGAACCCCTCCACGCCCGCCAGAGCGCGCGCGGCGCGGCGCGGCGCGCCGCGGCCGCTTCCTTTCCTCGGTCAGGCGTGAATCACTGGGGATGAGACATCGGCAACAAAACATCCATGGTGCCAAACATCTATGTCCATAATTAAAACATCGATGTCAAAAATACATAGACCTAAAATTATCGATGTTTTTGAACACCGATGTTTTAACCCTTTGCACTCGTAAGCGAAGAGCATAATACACGTCCTACAGATAATTTGGCACGTCAGAGATTCCACGAGAATAATGGCTACTAGCTCGGATCAGTGTGTAATGTGACATGTCCTACAACTCGTAGGGCATGTCCCAGATGCCACACCAAAATCCCCAATTAACTCGTAGATCATGCCACAGATGCCCGTGTATTTTTCTTCTCTCCGTCCGGTCGTTCGTCTGTCCGGCCGTTCGTCTGTCCGTCCGTCCGTCCGTCCGTCCGTCCGCCCGCCCGTCTGTGAACAACACTAGCTCGTAAACCATACGTACCATTTCTTCCAAAATGGATATTTCCCTGACGATCTGCTTCCTCTTGAGGCGCCGCGATTTTGAAAAATTTTCTTTAAAATTCGGGGGAACTTTATATGTAGCCCTCCGAACATATTCAAATTCTTCTCAAAAACGGCCCCAAATTTTTTCTTTAAATTTTTTTTGTAAGAATAGAGTAAAATACCCTTATTAAGGCGGCATACGTCCCATTTTCACGGTTAACTTTGAATTTTCGAAAATTTCAAAAGTTTGAATTTTATTCGATGACTTCCTCCGACTACAATATTGAAGATAAAGATTTTCCCTCAATTAAAATTTGTTCTTCAGAGTGAGTTCTTTCATTAAGGCCATGTTGGTCAAGAAAGGTCATGTGCTTTCTTAAAAAAAAAATACAAAAATGTAATTTTTTTGACTTGCCCCTCACCTCCTTAATATTTGCATAAGCGGCTATTTGTTTACATTACTATATTTACAAGTACATGTGCTTTAAATAATATCTAGTAGGGTTTCTCGAGAACTCAACAGTTTTCTATGAAAACTAGTTCAAAATTCTGCATTTTCATAAACGCTGAAACACCATTTTCTCATAAATGGCTCCAAACGTTTTTCTTCAAACTTTTGTAACGGATAATGCTAATTGCACTCTTTAATATGACTACACAAATGTAATATCTTTGAAAGATCTTAATATGCACATTACCATCAATTTGTAAACATTGATATATTTGTGTGTTGTAAATGCTTCAAATTACTTTCAAATGAAGTTTTTGTAAACTCAAAAATTTTCTGCGAAAAAGAGCTACAAATGTTGCAATTTTAGTAGCTCTTAAACTCCATTTTCTCAAAAACGGCTCCAAATGTTTTCATTGAAAATGGCCATTTCGGACGAAGTTTTAGTGTTCTTTAATATTCTAAAATTAATATTTCCGTTCTACCATTAAGTAACCAAAAAATTAATAAAATGTCAAAAAAATGTGCTTTGGGTGGCGATAGACGGCAAACTGGCAGGAGTATGTGGCAATTCTGAATAGCTAGTCCAGACCCTAGGAAATAGAAAACGAATACGAGAAAGTCTGTGCCATTCTTTGGCACCAATAGTTTGGAAGAGGTCGCAATAGGCAATCATTCCAAGGTTTCTAGTGAAAAAATGGTTCGATAATTTACTGTTAGTGCTTGATGCTTTTTAACTTGGAAGAACAAAAGTTTTCAATGTTTCAAAGTGATTGAATCAAGTTAAGAGCTGCTGTTCTCTTTCACCAATTCGACAAAGCTGCTGAAATTGCTTTGTTATCCAAAAGAGAATAACCATGCGTTAGGTAGATAATCTCGTAAGCATATTGACAACGTGGAAGAAGATATGTAATTTGGAATATCACCTTTCATTCTTACATTTCCACATAAACACTCCACGTTTTGTTACTTTCGCCACTAAGCAGACGAGCTAGAAAAGCGGTGGTGTAGCGCGTGCCGTGTGTGTTCATAAAAATGAATGACAAGCAAAGAAATACTCTGCTTCTTGTACTTTTTGCAAATGTCTCTATGTTGTGGCTTTTTGTAAATCTTAGTATAAATGATACGTTCCGGTTCTGTAAAATGTAGAACTGCTGCTTTTCGGGATTTCCGAACACCGTAACGCAGCCTCCCAAAAGATCAGTCCCGGACACGTGACACGCTGCGATCGGCTTCGGAGTTGCCGATTGAAGTTGCGAATAGATGTAAAATCTTACTAATACCGTGGATGACAAAATTGTTTATTTGGGTTCATGAGCCATCAACCATCACTGCTATCCATTTACTTTCTCATTGTATTTATTGTTCTATCCGTATCACATGACACCAGAATATACCCTCTGGCGAAAATTGGCGGGCTTCTGTTTTCAAATTTGCCTCCCTCGCAAGGGAAGATAATACGAGTCGTTTAAGTTAATGTTTTTGATAGCGTTTAAGCTGTTCTATTCGCAAACGGTAACCAAGCAATTAGTGCGTTTCATTTGCCGAATAAATTGGCTCCAATGAAACTGCGAGACCCTACCGCCATTCACGTGGCCGGCGAGGACCCCTCCCTCCCCCCAGAGGGGAGCCCAACCTGAGGGCCACAGCCTCCTCTGCCCCTGGCGATGGGCGAAATGTAATTTCCGCTCTGAGGTGCAGTAGGGGTTTGTTGCGGTGGAGTGGGCGCCAAGGTCTTCCGCGCCGCGGCCCTGCCCCCACGACCGCTGCGCACGTCACCACCCTCCACACTGTCCACACCGTCCACACCCTCCTCACACTCCACCCCCACCACCCCTTCTACACCCTCCACCCCCTCCACACTCCTCCCCCTTTACACCCACCCCACGCTCCTCACCCTCAACCCTCTCCACACTCTACACGCCCTCCACCCCTCCACGCTCTCCACTCCTCCACGCTCTCCACCCCTCCACACCCACCACCCCCGTCCACACTCTCCACCCCTTCCACAATCTCTACACCCCACAACCTTCACCCCTCCTCACTCTCCACCTCCTCTATTCTCCTCCACACCGTCATCCCTGTCTACCTCCACCTTACCCTCCACACCCTCCACACTCTCCTCATCCTCAACTCTCCCCCCCCCCAACACCTACTCCACCCCACCACCACCTCCGCCCCCACCAACTCCTCCACCCCCACCACACCCGCCCACTCCCACCACCCCCACCACACCTTCCACCCTTCCACACTCACCACCCCGTCCACACTCTCTACCCCCTCCAAGCGGGAGAGATGGCTCAGTGCATCAACTCATGTCACTGCAGTCCCTCTGACCGGGAGGTCCTAGGATCCAGTCCCGACGGCGCGGCGGCAGGATTTTCAACACTAGCTTGTCAGCTAGGTCGAATTCAGTCGTTGTCTGGAGGAGAATTCTATTGGCCGGCTGCTCTGATCGGTAGTTTTTCGTGGTTTCTCCGATCAACACCAGGCGATTGCGGAGCAGTACCCTAACAAATGGGCCACGGACCGTGTGCGATCTTTCCTTCCTTTTCCTTGTCCTATCATCACCCATTACATACACACACACACACACACTAATATGCACTACACGGCTGGGGGCGGTGACCGGCTTATGGGAGATACCTGGTTAGGGGAAAACACGCTAGTCGACGGTAGGTCGGCGCCGGATTTCACCGTCCAGTGGGGAAATGATCACCACCACCTCCCGAGGAAAAACACACATTACACTTATGGGACTAATGACCTCTGTAGTTGACGCCTCCCGGAACCACAGTCAACCAGTCCACCCCCTCTACTCTCTCCACACCCTTCACGCCGTTAACCCTCTCCACCCCCTGCTCACCCTCCACCCTCTCCAGCCCACCACCCTCTCCACCCCTCCACACCCTCCATACTCTCCACCTCCTCCACACTACACCCCCTCCACATTCTACACCCCTCCACACTACACCCCCTCCGCACTCTCCACACTGTCCACTCCCTCCACACTGTCCACCCTGTCCACACTCCACACTGTCAAGCCTCTCTACCCTCCTCACCCTCCACATCCCCGCCCCCTGCACACCCTCAAGACTCTCCCCACTCTCCAACCCCTACTCTCTCCTCACCCTCCATGTGCATTCTGAATGCTTTTGTAAAATGTTGGATACAGGGGGGGTTCCTCCGCGTGGTATCCGACTTAAGCCAAAGAACTTCAGCAATCAGTTTCCGCAATATTAGCGGGGATTTTAAATGCAGATACCAAAGGTATCGCCTCGTTGCAAGTCATTAAAACAGATTTATCAAGCATTTCTTGTAAATCTTGCTTCTCGTACACCTTCATCGTGTTATTTTTTGTTGGTTACTGTTGAAAGTTATCGCCTTTGTACCACTTCCAAAATGTTTCTCAACACTTCTCACTCTCAACTCTTCTCCGTGCAACATGGCGGCGTGTCTGGTTTGGCTTTTCAAACGAAGTGCCCGTGCTGTGGTCACGTGGTTTGTGACGCAAACTGGTGCTGCGCAGAACGAGCAAAAATCGGTGCGCCGATTTAACTCACCCATATTATCATTATTTCTAGCAGTAGTTGCTTAGTAGAAGTTGAAGCAACTTGCTGAATGATACTGCACAAGACAGGGTATATATCCTGAAGACCTCTGACTTCCCGAAGACCTATCTTTGCACCATGATTGGATAGTCTTCACTTCAATTAATTCAAAGTTTCAATAGACTCGCTACAATCCAGCTAACCACCGCTTTCGATCAGAAAATAAACAAAAAAACGCGTATTGCTGAAAAATAGCACAGCAGAACAATACCACACGTTTCTTGTACTAGTCCATTCCTCTTCCATGTTGCGGATTTGCTCAACCCTCTTCCCGCTGCCATTTACCAGCGCCTTAAAGACCTCCCAGGACATCTCGCGGTATCCACCGATTCCGTGGGGTAATTCGCAGTGAATAGCACCCTCTCGTTTCCCCCTGTTCCTCTAAACACACCGGCGTAGATGGCTAAGTGGAATAACGTCGTCACTGCAGTGCCTCTGATCGGGTGGGCCTATGGTTTAAGCCTCGACAGTTGCACGATTTTCGACACTGTCTGCAGATCGAGGTCGAATTTAGCCGCTGTCTGGAGGATAAATTCCAAAAGCCGACTGCTCTGATCGGTAGTTTTCTGTAATTTTCCTATCAACTTCTGGTAAATTACGGAGCAGTATCGTAACAAAGAGGCCACGGACCGCACGCGATATTCCCTTCCTCTTCCTTGTCCTATCCTCTCTCTCTGTCACACACACACACACACACTAAGTTACACTTTCACAACAATACTACACATAATGGGAGGCCAAACGGGAGCTTAGAGCGTGCCCCTGCCGCGGCTGTGCCCCGTTGGTAGGAGATACCGGATTGATGTTATGTAGGGAAGCTGTTGTTTGATATCTGGTTGGGGAAAGCTCTGCCAGCCCACGTGTAGGTCGGCGTGTAGGTTGTGAGGAAGCCGTAAAAGTTTAGCCCCGACTCAAGTGAATAGGAAACTAAACTATTCAAGAAAGTCTGTGCCATTTTGTTACACCAGTAGTTGTTCTTGAAAAGCATGACTTCGTCTGATATAAAAACAATAATTTGCAATCCAAACTGTAACCTGACGTGACACCTGCATACCATGTTCAATGTCACTATTTTCATTGTTACTTATTTCAAGTATTTTTTGCCTGTACATGAATTATCTCAGTACAAGATTTTATAAAAATTTCAATTTTCGCTCTCAATGTGTTTCAATTTGAGAATCTGAAAATTTGAAATTAATTTATGGAATTTTTAATCGGTAGGATAGTTGTGGCTCACAGTTCCCTATCAATTGTTTTTTCCAAAAACGCGTCAAGTTTTTCTTTTGATTTCGATTACAGTAAGGAATGCTTATCACTGTGGTGAAAAGTGCGAGTTTCATTAAAACATTTAAACTTTGGAAAATTATAACTGTTTGTTTGGTAAATTATTTTTTGACCCTTCACTTGTACCGACATTGAGTCGGGCACAAATATTATGAGGAACTTGTATACATAACTAGTTTTCAGTTTCTTTGATATGCGTATGATAGAATCGCATTTTCGATGGTTGTATCTATATGAAATGTTACTTAACATAACTCTCACTACCGGGTTGAAATCGAGTGAATCATCGATAGAATAGATATGTTTAATTGCGCGCAAAACCTCTGTTTAATCTCTTTTTTATTTCCTTTGTTAATTGGATTATCGCATTTAATAAAGTTGATAGAATTTGTTGTTGATTCATTACTCAAGTGAGCAAATTTTCTTGAGCAAAAATGAAGGGGTCACTTTTAATTTCAATTATTGCAAGGAAGGCATTCAAGGACGTGTTGCTCATTAAAAAATCCCATTAGCATTTATTTATAAAAAATTATTTTTGCGCTTTAGGAAAAATTGAAGTCCCTGTCTTTATAGCTTGTGGCAAAATATTATGTTACCTGAAATGGTGAAGCAAAGCAAAGCAAATGGTGTTATCAAAATAGTGCAGACATAATGTTGGAACCACACGATAGAGTCGATTGCCATCATAAAACGTTGTAGGTACTGTTGGACTGAATCACTAATTTATTTATTACGTCATTGGATTTACTTGTTCAGCGATTTGCATGATTGAGTAAAAAGGGTCGATTCCCAGGCGATATCAAACTGTTGCATGCCATATTTTAATTATATTTTTCTGTAATTCCTGGGAGGCCACATCAGTGCATACTTCATGCTTTGTATAACATTTTATTTCTAAGCCATTGACCATGCCGTATCAAATCGAGCAGGAATGCAACTTACTGCGCGCCTGCAGAAGACGAGGTGGGGATCATACCCTGCACGTGTGGGGCGTTGCTGAATGTTAAGAACCCCCCGGCTGTTCTGCCCAGTGACCGCGCCGAGCTCCAGCAATAAACTACTCAATCGAATCTCATGTTCTATAACATTTAGAATCTTAATCTAATTGATCTAGGCACTCCCCTCCTACTTGTGGTCCAAAGCTTCTGTGCTGTAGCAGGTCACCTCAGTAACTAGTGGTGCTACAGAATGGCACAGACTTTCCCGTATTAGTTTTCTATTTTCTTGGGTCTTCGCTAGTTATTCTGAATTGCCACATACTCTTTCTTGCCAGCTACCATCTATCATCGCCAAAGTACATTTTTTTGTCATTTTCTTAATTTTTCGGTTTCCTATTGGTAGAACAGAAACATTAATTTTAGAATATTAAAGAACACAAAAACCTAGCCGTAAATGCCAATTTTCTTTTAAAAATTATGTGCCGTTTAAGAGAAAATGGCGTTTTAGCACTACTAAATATGCGAAATATGAAGCTCATTTTCACAGAAAATGTTTGAGTTTTCAAAATACTTTATTTGAAGTTATTTGAAGCACTACACTCACAAATATAATAAACTTTAAAAATTGCGGATAATGTGCATATTAAAGATGTGAGAGATCTTTCAAAAAATTTACATTTATATAATTTTTGAAAAAACAAAAAAATAACTCAAGATAAACTTTACGCTATACTAAAGAGTGTAATTAGCACTATCCGTTATAAAAGTTTCAAGAAAAGAATTGCAGCCTTATACGAGAAAATGGCGTTTGAGCATTTCTAAAAATGCCGCAAATTCATTCAAATAGAGCAAATGACTGTAACTTAAAGCAAGATTTAAGAAAATGAAAAAATGATTGAATATTGTTTTGTTCATTTAGTCTCAATAGTTCCAGGATGTTTTGATTTTGTTACTACATTGTTTCTTATTGGTTCATAAATTGGGCACAGTTTTATAATATGTTCCTAATGTTTCCTGTTGATTGAGATTGCATACCATACATCTTTCTAGTTCCGATAGTTTGTAGGTGATGTTTTTTAAATTTTAGTTTTACGGTGTTTAAACCAGCAAGCCTAATTTGTGCCATTATTTTGATTTGTGCTAATGGTATTTTCGAGTATAAGTATGGTTTACATTTAGGGATTCTGTATCTTTTATTAATTTGTAAATTGGACTCTAGGATGAGAATGCTACTCTGTTTAGATCCTTTTGAAAGACATTATCTGCGTACAGGTTGCAAATATGTGAAATAGTCGTCTCAATCTTACTCGAATCTAGTAGATCAGTAAACAGCTGATCGCTACCGAGGAATTCGAGGTTGGTTTTCAGAATATTAACCCAGTTATATATTCGATTGTGAGTATTTTCGGATGTGTTACTTAGTCCTGTTTAATAGTGTATAGCATTGTTTTGAGTAACTATTTTCAGGCATTTGTATCAATTTCGTAAAATACAGCATTGCTATCTTCAGAATTTGTGTACTCAATGGGGCCGAACCCGTCTCCATTCTTACCATGTATCCAGGAGTACATTTCGGTAACCCTAACAGAAGTTTAAAAAATCTTGCTTGAAGTTTGTCCGCTAATCTTGCTTGAAGTTTGTCCGGCGTCTAATCGTGCCAATAGGCTGCATGCTGCAGACTGGTACTGCTATACAATTCACAACAGTTACCGCCCCAGAATTGTAATAATCATCTTGTCGCAATATTGTTAAACATTTTGCCCCCTTGTCCCATTTTGTTTCCCTGACCCATTTTGTCCCCCTGCTCCATTTTGCCCCTTGTCCCATTTTGTACCCTTTGCTTTTGTCCCAGTTGCCAGTCCAATTTGTCCCTTTGTTTTGATTGTCTAATTTGTCCTCCTTTCCGCATTTTGTCTCTTTCTTCACCTTTTCCAATTTGTCCATTTGTCCCCTTTCTCCCCTTTTGTACCCTTGTCCTCTTCGTCTTCCTTTCCCCGCTTTATCCCGCTTGTCCCCCTTTGTTCTTTTGGTCCTTTTGGCACTTCCGCGCATTGCGATTGTTATTTAAAAGCTGTACCAAGAACCTGTACCAACTACCCTTGCTAGAGAACATCGAGAGCAATGGCAATTCTGAACTCATGAAAGTGTCAAATGTTTATTTTGAATAACTAGGATAATTAGAACACTGTACGTAACACGTCGTCTATGCAGTCTTCAAGGAGTGTTCCGTAAATGAGTTTGAGCAGCGCTGAAGGAGTGCTCGTGTTGCAGACGCGGCTGCACCAGATCCACGGCGCAGGTGGCGCAGCTGGGCCTCGAGAACGACGCCCTCAAGCGACAGCTGCGCTCGCTCGAGGCGGCGGTGAGTCTCAGCTACATTTTTTTATTTATTAGGTAATTACTTAGACATCGGATGTTTAGGGAAATGCCTATTTGCCTATGATGCTACCCTGATTATCTATGATCAAGTTTTATAATGCTTATTTTTGCTTATTTTAGCATAAATGCCTTTTCTTTAGAATTATTGCACCTTTTTGCCTTTTATGTATTATTTTTATATACAATACTAAGGTATCATAAAATTGGCCATGGTCTAATCTGACCATTTATTACGCAACCTTCAATTCACGTATTTGTATTTTGAAATAGGAGAGAATTCCTGAAAGTATACCAACATATTTCTCTCCATTTCCCTATTTCATAAATACTAGCCATGTTTTGAGAAAATGATCGATTGGCAATACACCGAGGGCACCTTTCGAGTGGAAATAAATGTAAATTTCCAGAAGGTTTCAGTGTTGCTAATTTTGGACTTCTAAAATATTTTAGAACAGACACATTAGTAGATGTTCAGAAATCGTTCTCTGTATTCAAACTGATTTTGTCTCCCAATCGTTGCAGATTTAGCAGTTGCAGAAATAGCGATCCTTCAAAAGTTATTGGTAATATATTGCAATGGAAACTATTTAGAATAAAATGTAGAAGATTTGAAAATATGTAGGGAGTTTTACAAATAATTTTAATTTTATTGCGAATGTAATTTATGACAGTGCCTTTTTTGTGAATGTAATTTATGACAGTGCCTTTTTTCTCCTTATTCTTGACATTTCAGTGCCTTTTTAGGCGCCTAAAAGACGATTTTTAGGGTCTAAACATCCGATGTCTAGTAATTATATAAATTTTCTACGTCCAAACATGTGGGAAAAATCTGAGTCGATTCGCAACGAAGGACGGAAACTCCCCTTATCCGGCCAGAGCCTTTAGAAAAAATCCCCTAAGACGTGGTGTAGCCAGAATCCCTACTTTGTGGGTCCTTGATGCCGAAAAATCGAATGACGGCAAAACATCCGTCTGTCTGTGAACGACGCTAGCGGCCAAACCGTTCGGCCGATTTTCTCCAAAATTGATATTCCCCAATCGATCAGGCTGAGTCGCGGCCTCTTGAATTTGAAACCGATATTGTAATTCCGGGGGTACTTTACCTACTATGAAGCCCATGAGACATTTTCAAATTAAAAAAAATGGCTTCGACTTTTTCTATTATATTTCCTTGTTGGATAATGTGATGAACGTTTAAGAGTCATGATTGCAGGTCTCATCGTTCATTGATAACCCTGATTTTTGGAAAATTGTAAAAATTCAAAATGTTTTCGGTGTCTTCCTACAACCACATGAGGTAGAGATTTTTCTCTTATTGAAATGTGTTCCCTAAAGATAGATTTTGAAATAAGATCATGTCCAAGTTTTCGAACAATTTGAGTACTTTTGCATAATTTGTGCGTGAAATACGGGTGAGAAAGTACGTGCTGTTTTAGCACCACTAGTTTCTGAGAGTGTTGCTGGTGAATGTGGTCAGAAAGTGCTCCTTGCAGGGGCGAGGAGGTACTAGCGTTTTGAACGATGGATGGGGTGAACGTGGTCCGTGAGGTTTTATAGGGAAGGGGAAGTTGTAAGAGTTTGTAGTTTGAGGGGAGAATGAGGTCTGAAACTGTTTATAGGTGATGGGGCCGGGTTGGATGCTTATCTTTGAGTGTTGGAGGAGAGGTGGTCTGAAATGCTCCCTTGCAGAGGGGACGTGGAGGTGCTTATCTTTGTCTAAGAGTTTTTCCAGGTGAAGTGGTCAGAAAGTGCTCCTTGGCAGGGGCGTGGATGGTGTTAAGCGTTTTGAACTAGCGATGGAGGGGAATGTGGTCCGATTAGGGGCAGGGGAGCTGGAGGTGACGTGGTCTGAAAGCACTTGTTGCAGGGGGCTCGGAGGTGCTTCTCTTTGTCCGAGGGTTGTGGTCTGAGAGCGCTCGTTGCAGGGGGGCGCGGAGGTGCCGGCGGCGCTGCTGGGGCGGCTGCGGGCGCTGGAGGCGGACAACGCGGCGCTGGCGCGCGAGGCCGAGCACCAGCGGCGCCAGTACGAGCGCTGCCTCGACGGACGTCGCCAACCAGGTGGTGCGCGCGCTGCTCTCGCAGAAGGCCCTGCGCGAGGAGATCGGCGCGCTGCAGCGACGGATCAAGGTACTACGCTCTCATCGTGAACGGTCAACCACGTTTTCACAGGTGTTTTTTAATGGCTCAAAGTTTTCTTTAACTTTTTGCCTCGGATACCTAATGTGTGCTAGATAAAATTTGCTCATGTCCAATTTATATTTAAGTATCTGAATTTTGAAACCTGCAAATGTTATATATATTGAGCCTCCTAAATCTACAGTGTTGAAGACATAAATTTTTTAACGAAATTTGTTTTTGAAATTAATTTTTAACAATTTCCAAGTTTTCAAAAAAAATATTTTTGATTAAGTTTTGTTGTTGAATAGTGTGAAGGACGATTAAGAGAATGGTGCTGGTTTCATGTTCGTTGAAAACCCTTATTTTTTGAAAACTACAAAAATTCAAACTTTTTTCTGGTCTTCCTACAACTACAATTATGAAGATAGTTTTCCCCCGTAATAAAATCTGATCCTTGAAGATGGATTTTGAAATAAGGACATGTAACATTTTTCGAAAATATTACTACTTTTGGCGCATTTTTGCGTGAAAAAACGGGCGAGAAAGTACGTGCTGTTTTAGAACCACTTGTTTCTGAAGGGGGCCTTTCCTCATTGGTTTAGCTCATTGGCCAGCGTGCCTCCTTTGGATGAAGCGATCCCAGGTTCGATTCCCGCTCGGGTAAGATTATAATGTGCGTTTTTCTTCCAATGTTTCAGCATATGTTGCTGCATAACAATGACAATGACAATGCCCACTTCTCAGGTTGAGAAGACCAGAATATGGCGTGGGGATGTCTTCGTGCTAACCGCACGAACCCCTTAACCCATGGCCGCGAGGCTGGGACGCCACTGGTAGGCCTTGGTGCTTACGCACCAAGTGCAGAGTTTTTGAAGCTCTGTACTCGGATCTGATAGAAATTTTCAAACAAAGGTCTGCATAGATTTTAATTAAAGTTTGTTGCTGGATAGTATGAAGCCGTTTGGTACAGGTCTCGCCCTTTGAAAATCCCAACTTTTCGCAAATTGCAATTCAATTTTTTTTTCTTCGACGTCTTCCTACAACCACAATTGTGAAGATAGAGATTTTTCTCTTACTGAAAGCTATTCCTTACAGAGAGATTTTTATATAAGGTCACGTACAGTTTTTCGAAAATTTGAGTAATTTTGCGTGAAGGTTCGGACGGGAAAGTACGTGCCGTTTTAGCAGCCCCGGTGTCTGAAGCGTGGTTGGTGCTTGGTGCTTAGGAGCTGGAGGCGCACAACCGCGCGCTGTCGGCGGCGCTGGTGCAGCAGCTGCGGGCGGGCGCGTGCGCGGGGGCGGAGGCGGGCGCCCCGCCCCCCTGCGGCGCGCAGGCGGCCGCCGCCACGCCGCTGGGCGCCGGCGAGGACTGCCCGCTGCCTCCCGACCTGGTGAGCCAGCGCTTCATACGCCATCAAGCGGGGGAATTCAAATTAATACTTGACACAACTTTAAGACTAAATATTCTTGTTAAGAAATAATGTTTGACTAAGTTTGTTATTAATGTTAACTTCTTGTTTGTGCTAGCACAAACCCTAATACACACTGCAAAATTTAGTAGCTACTAAATTTTGCAGGGTGTATTACATGAATTTCTATATTGTATTAATTATTGACTAATATATATTTTTCTTCAAGACACTCTTACCCTCCGTCACTTGTTCTATATATCACCTTGTAATTGATAATAATATAAAATACCCGTATCAATACAAACTATTCTTATTTCACTTTATTGTCGAGCAAAAAGGTACACACGTGTAATTCAGTCTCATAGAATATCAAGTCATTAGTATTTTCACATACAATTGCAGCTTCTACGGGCTCTGAACATGTAGGGTAGAATCGAGAAGCGTCGAACCAGCAAAAATGTAATGGTGAAGAAAATCTCATCCTATAGATTACGGTGTGAGGAACGTGTCTTTGAAGCCTTTGGCCTCAACATTTTAGTTTTTAAGGCCCTAGAGAGCTTCGTTTAGGACTTATTTAACGATACAAATTCAAAAAATCCTGACATGCTTTGCGAGTTGCATTTTACATGAACATTTAGATACATTTTTTAAACAAATCCTTCATATTTTCAAAGTCAAAGTGCAATCCGTCACGTCTCCGTGAAATTCTCTTTCTTTAGAAGACCTCATGTATTAAGATTGATATTTGACATTTACTTGATATTTATTTGGTAAACAAAACAGTAAAAACTGTATATGACGTATGGGGGAGAATATTAACTACGCACATTTTCTTGAGGTCCAGAATTTAAAAAAAACTCGTGATAGCAACATTATTTGAAAAACTAGACATTTTCGTTCCCCCCGAGTTATAGAAAACAGTAACTGCAACGGTAAACGAACTGCAGATGTGATTTTTCTGCATTGGTTGGTTTCTGCATTGATTGGTTGCGTGTGAAGAGCCGCAAAGAGAAAGTATATTGCTGAAATAATAAGGGAGACTGCTTTCTCCTTCACATGAGGCGGGAATTTATTTGCTTAACTGGTATACAAGTAAACTGCTGTCTTGCTGCTTAAGCAGCTGAGAGGGAAGGATGCTCTTAATAATTAGCTGAAATTAACTAAAATTAACTCAATTTTAGCTTAAATCTAATTTATTAGTTATTAACGTGGCACTTTGGCATACCTAACTTTAGACAATACAAAATAAAAACAAGGAATACAATTACTTTTGTATTGTCTATGCCATTGTCAACCGTTTCAATGTCTGTATTGCTCTCGACGAGGCACATGCTGTATGTTGAAACGTCGAGCTCATAATTAATGTAAAAACTACAAACTTTTAATTCCTGAAATCTACCTATTAGTCCACCTATTAATAGACTGATTCTGAATGGTCGAAACATATTTAAAGCTTGCCCTCTACATATCTACAACATTATATCCAAATCAGCAGGAAGAAATAACAACAATTTCAATATTTTCGTTTTTGCAATCACAACTTTCTCTGGACATTTGAGCATCATCACACGTTTAGCACTAAAACTACTAAAAAAGCTACTAAAAAAGTTTAGCACCTTTTATGTGTCCTTAAGAGCTTCTTTTACTAGTGGCTGTCTAATAAATAAATTATATTGTTCATGTAACATTGTAAATTATATTTTTGTCGTAAAAACGCGAATTAAAAAGTGTGAAAACTTTTTCCATAACTGGATATTTTGAGCCGTTATAACTGCATGAATAAACCAACCAACGTAATGATCTAAAAGCGGTTGTTTTTGTAAAGAGAAAATATGCTTGATAATATTCCGTAAAACGGAAACTTTAAAGATGTTTTTTTAGCTGCGTAAATACATTGATGCCACGCAAACATTATTCATTTTACGAAATGACAAAGTAAGAGTTTAACAGTTGCAGAACAAGACCAGAACAAGATTCAACGTCGTTGAAAGCAAATGACCACGCCCCCAAATTTTTTTGGGATCAAAGTTAAAACGAGGCCTCATATGAACAGTGTCCAGACTACTCAAGCTCCGAGAAATTGTCAGTATTCTTCGGTGTAAATGAATGGGGAATAAAGATGTTTCACACATTCATGTTGTAAATATTACTAAACCGTGATCATCATTCTATTTAGAATATATAATAATTATTCTTTGCCTATACCCTTACGCGGAGGTCCTTAATAAGGGTACCTTATTTCGAGGGACTGGGCCAGAGCATCGATGGCACCAGGCTAGCTAGATCCCGATGCTAACAATGAATGGCGGATAGGAAAGAACAGGAGAGAATTTGTAGTAGATCATTAAGTTTGTATATTTTGTTGCTCTACAATCTACACCATGAAAACAATTACCAAGTTTTACATTCTTTTTACTCAATCGAATTTTTAGTATACCTGTTAATTGGCGGTTCATATTCGACCAAAGACCCCCTATCGACCCTTGATCACCATCGACCCCCTTCAAAATTTCACAATCTCGACCCCCTTGGGTACCTCTGCGCTATATTCAAATGTTGTGTCCCTTCAACTGGAAGAAGAGGGTGGCATGTATCTAAAGGGAAGATTCATTATCAAAAATTTAAATCGTAACGAAGCTCCCGATTGGAGGACAGTGTTCCCCTCTCCTTCAAGAAACACTGCATTTACACTCCGATGTAAACACAATGGCGCCACAAGGCCACTCTGGATGAAGAGGGGGAACTGTCATCCAATCGGGAGCTTCGATACGATTTAAATGTTTGGTATCTGAGCTCCCGATTGGATGACAATGTCCCCTCTCCTTCCAGTTCGTGACCTTAAAGCACCACTACGTTTACATTGAAGTATATAGACCCCTGATCATCATCGACCCCCTTTGAAATTTCATCGGCTCCGAGGGGATTGATACCGGCTCCCATGTGACCCCTCGTGATATGCCGATTTAAATGTAGTGTCCCTTCAACTAGAAGGAACACAGCATTTATTCTCTGATTTAAACGTAATGGCGCTTCAAGGTCACTAGCTGGGCAGAGAGAGGGACGTTGACATCCAATCGGAGCTTCGTTAGAGCTTAATTTTTTGTATTGGAGATCCCGATTTAATGATAGATCCCCCTCTCCTTCCAGATCGTGACCTTGAGGCGCCACTGCAAATATACTCCGATTGAAACATGCACTTCATGGTCACAAGCTGGAAGGAGAGAGGAACACTGTAATGGTCACAAGCTTCGTTAGGAGTTAAATTTTTGGTATTGGAGCTTCCAATTGGGTAACAATGTCACATCCTTCTAACGCGTGACCTTGAAGTGCATTTATTCTCTGATTTAAACATAGTAGCGCTTCGAGGTCACTAGCTGGGCGGAGAGAGGGACGTTGACATCCAATCGGAGCTTCGTTAGAGCTTAATTTTTTGTATAGATCGCGATTTAATGATAGACCTTGAAGTGCATCTATGTGTAAATGGGAGTGTGAATCGGCCTGTAAATCGGAGTATAAATCAAAGTGTAAACGGGAGTGCAGCGTGGTTGTGTTTGCGCAGAGCCTGCTGTCGCCGGCGAGCGGCGCGGGCGCCTTCTCCCCGCTGTCCCCGGAGACGCCGGCGAGCGGCGGGAGCGCGCTGTCCACGCCCAGCGGCTGCCAGCCCGCGCCGCCGCTCGCGCCGCCGCCGCCGCCCGCCGCCGCCGCCACCGCCGCCGCCGCCGCGCTCCTGCAGGCGGCGCTGGCGTCGGGGCTGTGGCTGCCGCTGCCGCTGGCGCGCCCGCGCTCCCTGGCGCTGCGGCCCACGCCCACGCCCCCGGCGCCCAGGGCCAGCAGGGCCCGCGCCTGCGCCGGCGCCTCCCGCCACCCCGCCGCGCCGGGTAACTCAGCCTCTTCGCAGCACACAAATGCCTTAAACATGGCCAAAATTCCAAAAAATAAAGTTTCTAATTTTTAACTCGGGTTGGCTACACTGTTGATGGGACTATGAAATCCCTCTTCGCGGCGGGCAGAGCCCAGGAGCTATAGTGCGAGTTTTATAAAGCTGGTTGAGATGTGAAGGGTGTTTCAGTTTTCATTACAGTTTTCGTCGATTTACTGGTAGTGCCGCTTGACGTAAATCAACGATTTCATCCAATCGGGAGGTTGAACGTCACCGGTGGTCCCGATTGGATGGCATCGTAACAGCTGATAACCTGCCTGAGATAGCTTTAAATAAATCGCAGTATAAATCAGCTGTTACGGTGTTTCCAATCGGGAGCTTGAACGTCATCACAGTGACGCGAATATGGTGACGTTCAAGCTCCCGATTGGATGAAATCGTCAACAGCTGATTTACGTCAAGCGCCGCAACGAATAAATCGAAGTACAAGCTCTGATGAAAACTGAAACTCCCTCCAATGCCACGACCTGGCACGAGAGGGCGCACCAGCTAGTAAGAGAAATTCTTTGACATTGTCTAGTACTATTTGTCGATTGTTTTGATACCTTCGTCGTGGTGACTTTTTTATTATTATTCCAGTCTTAAGGATTACAGCAACGCAGCACTGAGCTGTAGTGTTAATATGTTCAAGCATAATTTAATAATTTCTCGAAGAGAGGAAGTTGTATTGATGTAACATAGGCAAATTCAATTAGTTTTATTTGCATTTTCGAAAACCCTTAAGTAGATAAATTGGTGTTATTCATTCAAACGTGAGGTCATTAACACAGAATTCATTAACCTGTCGATCATTAACCTAACAATTTCGAATATCTTAATAAAGAAAAATTCAGGCTTTTATGAATCACATACACAACTCTACCCAATCTCTGAAATCGATTTTTATATCAACCCTGACATTTATGAGGTTGTGATGGAACTTCTTAGTTTTCTGAAACATAGTTCCATAGCTTTTGTCTGTGAAATGTGCATATATTTATTTTGATTCCAAATAAAAGAATAAAAGTATTTCTTAACTTGTTAAATGTACATACAGATGCCCCTACTCGTTTGCAAAAGCTCGTAGTATGTGAAAGAACGCGTCAATTAATGTAGAAATCATTGTTATTATTATGTTTACATTCCTCACAATTTCCAGGCAAGCGCATGTTGAAAAATTCGCAAAACTTTTCTGTCACCATTTTGGACTGAACTTCTTTTGTGCTTTATTTCAGCTTATACACACGCGCACACGTGGTCTTACTTGTAATAAATGTTCAACTATGTAAAAGAAATAATCGGAAATGTTCTGTCGATTTCTATCCCTCAGCGTACATGTTAGTAAAATGTACAAATCTGTGTAATAGTGGACTGGTGTACAACACTGTACTTTTGGTGTACAACACACTACTTTTGAATTTTGCCATGTTTTAAAGAAAAAAATTAAACAAACCCTTATCTTAGACTATTTGATGTTTTGCAACGCTTTAGACGTATTGAGCAGAATTATTCATTTTTTTAAAAATTATATCATTAAAAGTTATAATTAAAGATGTAATGGTTTCCTTTAGTCGTATTACTGAGTATAATAGTAAGAAAAAATTAACTCCACTCTGAAGGTGTGCAAGAGTGTAATACAACATGTGCCCTTTTAGTGCGATTTGTATAACTTTGCCCCTCAAGCCCCTATGGAATATCACACAGCATTTCGCGTCTTTCTCGGTCCTGCTGTTAGATTTCGCATAGTCACCAGCATGATACGCTCGCGATCATGTGATATCTAGCGGCACGCCTGAGAAAGACGCGAAATGCTGTGTGATATTCCATCGTGAAGACAGGCCTAGAGGAGCAAAGTTAGAAAAATCGCACTATAGAGCAGTGTTGTCAAGGTCGACGCCACGAGCGGGAGTCCGTGGCCCGAGTGCCACGTCGAAATCGCCTCTCCACGCAGTTCATCACCCTGTCGCAAGAGACAACGCCATCACTATTGTTAAACGGCGGGCTTACTACTGGTAGTTTCCTTTCCTGACGCTAGTTGCGCAGATAAGCTCGTAGCATGCCACGCTTCCACGAAGTGTGCCACTGCCACCGGCAGGAGACCTTGACATCACTGCTGTAGAGCCATGGGGTGTGTTTGTTGAGGGTTAGGAGTGTGTTTGTGTGTGTAGCAGGGGTCGCGGCGGGCGACGACGAAGGCAGCGAGAGCCCGAGCAGCGGCAACCGAGACGAGGGCTACTCCACCATGTCCAGCGACGTGCAGACCGAGGCCGCCCCCGCGCCCGCCCCCGCGCCCACGCCCGCGCCCGCCCCCGCGCCCGCGCCGGCGCCCGCGGAACAGGCGGGGCGGCTGCACGGGCAGCTGCCGGAGGAGGCCCACTCGCCCACCGCCCTGCTGCTCAGGTACCTCCACGATCGAATCCGGGAGAGATGGCTCAGTGCATCAACTGATGTCACTGCACTCCCTCTGACCGGAAGGTCTACGCTTTCACTCCCGACGGCGCGGCGGCACGATTTTCGACACTAGCTTGTCAGCTAGGTCGAATACAGTCGCTGTCTAGAGGTGAATTCTAGCGACCTGCTGCTCTGATTGGTAGTTTTCCGTGGTTTCTCCGATCAACACCACGCAAATGCCAGAGCAGTACCCTAACAAGCGAGCCACGGACCCCGCGCGATATTTCCTTCCTCTTCCTTGTCCTATCCTCACCCCTTACACACACACACACATACACACACAAACATGCACTACACTACCACACATGCCGGGAGACCGGTCGGGGGCTTGGAGCTTGCCCCGGCTGGGATGGTGCCCCGCTGGTGGGGAATACCTGGTTGGGGAAATCCCTCACGTCAAAATTAAAGAAACAGACGAACGTAACACATTATCAACAATGAAATGAATCACTCTGATTAAACGAATTTACGTAAAGTAAAGCGGTCAGAGTTGCTAGTATATGTTCCAGTAAAACTATATAAACATTGAGTGGGATGGCCTACATCCCAGTGTACCGGTTGAGGGTTAACTGTAGAGGGAACTGTTGGAGTAACACGTAAGGACAACACAAGCAAACACAAACATCCATGCCCGAGGCGGGATTCGAATCCGCGACTCTTCGAGCCGAGGTCTCCACAGTTCTCCAGCCTTAGCGACCTCGGCTATCCAGGCAGACATTGATGAGTCATTCCGAGAGCGTCAGCTGCTAAGGTTATTAGTCCCATAAGTGAAAGTGATTTTTTATCGCAAGAAGTGACTATAATCTTTCCCGCTGGATCTGTCGCCGACGTTCACGTTTGCGAGCCAGGTTTTCCCCTAACAGATTCCCCTACCAGCGGGGCACTGCCCCAGCGGGCACAAGCTCTAAGCTCCCAGCTGGGCATATGTAGAAGTGTAGTGAAGTTAGTGTGTTTGTAAGAAAGGGGTAAAGATAGGACAAGGAAGTGGAAGGAAAGATCGCGCGCGATCCGTGGCATGTTTGTTTTTCGCTTGGAGTTGATCGGAGGAATCACGAAAAATAATCTATCAGGGGCGACTGCCGCTAGAATTTTCCCTCAGACAGCGGCTGAATTCGACCTAGCTATGTCGCTAGTGTCGAAAATCCTATCACAGTCGAGAGTGGAACCTTAGTTTATAGGCGCTAGTGATGCTCTAAATTAACTAAACCGGTCTAGGATTCTAGTCCGAGCAGTGCTGTATTCTGCTTTCATGCCCTGGGCGACCGCTGACTTTAGAAATAATCTTTGACTTTATAACTTTTCATAATCTTCGATTATGCAGTTTTTCTAGTTTCTACTATTTTTATTATACAGTATTATATAATTGCATGAAACAATAATTTTCACAATTTCTCGTTAAACGAACGACAATTAAAATATTTCTCTAATAAACGCTTTCTCTAATACACTCATTGTCAACAGTTAAACATTCTGAAGTTCGCTGTGACATTTTTTCAAACTATTTTATCAAATTGACAATTGTTAATTTTGTTACTATCAGGAACTTAAAATGTTGCAATTTTAACACTTAAAACACGCTTAATATAATCTATTATGTATATGTACATTCACCATCCCTCAGAAAATCGGCAACCTGAGCCCTTGGCTGGCCCACATTTTACCGGTAGAAGAGATTCCAATATCATTATTTGTTCTTAAAAAATCAATTATATTTAATTGTTTGCTTCGTGCATTTTTCATAGAAATTTCTGTAGATCCTTCTCCAGAGTTCATGGTCACTCCATACTTGATCTCCATTGTCCACTAAAATCTTTTATCTCCAACAATATCTTTTATCATTTATTTCCTTTATAATAATTTATTTATCATATATTATTTCTTTCAAGAAAGTAGTCTTACAAGATAACTTTTTTTTCCAAAGCCCCCCGAAAAATCCCCTGCGGTAGCCCACTGGAGCGGCGTGTGTGCGTGTGCGCAGGCGCAGCCGGAGCCGTCTGCTGGTGGTGGAGGAGGCGGGCGACCCCGACGTGCTGTTCCTGCCGCTGGGGCTGACGCTGGGGCTGGCGGCGGCGTGCGCGCAACCGCACGCACACGCGCACGCGCACCCGCGCCACAGCTTCCCGCCCGCGCGCGACCTGCTGCCCTTCCAGCACGTGATGCGCAGCTTCTCCGACTCGCAGCTCTGCCTCAAGCTGGGCTGCTGCCCGGCCCCCGCCCACGCCCACGCCGCGTCGCCCACCTGCTCGTCGCCCTCCGTGCTCGTGCTCGACGTCACCGCGCCCGCGCCGGCGATCGCCGGGTAAGCACATTGTACAGACATGCAAGGATAATTTCACATCCAGAACTCAAAGCTCTCCAATTCACATCATCTAAGCATAAAAAATTCATTGCAAAACTATCGTACATTATCATTTAAATGTTATGATGCAATATATATATATATATATATATATATATATATTGCAACTTTTGCAAGAAAATAATTCTTTTAAAGCTAAGATATCTTTATAAATTCAATATTTGAGGAGCATCTCACTGTATGTGAAACATATTCCGAATACATAGTACGTAACTACGGGGTCATTACCTAACGTTCATCTTAAGCATATACATTCTCTCTCCCTCTCCCTCTCTCTCTCTCTCTCTCTCTCTCTCTCTATATATATATATATATATATATATATATATATATATGTATATATATACATATATGTATATATGTAACCGAACGTCAGTTGTGAAGGATTCTAGTGGGATCGTGGCTCATCTGAAGATTTCAAATGAAAAAAACAACACAAAGCCGTGACCACGGAGCAACATACAATCGGATACGCGTTGAAGCGATAACATTGATACTCAAAGAAAGTAAACGAACAAAAAAAATTTAACACTATTTTAAAAAATTTCAAAAAGGGAAAATCAACTGCAAAGTTATCACGAATTAATTTTAAGATTTGCACAACTTAGAATCACGGCAATATCTTCTGTGGCAAAACAAGTTGAAGCTCAAGAAATGGAAAGAATGAAATCCCGGTTGGGATGAGGGAAGGGCACATGCGTCTCGCATGACGCATTGTCGTAGTACTTTCCGTTTACGAACATTGCAGTTAACTGTCCCTCAACATACACTGCATCAAGATACACAGATATATATATATATATATATATAATTTCTTGCACGAAATTCTCTGGAATCACAGAAAAACATATCTTGATTCAATTAAAATTAACAATTTTTTTTGAAAACACAATATTGAAAAGAAGTTTCTTCAAAACTATAGAAATGACATTACAAAAAAAAATCTTGTATTCTATTATAGTGAATAAATATAATTTGTTGATAGCACAGAATATTCAAAAGGAGATTTGTAAGAAAACTGTAAAAATGAAATCACAAAAGAATATCTCGTATAAATATGAATAAATACAGTTTTTGATAACACAGAATACTCAAATGAAGTCTTGAAAAACTATATAAAAATAACTAACTATTACAACATCTTATAGAAAATTACCAAATATTACATCTATTTTGAGTCATTTAAGTTCACTTGACAGCAGTAATTGAGTTTTGACTTCATTATTATCCAGAATGTCCTCTGTAAAGACAGAAACTATACGTGCTTCTTATTAATGTAATAAAAAATTATTTTGAGATCAATTACATTCTCCTCTGAGAAAAATATACAACTTCACACATCGTCTACAAATAGTATAATGTTACTATGAAAATACCAATCGAAAATATATACTAGTCATTGAACAAGAGTGTTAATGGCACAAAACACAGTGCACTCACACAGTAACTAGTGACTTATAGTCAATTGTTTCCACGTTCTCCGTCCTCCATTTCACATACAAGTAACCACTGTAGTTACCATGGAATCATTTTATCTTATGCCAAAGTGAAACGCATCTACATTTCGCAATCAATAGTTTCGTTCCTTGCTACCACACGCCTCGTATTAATGCAACGCTTCCTAGTTTTCGCAATGATAAGAAAAACTAGGAGAGAAAAATTACACCTCATACCGACTCACACGATCTAGCAGCAGGAAGTTGCAGCAGGCGGCGGTTGGGCCCTCCTCTTTGTATTCGCGTTAGCGCCTCCCAGATTATCGTAACGGCAATTTTTTTGCCGCCGCAAAGACATCGGCATCAATCGTGCCGGCAGCCATGCCTGTTAAGCGATTGTAGCCACCACTATCGTCGCCTCATCGTAACTTAATTCATACCTCGCCTTTTCACGGCTACCAAAAAACTACCCCAATTTTTAACCTTACCCCTCCGCGTCCAAGAACTTTCTGTCCCGTCGTTCCCCACTCCCTCTCTCCCTTACCGCACACGTCACTACCCCAGATAAGGGGTATACATCCCTTCTCCACCCCTTCCAACCACCGATAAGAAAAACGTCGGCCACAACGGCGGCGTGTGAGCGCTCGGGCGGTGGATCTCGTACGACAGATCTCGTATGACCGATAGCTGATAATCGATTTAGCCAATATTTGAGCTGATAGGTTTCAATATATATATATATATATATATATATATATATATATATATATATATATATATATATATATCGTGACGGTACTTCGTCACATTAATCAGCAATATTTCATTTGAAGAACCTGAACGGCGCGCAGGGATCTTAGTAGCGAGGAGCTTTCGATGGAGCTCACATGTAAAGTAAACAATGGCACATTTCTGGTAAAATTGGGACTTATTCAATCCTCAAAATGAAAAGTAGAAAATAACATAATTACATTAATTCAATCAACCTTGTTTCTATTACCTTCGGAAAATCATTCCGTGAAAATCTTTTTCAATAATTCATGAAATGGCAATCCATGTGCAAGTTTCACTTGTAATACTTTTACTCTGAATTAAATTGCGATTTTTCCACATGAACCTCATTGACTTCCTTCAACACATTTACAAAACATTCCCGTTAATCATACAGCATTTTAATTACAATTTACATCAAAGCTTTCAATTTAAAACAAAATTATACATTGCCAAAAATTTGACTACCAGTTTCCTCTTACTCTTGGTTCGTTAATTTGATTCTCAAAGGCTGTTCAGTTACGCGAAACACGTCTCAAGTTTATTCCCTTTTCAGTTGTCTTTATGAACTTCGCGAATTAGAATTTCGCTTTATTGTTTCTCACTCGACGCCCAGAAACAAAATCTCGTAATACTTAGTCTTCCAACGCCGCCCCTCGTTTTCCAGCGAAGGTCGAGCCGTGCGCGCGCCGCTGCCACAAGATCAGGAGCCGACCGCGGGCTTCCACGTCTCCTCTTGCGTCGTCCCTCCGCAGGCCCTCTCACGGCCTTCCGTCCTTGTCCTGCCGTCTTCTTTCTCCATCCGCCAGCTATTCGCAGCACCGACACTCTACTTAAGCGCTTTTATATCACGAGTTTGGTGTTCGTGAACTATACTGGTTACATTTCGTGCGCTTATGAAACTGTCGTTGTTCACTAGAGTAGCTGTTCTCGTAAATAGTTTCCTCAAGCGAATAAGTGTATATGCTGCTGCCTAGCAAATACATATGCGGGCGTTACCTCAGCCTGTTCAGCTACGTGATACTATGCTCGTTCTAATTACAATTCGTGGCAACTTAAGTTCTTTCACTTGTATTGCAAATGTTCTCATAGCTCACTCGTTTACTGCTTTCTAAAACACGTCTTCCTGGAACGATCTAAACGACTATGTCGAATAACTTGTTACTATTAACTATACGTACGTTCACTATCTAGTAGAGCACACGTCCTGTTCTTTCCACTCCGCACACAATTACTCTACACAATTACTCGTTTTGAAGGCGAATCTAAATAAACATTGAAGGGCGACTGTTTTGTATGTTTATGTGAATAAGGTGTTACGCGGTGGCAGGCGATTGTTCTCGAACAGTTCTGTCACCGCCGTTAAGTGCGTAACTGGCCAATGTAATGTATTAATAAAGTACAAAATGTTAATTGAGCCCAAAAATGAGTAAAAGTTAACCAAAGTAGTATATCAATCTCTTACGCACTCTGAGTATGTACTGTATCTCCCCGTTTGTTTGAAATGAATGTATTTAGTGTTTATAATATGATTTGTGAATTCAAAAAAATAGAATGTATTACCTCTAAGGTATTAAGTATTTGCTGTAGCTCGACAACTTAGAAAAAACTATCATAGCGTCGCTTACCTCAGGAGGTGTGGTGAAGCCATCTCCCTCTACTTTCGAGGGGGATCTCATTTGAACTCGAGGGCCGCCTGCAATGATAACTCATTCGCTCTTGCAACTTCGTTCTCACGCTCAAATAGAGACACGAACCTTCAACGCTCTAGAGATGGGAAGACAGCCTGATGGTCAAGGTCAGGCTGTGTTTCTCCCGCCCGACTGTGCCGAGGGGCGGCTCGTCAGGGGAAGTCGGGACGCGAAGAGAGGGAATCTCCCCCCACCTCCGCAACTTTTCGCGCATGCGCAGACCAGGTGTTTTTTTCTAGTTTTTTTCTAATTTGTCGAGCTGATACAGAATGTCCAAATCTGTAGTCACGGGGTAAAAGTTCATAAGTCAAAAATCTTAGATTGGAGAAAGCAGGGGTTGAATCATTGAGCCGTAAGCTTTATAAAGCGTATTCAGCTATATTTCCCAACCATTTTTTGTCGTTCAGAAGGCAACATGAATTGCGTCCTGGTAACCACAATATACTGCGATTTTTCTAGGAAGGACTCTCAAGATAACTCAAATCCCATCTTCGCGATGGAATATGTCACGGCATTTCGCGTCTTTTCTCGGTCTTGCCGGTAGAAGTCGCATGATCGCAAGCACTGCTTCATACGGTCGCGATCGTGCGAAATCTAGCGGAACGACTGAGAAAGATGCGAAATGCCGTGACATATTCCATCGCGAAGATGGGATTTGAGTTATCTTGAGAGACCTTCCTAGAAAAATCGCAGTATAGGTCGTATGTCAAACTAGGGGTGCTGCAGAATGGCACAGACTTTCCCATATTAGTTTTCTATTTCCTTGGGTCTACGCTAGCTATTCGGAATTGCCACATACTCTTGTCAGCTGTCATCTATCGCCGCCCAAAGTACATTTTTTGACATTTTCGTATTTTTTCGGTTTCCTAATGGTAAAACGGAAATATTAATTTTAGAACATTAAAGAACACTAAAACTTCGTCGTAAAAGGTAATTTTGTTTGAAAAACTTGGCGCCGTTATTAAGAAAATGGTTTTAAGCGCTACTAAAAATGCGCAATTTGAAGCTTTTTCACAGAAAATTTTTGAGGATTTCGAAAAACTTCATTTGATGTTATTTGAAACACATATACTAACAAATACAATAGTGTTTACAAGTGGCTGGAAATGTGCATATTAAAGGTGTGAGATATCTTTCAAAACACTATATTTATGTAATTTTTGAAATAAAACAAAAAATACCTCAAATTGAACTTAACGGCATATTAAAGAGAGCAATTAACACAATCCTTTTGAAAAGTTTGAAGAAACAAAATTGCAGCCATTTTTGAGAAAATGGCGTTTCAGCGTTTCTGAAAATGTGGAATTTAAGCCATTCTATATCACGACTAGTTTTGTTTATTACACCGTTGTGATCACTCCAGAGAACTCAGAAGTTGCAGTATATCGTAAGACTATGGGGTAATGAAAAACTGAATAGCATGCTTCTACATTTGTGAAAGCGACTGTAAAGACATGAAGAGGTAGGAACGTTTCGCGTTCTTCCTAAAAACTACAATAGATTTGACATACGACCTATTGCGGTTAACACAAAGTACTTAACTTGTAGTTTCAGTACTTTATGCAATTCCGCTAAAACTTGACTTATGAACTTTAACCCCCGACCACAGAAATATGGAGTCGATGCGACTATGAACAAATGAGGGAAAGTGACCGTGCGTGTGTGTGTGTGTGTGCTTCAGGGCGCAGGGCGCGCACCCGCTGAGGCGGTCGCGGGGCGCGCAGAGCCTCCTCGACGGCCCCGCCCCCTCGCCCCCTCCGCCCCCGCCCCCGCCGCCCGACGACGACGACGAGGACGACGGCGACGCGCGCAGCACGGCCGGCAGCTGGTGCAGCGGCGCCGACCTCGTGCTCGAGGGCTGCTGGTGGGACGCCGACTACGTGCAGGTACGACCACCACCGGACTCGATGACTCGACCTGAATATAAGCAGTGACGTAGCCAATAGATGATCTCCCTACACCAGTTTTAGTTGTTCTGTCTTACTTTAAACCTCGACGGCCGCTGGTGGGACGCCGACTAGTGCAGGTGCGCTCACCACCGGACTCGAAACTCGACCTGAATATAAGCAGTGATGTAGCCAGTGGACGTTCTCCCAACACCAGTATTACTTTTTCGCTCTTACTTCAAAAGCGCTTAGGGGTCATCCATAAATTACGGAACGCCAAAGGGAAAGGGATTGCGTAACTCTCGAAGCAGAAAGTGCACCCAAATTTGTGAGGTTGGCTTTTCTCGTCATCTAATGTAGGGCAAGCGATAATGAATTAATTGATAATGAACATGTAAATAAGTTAGGTGAATCGTAGTAGCGACGTCTCTCGTAAAAGCATGTTCCCGAGGGAGAATGATTTGGTGTTTTGCATCATGGGGCATTAGAGAATGTCTCAATCTACCACCTACTCAAATGATACCATGCTTGTCTAAGAAAGGATAAAGATTCAATTTTATTCAGTTTTTAAAAATTTATCTTTTACTGGAAAATGCACCAAGCTCAGCAGAAAAGGTTCTTTCTGAATTGATGTCACAATTAATTTAAGGACATTTTGTACCTCATTTTTAGCGAGAGGGCAGGCACTCTTTGCCAATATTAAGGTCAGTAGTCCTACACTTTGCTCGGCCTCTCTAATTTTCAAACAAAGAGATCCCGTCGCTGCTTAAGGGAAGGAAGGGAGGGCTGGTTTCCGCGAAATTCTGACAATGAGCAGCGTTGCCTGCTTGTTGTCCTCCGGTGTCTGGTCTGTGGCACGCTCTCTCGGTCATTTTTGCAAGCAGTTCAAAGAGTTTCATGCGAGGAATGAGATTTCCCCTCTTGTAGGGTAATCGACAAGTTTTTGAGGGGAAAATAAACTCCAGCCCGCAGATTTGAAATGTATGCTCTTCGCTGTTAATTTGCCCCAAATAATTGTTATAAATGATTGTATTCCAAGTGCGGCGCCAAATTTGAATTAATTTGGCCGCCTAGGTGCAAGTCAGTGTTTCGTCGCAATGGCGAGCGGTGGCAGGAGTCACGTTCTGAGTCGCATCCGATGTTCGTATCCGGAGGCTGTCTGCCCCCGCAGGGGCTCTTCAGCATGGTGTGGTTAGTGGTGATCTCCTTTCTGAGTCGTTCCCGGCTTCCACTCCCTCGTACAAGGATGAGGATCGGGAAGTTCTGTAAAATAGATGTTTATTGTTTGTCGGTAGGGTGGGTTATTTCGCTGAGGGTTTTAGGACGGTGGGAGAAGAGGAAGAGGTAGGGTTTTAAGAAGGTGGGAGAACGGATGGGGAGGAAGTGGTTGGAAGGGATTTGGGGAAAATATATAGTTTTTATACATATTTAAGTTGTTTGTCTTTTTTTAGTTTTTTTTTTATATTTTAAGTTTTTCGTTTTGTTTTGATTTAATTCTGAGAGCGTTATGAGAGCTGAACGTTGATGTTGGCAGCACTGGCTGCGGCTGGACGAGACGCGCAGCGCGCTGCAGCAGCAGCACCGCGACCTGCTGGAGCTGGAGTACGACCGCGCGGAGCTGGAGGACTGGAGCCTGTCGCTGTCGTGCGAGGAGCTGCCCGCGCACTGCGCCGCTGGCCCTGCCGCCGCCCCCAGCGCCGCCGCCGCCGCCGCCCCCGGCGCTGGATCTGGAGGAGGAGGACGCGTGCGAGTGCCTGTTCCTGCTGGGGGCGGCGCCGGGGGCGGGCGCGGGGGCGGACCTGGCCTCGCTGCTGCTGCTGGAGGCGGACGCGGAGGCGGCAATGGGCAGGCGCTCCATCGCCCTGGGCCTGGCGTCGCCCGGAGGCAGCTGGTCCAGCCACTCCGAGGACGGCTGCCACTCGCTCGACTGCCTCAGCGCCAGAGGTACCACAGGTGGTGGAACGGTTAGCGTATCGGACTATTATACCTAAGTTCGGGGGTTCAAACTCGATCGACGCCGTGAATTTTTAAGGGATACAAAATCCTTCCTACGCCTTCCTTTGGAGGGGAAGTAAATTCGGCTGACCCATGTTATAGATTTACTGCATGTAAAAGATCCGCAAGCCTAAATGAAGCCTCTGAGCCAAATTCAAATCGCCTGTTTCATCACCCGAATGGCGATCCTTTCTCTGCCAGGCCATGAACGGAGCGTAGCGGAATTTGCGTGGTCAGGCGGAAGAGCAGGCCTCACGGTTTGAGCATCGCCACGGAAAATAAGACATCAATGAATTGAAATGATCACTGCACTTCCTCTCATTGGGAGGGCCGAGAGTTCTACTCCCGACAGTGCCAGGATTATCAATACTAGCTTGTCAGCTAGGACGAATTCAGTCGCTGTCTGGAGGAGAATTCTAGCGGCCGGCTGCTCTGATCGGAAGTTTTCCGAGTTTCTCCGACCAACACCAGTCGCAAGAAGAAGCAGTACCCTAACAAACGACACATTTTTGTCTTTAAATAATTGAAGTAGTGTTCTATTGCACGTAGATACATACGTATTACAACACATGAATGTACTGAAATGAAATAATTTATTTTAATGTTTTTTATTTGCATTTTAGTACATATTTATATAACAAGTCCTTCAAATTAGTGTTTAAGAACGAGGCCGAAAGGTTAACTGCGAAGCGGAACGATAGCGGAGCCAGGTAGTTACCTTCTGGCCGACTCCTTAAAGACTAACAGGGGACGTGTTACTTACAATGTTTTTTGTTATTTCTAGTTATTCAAAATCAACATGTCATACTTTCATGAGTTAAAATTGTCAATACTCTCGATATTCTGTAGCAAGGGTTGTGATACCGTTTTGAAATAATAGCAGTGCGCGGAAGAAGCAAAAGGACAAAAGGGGGAGAAAATAGGGACACATTGGGAAAAGCGGGAAAATGGGGGACGAAGGGACAAATTGGAACAAGTGAGTCCTGGGGAGTGAAGACGGACAAAAAGGGGCGTGGGGAAGAAAAATACAAAATGGGACACGGGGAACAAATGAGAATTAGGAAAGGGGCAGAGAGTGGCAAATGGACACAATGGGAAAACATGTAAAAGGCAACAATGGAACAAACAGACAAAATGGAGCAAGGCTACAAAATGATTGATGACAAAATGCGAGAGGGAGACAAATGATACAAGGGGGCAAAATTGGACAATGTGACAAGGGGGCAAATGGGGCAATGTGACAAGGAAACAAAATGTGACAAGGAGACAAAATGGGACAATGGGGACAAAATGGGACAGTGGGGACAAATGGTACAAGGTGACAAAATAAGAAGGGGACAACTAGTCAAATAGGACAAACGGACAAGTGTGACAAGGGCCAAACGGAACAAAATGTGACAAGGGGACAAATGGGGCAAAAGGGATGAACTGTGACAAAAGTGACATTGGGGATAAGAGAAACAAGAGAGAGACAAGAAACAAACGTTTGAGAATTGCTATAAAAGTGCTTGTATGTGTGCTTGCAGGCGAGTCGAAGCGGTGGTCGGCGGCGGGCAGCGAGGCGGGCAGCGCGGCGGGGAGCGCCGCCAGCGCGCCCAGCGGCGGGTCGCCTTCGCCGTCGCCGTCGGCGCCCGTCGGCGTCACCGACTTCACGCGCGACTTCTACCGCCTCGTCAAGTTCGAGAGCAGCCGCAGCCTCGCGTCCACCTCCTCGCGCAGCCTGGCGCCGCCCGAGCCCCCCGCCCCGCAGGTGACCACTCGCTTCACAAATCACATTACATTTAATGGAGTGTAGTGTACATTAAACTTACTGTACCTTGTACGTTAAAACGCGATTAATGTGTTTGTACATTAAAATTAATGTTTAAATTAAAATCAATGCTGATTTAACGCACGACAATATTAAATTTAATGAACCTTGTACATTAAAGCGATATAAAATGTAGACAATTTCATATGTCTTTGAGTGCTTAAACCGGCAAATGTCTAGGATTTGATTTACGACCTGACAGGTCGATTTTGTAACCATTTTTTACGAATTCCGTTGTGTTAAATAATATATGTTTTAATAAGTTTATAAAATAAGTAATATTGTCAAAAAGGAAAAAAATAATTGAAAATGTCTTAGTATTGTTAAAAATCTTTATTATACATCGAATAATATTTTTTATTCAAAATAAAAATGATTTGCAAACTAACAATATTTTCGCTGTCATCACTATCTTCTTTGATTGCAGGTTCAATATTTCCATCAATAAAAATCCTAGATAAAATTGCAGCGGGACTGATGTTTTAAAGTTGGTTTAGTAAACTCTGACATTAAATTCGTGCGCAACAAAATTAAATTTGACAATGTCCATGCTTATCCATTTGTAATGAAATGTTAACTGAAAACAAAGTTATACAACGTCTCTCCATGTGCGAAATACAGGAAAGGCGAAGGAAATACCAGGCCATCAGAATCATCTCGAGCGAGGGATGAGAGTCTGCGTGATGAAGCTTGAAAAAAACACATTCGTTTCGATTGAATACAAACAGATATTGGTGCCATCAGTTATGGTTTCTTATTTTAACTGTTACAAAATTGTGATTATGGGTATCTTTCATCCACAAACAAAGTAAAAACATCGCTGATAAAAAACATCGGTTTCAATACATCAATGTTTTTATAGAAATATCGATTGTTTGAAAACATCGACATCGATGTCGCATCCCTACGCGCTTCTCATATAATCACTGACACAATTCGAAGAAAAACATTTCCTCGCTTCTCTCGGACGACAAATTCGATTCGTGCGTGAATCACCTGTTTCGCGCCCGTGTTGCGTGTACTGTTTTTTAACACGCCGAAAGCGAAACGCAATGCGTCAAGTAAAGCAATGTTGATTAAATATCACATAATCAAAAATAGTACCTTACAAAAGCTCCATTGTACAAAAGTAAATTAATGTCCAGAGCGCTGCGTACTGAGCCACTTCGCCCGGTAATATGATTCTTTATTATTTTTACAATAGTGTCATTTGTAAATAATAAACAAAGACGGCTTCAAGACGAACGACAATTTCGAATCTTGAGAGATGTTTCGCACACTGTGTAAAAATGGGTGTTGTGTGTGTGTGTTCCAGGAGGGCGCTGCGGACCGCGAGGGTTCGCCGGGCGAGGAAGGCGGCGGCGCCAGTGAGGGCGACGGCGACGGCGAGGGCGACGGCGAGGCGCGAGGCGGTTCCGACGGCGACAGCAGCGCTTCCAGCGGCGGCGAGCGCAAGATCGAGCGCGAGAGCGGAGCCCGCACGCCCCCCGACAGCCCCGCGGTGCGTGTGCGCATACGCGAGCAGGGGCTCCTTCCACGCAAGTCACAAGTGAATTCACTGTTAACTTGTGAGAGGCGAGGCAATCGCGTTTCACAATCATATTTGTAGTCATTAATAGTTACAAGTGAATGCCCAGTAGTTCACAAGCGAAATTCTACAAAAAACAAGTAAAGCGGCTGTCGACATTGGCCGGGAGCTTTGTGCTAGGTGCACACTGTTCTCTCCTGACATGAATGAAAGTGACTTTCACTTGGCTTAATAACGTATCGTGGGCCACAATAAATTGCACTGCGAGCTGTCTGTTGGACAGCCCTGCTCTAAGCAATACGCTCCCGAAAAATGCAGATAAAAATTGTTGTTTTTTACTTTCCCGTATACGTATGTATACACGGAGTGATATACGTAGTATAGGAAAAGTTATGTAATGCTGCGCGAAAAAATGACGAATTTTTGGCGGAAAAAATTCATTGCTGAGCCGTGATAACGAAAAAGTGGATAAAACCAATGGCTAAATTAAGAAAAAAAAATCCCCTAACACGTGGTATAGCCAGAATCCCTCTTTTGTGGGTCCTTGATACCGAAAAACTAATTGAAAGGAAAACGTCCGTCCGTCTGTAAACACTGCTAACGTCTAAACCATAGTACGATTTCTTCCAAAATCGATATTCCCCAGTCGATCTGGTTCTAGTCAAAGCTTTGAGATTTTGAAAAATATTCTTCAAAATTTGGGGGTACTTTACGTGAAGCCCCCCGGACATTTTCAAAATTTTCTCAAAAACGGCTCCAAATTTTTTCTTTGAATTTCTTGTATGAATAGAGTAAAATACACTTATTAAGGTGGCATTTGTCCGATAACTCTGAATTTTTGAAAATTGCAAGTTTAAAATTTTTTCGGCGTATTTTTGGGACTGCAAAATTGAAGATAGATATTTTTTCTTCAAATAAAATTTGTTCTGCATATTGAGTTCTTTCATAGAAGTCATGTAAATGTTTTTCAAAATTTTAGTAGTTTTCGTGCAATATTGCATGCAATATGTGCAATTTTAAAAAATTACAAAAACAAGATTTTCTCAAAAACCGCTCCAAATTTTTTCTTTAAACTTTTGTTAGGAATGGTGGTAAATATACTCTGTCAGATGACATAAACGCCATATTGCTCTATACGTTGGTTTTTTCACGTTTGTAATTTTTTTCGTTTCTCACTTCAATAATATTTACATTAACGGCGATTTTTTCACATTATTATATTTACGAGTACATGTGCTTTAAATAATGTCAAATAAAGTTTCTCGAAAACACAACCGTTTTATGTGAAAAGTACACCAAAATTTCGCATTTTCAGAAACGCTCAAACGCCATTTTTTCATGTATGGCTGCAAATTTTTTCTTCAAACTTTTGTAACGGATAGTGCTAATTACACTCTTTAATATGACGTAAAGTTATTTTGAGTTTTTTTTGTTTTCAAAAATTACATAAATGTAATTGTTTTGAAAGATCTCTCACATCTTTGATATGCACATTACCAGCAATTTGTAAAGCATTTTGTATATTTGTGAGTGTAAGTGCTTGAAATAACTTTAAACAAAGTATTTTGAAAACTCAAAACTTTTCTGTGAAAATGAGCTTCAAATTTCGCATTTTTAGTAGCGCTAAAACGCAATTTTCATTAAAACGGCACATAATTTTTAAAAGAAAATTGCAATTTAGGAGTTGGTTCTTGTGCTCTTTAATATTCTAAAATTAATATTTCCGTTCTACCAATAGGAAACCGAAAAATTAAGAAAATGACAAAAAATGTAGTTTGTGCGGTGATAAATGGTATCTGGGAAGAAAGAGTATGTGGCAATTCCGAATAGCTAGCGAAGACCCAAGGAAATAGAAAACTAATACGGGAAAGTCTGTGCCATACTATAGCACCATTAGTTTTTTCTTAAGTTCTTTTATAAGTAACTAACGGGAACCTCTCAGACGTTCTGCCTTTCATCTCCCTCTTTCTCCTTCCCTCTCTGTCTCTCACCGTCTCTCTTACCGTCTCTCTCTCCGTGTCCCTCTCCGTGTCTCTCCCCGTGTCTCTCCCCGTGTCTCTCTCAGTGTCTCTCTCCCCGTCTCTCTCCCCGTCTCTCTCCCCGTCTCTCTCCCCGTCTCTCTCTCCGTCTCCCTCCGTCTCTCTCTTCCTGTCTGTCCGACTCTGTCCCTGTCTCTCTCATTCACATTTAGTTGCAGGTTGTGCACATCTCTGAGCAGGTAGGATAATATCGAGAAACGCCGGACGAGCACAAATGTACTAAAATATTCAAGATCTTATCATGTAGTGTGTTCTCCAGAATGTTCAAGTAGATTACGGTGTGATAAACGATTCTTTTAAGCCTTCGGCCTCAATATTTTAGTTTATAGTGCCCTAGAACGCACGGTTTAGGAGTTATTTAAAGATATATATTTAAAAATGCTGTCGAGCGTTGCGGGTTGCTTTTGGCGTGAATATTTAGTTTTTTTTTCTACAGCGCCATCTAGTGGAGTTACAACAAAATTAACAGCACATAAACCTTCTGGGTGAAAAAACACGTAGATGTGCAGTCTTTCATGGATATCGGTCACAACGTGTCGGTGTTAACTCTTATACCAATATCCAATCAAATGTATATAAGCAGGGCTTGATACACACATGTATGTGTGTGTGTATTTGCAAATGAAAGCCTGAAAGTGTTGCCGTGGGTTGTGCAGGCGGCGGGAGGAGGAGCGGAGGAGCGCAAGCAGCCGCCGTCCATCATGGAGGTGGCGGCGGCGGAGGCGGCGGTGGCGGCGGCGGAAGCGGAGGCGGAGGGCGCCAAGGAGCGCGCGCTGCTGCAGCTGCACCTGCCCAACCGACAGCAACGCCGCCTGGCCGAGGCCCTGCGCAACGAGCAGAACCGGCTCCTGCACGACGCCGCCGCGCCGGTGAGTCCACCACGGTCGGGCCAGGGGTAGAGCCTCGTTCACAATGCAAACTTAAACGTAAACGTGACGTAGCCGCAAAACCTAGAAATGAGGTACTAAACGAGACCATTCACAATGCCTTGACGTAACCGTAGACGTAAGTCCGTAAACTCACAAGCTCCAAGCTTTTACAGTAAGTTTACGTCGGAATTCTACCGACAACCAATCAGAGAGCAGCATGGAAGTTCGATTTCAGATTGTGTTTAGGTAGTTTGTGGTTATGTCATTGTTATTGTATGTAGAAAACAAGTTTGCAAACGGTCTTGATGCATGGAATGAATTCAGTTAAAAAATTTGGACAATTTTTATGGTGACTTTAACTTGACACGTCGAATAAACTAATTGCGTTCTACGAATTACTCGTGAATTTGTTACAAGAGAATCCTTGTTATAAGATGAAGAAAATGTGAGCACTACCACAACAGCTAGTCGCATGTATATAAAGACAAATGTCGAAGAAAGAGCTAGAAACCTTGGTGGAAATATCTTTTCACCATTCTACAAACGAGTCAATCAAGTTTCAGTACGTTGAATTCTGATTGGTTCAGGCGAAACTTACATTCCAGCTTACGTTCGTCATTGTGAATCCTTGTTTTACGTGTAAATTTTGCGCCTAAGTTTACAGCATTGCGTTACGTTTAAGTTTGCATTGTGAATGAGGCCTAGAGTCCACGAAGTCTACAGGAAGGAGATTCAACTCCGGTGTTGGAAGCATGGTGGGGGTATGTACGAAAACGTCGGCAGCTACTTGAAAAATAATAAAACAAACTAGACTCCTTTTACTTCAGCAACATCACGCGTTGGGTGAAGGAACTTACGAAGGCGCCGGTCAGTGGCGTGATGGCGCATGTCGGCCTGTTGGCGTGCGGCACTGCTGGGGCGATCTTTGGGCGTTCCAAGACAATAAGATGGAAAAGAAGTGGTAACGGGGCAGTATTGTAGTGCTAGCTGACTTCGAACCGATTCGGGTTCATTGTTTTCTTCGTCTATAAGATTGTAAGGCAGTGAATTTCAGCTCTCTTGACAGGTCTTTACGCAGTTTGTGCTGTATTTATGTGAGAAATTTATAACAATTAATTTATTAATTATGATTATTATCATTATTGTTAAGGGCGTATCCCGTTAATAGTCGTAAATAAATATTTATTCCCGCGGAAACGCTTGGATTTACTGCCATTGGCTGCATTGACACGTTCCTTCGTGGTTCTTTCATTCGCCGCGTGATGTCGCTGAAGCATAAGGAGTCTAGTTATCTTTTATTTTTCAAGTAATTACCAACGTCAGTGCATACCCCCACCACCGGAGTTGAGCCTCCTTCCTGTAAACTACGTGGTACCCTAGATACAGATAGCGCAACCTCCCGCCATTTAATATCCACTCACCCGATAGCTCCGCCATGCAGCATTCAGAAGCTGAATGAAAATCGTAACAATTGGTGACGTTACGGACATATTTAAGATGATTAATATTGATTTGGGATAGATTCATAGTTCTCACCACTCAGAATATCCCACAGTTCTATTGGTCCTGACAACTGGATATAAAATGGCGGGATCGCTGGAACAATGAAATGCGCTACTCTGTGTATCTAGGGACTCTGGCCAGCCTCTTGCGCATCGTATCCGACTTCAGCCAATGAGCTTCAGGAACCAGTTTGCGCAACAATATTAAATACAGACAGTTACCAATATTATCACCTCGTTACAAGACATTGAAACAAAGTTATGAACAATTTCTTTTAAATTTTGCATCTTGTACACCTTATCCATGTTATTTTTCGCTGATTGCCGTAGAAAATTGTCATTTTGTACCCCTTTCAAAATGTTTCTCAAAACTACTCGCTCTCCATGCAACATGGCAGTCAGCGTCTGGCCTGATTTTTCAAACGGGGTGTCCATGTTGTGGTCATGTGTTTTGTGACGCAAACTGGTGGTGCGCAGAACAAGCAAAAATCAGTACGCCGGGTAACTCACCCCTGTATTTCCACCAAGGGCTGTTGCAACGACGTGGGTGAGCTGCTCCGCCCCACCGGGTTTTGCTCATTCTGCGCTGCACCAGATACCTCACGAACCACTGAACACAACTCGGGCACTTAGTACCCTAAGGAAAGATAACGACGTTTAACAGTTTTATCGACCATCGATCAAAACCACTGAAGTGTATGAGTTCCAGATAGCGAATTACTTTCCAGAAATACATTAAAGAAATGAAAAATAGAAGTCCAAGAACATAGAACATAGTAGAAATGAAAAACATGAAGATTATGTTGTGGTCACGTGGTTCGTGACGGAAACTGGTGGTGCGCAGAACGAGCAAAAATCGGTGCGCCGGAGGAGCCCACCCATGTGTTTCCACCATGGGCTGTTGCAACGACGTAGGTGAGTTACTCCGCCACACCGGTTTTTGCTCCTGTGCAGCACCAGATGCGTCACGAACGACGCGACGTGACCACAACACGGGCACTTGAATGCTAAAGAAAGATAACGGCTTGTAACAGTTTTATCGACCAGCGATCAAAACCGTTAGTGTATAACTGCCATATAGTGAATCACTTTCCACAAATGCATTAATGAGATGAAAAACATAGAAGTTCGCTGAATATGACATACACCGATTGTTTGTGAAAATTGCAACACAAAGAAGGAGACATACTGTTACAATGAAGTTTATAGCACCAGGGGATAGAGGAGGTCGTACACAGCGACGAACGGGTACAGGACCACACAATGTGACCACAGCGCAAGATGACCACCATCTTGACCGCATGGCCGTAACCGACAGAACGGCGTCCTCCACAGAGTTGGATCGACTCTGGAGCACTGCAACGTGTGTGGTCACGTCTACGTCGACGGTTCGATGTCGTCTGCTGGGGGTTGGCCTGGTAGCACGCATACCACTGTGTCGGATTCCTTTGTCGAGATACCACCAACACCTAAGTCAGCAATGGGCACGTGAATGTCTTCACTGGTGTTCTGAGCGGCAAAATGTGTTTTAGGAGTCCCGCTTCAATTTATGGCACAGCAGACTGGCACTCGCTTGCACGTTTTCACGTCGTTTGATGGCTCTACACACACTAGGTGTGGCGTAACACTGGCCTGAACTGTCACTCAAAAGAAGGCGCTGCTAGACCCACATGTACGCCATATCTATTCAAATTTAATAACTTCTTATGGATATACTATTCTACACATTACCAATTTTTAAGTGATTCCAACCATTCCTACTGGGTGTTGCAATTTTCACAAACAGCTGTGAAATCAGGCGCAAAAGCTCCCCGCAGCACGCATGCTGCGACTTACTTTACCATCGTTCATAACTAGGAAACGATGCATCCGAAAATCTTAAAATAAGTGTTCGTGTCCCGGTCGTGTTGGGTAATGTTTTCTATGCCACGCGCGTAATCTACAAAATTATATATTTTTACATTCTATTATGTCTTTGATTACCTCTCTTTATATCACGGGTGGGAAACGCTGAACGTTTGGTAGCAGTGAGATGCAATTTTCATTTTTAAAAAATTATTTAAAATGTGTGTGTTTTTTAGATTGCAAATGTTCTCGAATAAACTTTTCTGTTGCATTTTTGGGTTTTCCGTTCTTGTGGGTTCTCTAACTATTTAGAACTTCCTCATTTATTTATCTTTTTCTTCTTGGGCTCCCCTGGCTAGGCGTACATATTTTACACGATTCTGTGACAACATGCGGCTCACAAAATACTCCATATTCCAGAACCTTCAAAGACACATATTTTTCTAGAATTTTTCCAGAATATCGTAGAAAGAATCGGCTAAGCATTGTGCCAATGGATTTGTCTTATCAAGAGGTCACTTATGTTGGTGCGTAAACCACTCAAAACGATTTTAGTTTCTTAAAGACACAATAAAAATCATTTTAAGACAATTTTCTTAGTCTTTTGGATTAATCCGAGAAAAAAAATATCAGTCACCAGGAGAGCGAGATGTGTTCATTTGCACATCATTTAAGTGGTCTAATTGGGAGTGATGGACGCGGGCAGATTACTCGATAAGGATTGAGCTGAATTAGTATGTAAATATCGCGAAATCAAACGTTTTTTTAAGATTTTTACGAATAGGTACATTAGTATATAAAGTAATTATATTTTCTTGAAGTAATTTTCTTTTTCGTTATATGTTCGCAAATTTGAGATTTGCGAGAATCGCATATTCAATGCTGGCCTTGGAGGCTGTTTACTTCGTTATACCCTCTACGATCACTGAGAAATGACAATCCGGTTTTATGCCACTGTATAGTCATGAATATTTATTACTTTCCCTGTAAAAACTATCCAGCAACTATTTATTATTTTTTCCTGTAAAACCTCTTAACTGTACGTGTATATTGATATCCGCTTTTCGACAGTCAGCTGAATCCAGAAAAGAGTATAGGTGGCAACCTGTCGCCCCGAACAGTGAACTATCGCTGTTCCTCCGGGTTAGTCGTTTTAAACCAGCGTTAAAAAGGATTCGACTATTACGTGCGAATTCTGAATATTTGGCACTGGTTTTAGTCGTGGAAACATGTGCTGCAATGCTCTTTAGGAAATCCCAGTCGTTGAATGGATGGTTTATTGTGCTTAAACCATTCTGTAGATTTACTATGACCAATTGTTTCAGTGCAACTACCACGAAAAGACATGCTAGGTGAGTTTCCTCGCTCTGACATTTTTAACTGCAGATAACAAGTCTTCCTTCACACCAGAAAAATACTACCAGAATCAAGGCTATAAAGTTCAACGCTATTCAAGAATCAAGGCTATAAGTTTTGGTTGCAATTGAATGTGAGATGGTATCATAATTCGTCGGTGCTTGAAGAGAAATGTGCAACACTCTTTTCATGGTTTACATTTCTACTCGACAAAATGTATTTTTGTTTATAATTAATTTGCTATTGCGTCCAACCTTTAATTCCTATTATACTTTCTAACTTGTTGCCTTCGAGGTTCAAATGAAACCGCGACAGGCTACAAGTTCAGACAACCCGATTTCTCGTAACCAGTGTTCCGTGTGGCCTCTTCCATTCTGTTCTTCAATTGGGCGATTTTAAATGAGGGATCGTGGCAAACCGAAAAGAAACTTCATCTGAATCCTGTCAATAGCAAGATTTGCAATATTGTAAAGATTCGAAAGAATTATAATACTTTAGATACGGAACTATCTATAGTACGATTTTTATAATATCGCACGGCATTTCGCGTCTTTCTCAGTCGTGCCGGTAATGTCGCATGATTGCAAGCACTGCTTGATACGATAGCGATCATGCGATGTCTAGCGGCACGACTGAGAAAGACCCGAAATACCGTGACTTATTCCGTCGTGAAGACAGGCTTTGGGCAAAGTTACCAAAATTGCACTAAACATCAAAGGTTTCACAAGGGTTAGTAATGCAATTGAGTAATGGACAGTGTGTGGCGAGGCACGGGACCCCCACTCGGGCAGATGCTTATACGTCACCCGTCCCCCGCTGCCACTGCAGTGCCTCTGGCCGGGAGGTCCTAGGTTCCACTCCCAACGGTGGCAGGATTTTTCGACACTAGCTTACTAGCTGGGTTAAATTGAAAATGTATTTTCTCGGCAGTCCTCACGTTGTCTTACCAGCGAGGAAAGATCTTCAGGTTAAAATGGCAATTTTTTCGATTTTTGCTTTTCTGTACACAGCTGCATGGAAATTTTCACCACCTGCACTGTCTTAAAGTTAAGCATAGACATATCACAAACTTTCTCGTTTTATTTGCCACGGTTACGTAAAATGGCTCTTACATTGCAAGTTATGTACTTCTGATGTTTATGCTATCGTGTTCTATATTTCGGTTTTTCTTTCTTGGCGCACGGGGATGTGTCAGTAAAATGGAATATCTCACGGTATTTCGCGTCGTTCTCCGTTGAGCCGCCAGGAATCGCATGATCGCCAGCACTGCTCGATACAGTCGCGATCATGCGGCTCCTAGCGGCACAATCGAGAACGACGCGAAATACCGTGAGATATTCCATTTTATTGACACACCCCCGTGCGCCAAGAAAGAAAAACTGAAGTATAGACTCCCTAAGCTAAACTTCTTGAAAAGCTGAACGTGCTGATTTTCTGTAATCTTCAAAAAGTCACTTTTTAATTTATATTGACTAATATTTTTGTACTTGGCCAATAATATGCATAGCAACGCTGAATCTATTTATCTGAATAGCATTCAAGAGTATTTGCGTTGCCTTTCCCAAAACTCTCCTTACTCTCCATCAGCTTTATAAACTTTTGTCCTTGCACTCATTAATAAACAAGGTATTCAAACTTTTCTTACGCTACCCCACAAAATTTAGATTTCTTGAACATACTTTAGGTTTTCTGCAGTAATATTTATATAGTCTTTTTTTCAAATCAAAAACGTATATTTTTCTCATGTCGTCTTTTCTTCGGTCCACTAATAGTTGAAATGAAATGACGTTTACAGAATATTATAGAAGAGCAAAAACCCTTTTCATAAGGATGTTTTCGGAAAACAATTTATAGCCGTTTTTGAGAAAATCCTTTCAGAGTTTCTTAATACGCGACCTTTTGAGTGATTTATTCATTGATTTGTGATTTGAGGGGCATCAACTGCTAAAGTCGTGTGTTCCATAAGTGTGGTGTATTTTCTATCGCGGGAGATAGCCCCGCTGGATGGCAAGATCCAATGTCGACCTACACCTCAGAGCGGGGTTTTCCCAAACCAAGTATCTCCCACCGGCGGGCCACTGCCCCAGTCGGGACAAGTTCTAAGCTCCCGGCTGGTCTCCTGGGGTAGTGTAGTGTATAGAAGAGTAAATGTGTGTGTAAGGGGTGGGGATAGTACAAGGAAGAGGAAGGAAAGTTTGCGCGCGGTCCATGGCCCGTTTGTTAGGACACTGCTACGCCATTCGCGTGGTGTTGATCGGAGAAACCACGGAAAACTACCGATCAGAGCAGCGAGCCGCTAGAATTCTCCTCCAGACAGCGACTGAATTCTGACAAGCTAGTGTCGAAACTCCTGCCGCCGTCGAGATTCGAACCTAGCACCTCCCGGTCAGAGGGACTGCAGCAGTGGCATCTCCTGACTAGTAAATGTGGGGATGCGATCATGATATTACAGGTTGATGGCATAATTTCACATATTTAAAGTCTGCGTCGTTCTATTTTACTCTAAAGTATTTTAGAAGTTTATTTTGCATTATTAGATACCTACTGAATCTCCCTTGAAAATCACCAATTTCTCACTATATGCACTAACTTACATGCATAAAACAATAAAAAAATAAATAAACCATAAAAAGTACATACCTAATTTTTGAACTCGAAATCGATTCGCGTTGTCTTGGTTGTCAGTCACTAATTACCTTAAGTTTTTCAGAATAGGAGAAAGAACTAATCGGAATTTGAAGAATCCTGTCTATAGAACGTTTCACGTTTTCTGTCACAAGTAACTCATACACTGCCATAAATGTACTGGATGAGCTCGCCATGTCGCGTCCTTTCACACACACACACGTTTTATTCTTTCACGTTACAATTTCGAATTCACGATTCTCTTTAACGCATCAATAGTTAGACAAAGTAGTCTATTTAACGCACATGAAACAGCATTTACGCTACAACGAAGGACACACAAGACGAACAAAATAACGTCCCACCGTTTCGACTTCACGGACTGTCCCTACCTACTATTTTCTTACATGAAGGCACTGATCTTGTTTTGTCATGCCTGCTAACCCATATCGACTTACCCACCTGTACTGAATCAGGTTGAAATGTACTTTAGCATATACTGCGATTTTCGTAACTTTGTCCCTGACAGGAATCAGTTGTTTCGCTGCCATCCAATCAGGAACTTATATTTCGCGACAGTGACATCCCCATGAAGACGTTCAAGCTCCCGATTGGATGAAACCGTGAACAGCTGATTTCTGTCGGAGACAATGTTACGAAAATCGCAGTATAGTTGGCAGACTTGCATGAGTCGTGAAGAAAGTCGTGCCGTCTGCCCCCCGCGCCCCGCTTCAGGGCCCACAATCGCGGCACGTGACGTGTGTGATTCTCAGGCGTACTGCCGAATTACGACTGCATCAGAGGAGGGGTATGGAAGGTTCTTGGGAGGGGATACAGAAACGCCAATGAGAACTCAGAAGCCTGAGATTTGAGAGGCCTGGTCACATCATCGGCCGTCGAAACCACACTGCTTGCAAACAGCGCATGACCGTGAGTTCAATGACCTCGCCAACGTAGCGATGTCGTTCAAGGGATGCTTCTCGTCCCATCACATCCAACGAAGGAAATACCGCCTATTGGACAGAGCACGTAAATGGTGAGAGGGAATAGAGAAACAGAGGGAGATGCTTACGGAAGAAAGTAAATTACTTTACTGAAAAGAGTTTAAATTAATGAAAAACTAGGGGATGCAACACATCACTCACATACTTTGAGCCTACTGCAGTGACCACACTTGACTGGACTGCAGTGACCTCACTTGACGCCGTGAGCCACCTAAGCCAGTTCGCGCGCCATTTTGAGCTCGCTTACTACATTCGAAAACTGGAATTTTCTAACATTTCGTTAGAGATCATTTGAAGCTTGTGTACACAAAAATGCGTAGAAGGATAAAATACACATATAATAAAAATAATGAAATGCGAGATGATCGAAAGAAATGACATTATTTAATGTTTGAAATCTAAAAATCTTCTTCTTCTTCTGTCAGCTCTCCGGCACTTATAGTTTTGCCATGACTTCTTTTATTATGGCAACCCAGTCTCTTCGGTCTTCTGCTTTTCTTCTCCATTTTTTCACTCTTAGGGTCCTCAGATCTTCCACCTCATCGTTCCATCTTAACCTCGACCTGCCTCTACTCTTCCTACCAGCCTTGCTCCCTACATATATCTTCTTTGTTGCCCTCTCTTCCTTCATTCTTATTACATGTCCAATCCATTCCAACCTTCTTATCTTGATGCAGGTAACTATCTTAGGTGTTTTATATAGTTCGTCCAACTCTGCATTTGTTCTACTCTTCCAGATTTCATTTTCTTTAACCGGTCCAAATGTTCTACTTATTATTTTCCTTTCTCATATTGCCAGGTTATTTTCCATTTTCTTCATGAGGGTCCAAGTTTCAGAAGCATACTACTGGTTTAATGACAGTATTGTACAATTTTAATTTAGCGGCCTTTGAGATCCTTCTTGTCTTAAAAATGTTGTAGAGGCTGCCATAACATCTGCTACCCGCCATTATTCTCCTTTTAATATCCTTTTCTACTTCATTATTTTCAGTAATATAGGAAACCAAATTCTCTGTGGCATTCACCCATTCTACATTTATCCCATCTAAATTGACATATTTTCATTTATGATAACTTATTCAAAATGTTCTCTTGTATTTTCTTTTGCCCTCATTTATTACCAATCCCATTTCTTTTGCTCCTTCTGTTAATTGGTGTAATGTAATTTTCATGTCTGTAATTGTTCTACTTATTATCACTACATCATCAGCATATGCCATTATTTGTACAACTCTGTTTATAATTGTTCCCTTTGGATTTATGTCTATATTTCTTATTACTTTTTCCAGGCATATGTTTAATAACATAGTAGATAACTCATCTCCCTGCTTTAGTCCACACTACATTGTAAATTCTGCCGATATGTTTCCTTGGAATTTAACCACATTCCTAGTACTTGTAGAGTCATTTGTATTAATATTACTAATTTGAATGATTTACCAAACTCATATAGTACCTTTATCATTTCCTTTCTATTTACATTGTCATATGCTTGCTTGAAATCTATATATAGTTGGTGAATCTCTAGATTTTGCTCATATGCTTTCTCCAATATTTGTCTGAGGCTGAAAATTTGTTCCGTAGTACTTCTTCCTTTCCTCAAACCACTTTGATAATCACCTACAATTTGATCATAGTATAATCTTATTTTAGTGGCTAGAATTGCTGAGAATATTTTATAAACCGTACTCAGTAACGCTGTACTTCTGTAGTTCTTACATGAGATGATCGAAAGAAATGACATTATTTAATTTTTGAAAGCTAAAATTATGTAATCAAAATGGCGCTGATGTCTTGATTTTATGCATTTTTCTCTGTCTGTCCAAAACATTTAAAGAAAAATATTGGAGTGGTTTTTGAGAAAGACTTAATTAAGTTATATATGGAAAATGATCCCTTGACTCAACATTATGGAAAAACTATTAACATGAAACGATTTCAAAATCTATTGAAACAGCTAAAAATATTGAAATATATGATATAGAAAACTAAATTGCAAGAAGAGAAATCTTTAGGATCAGTAATGGTAGAGAAAAAAAACCTTTTTGTAATTTTTGAAAATTCAGATGTTTTTATGATAATTTGTCTTTAAGTATAATTATGAATAGCCTGTCCTCTATTGTAGTGAAAAAATTGTAATAAATATGTGGAGCAATTTTTGAGAAAAGTTTGAAAATATCCCAAAGGCTTCATTTGAAGTTCCTCCAAAAATTAAAATATTTTCAATATCTTTCTATGGCACAAACAGACCATAATCCACAAGAGTTTAAAAGCTTCTAATCTATATGAGTTCTTAATTACATCCATTCACCATACTCAAAACCATTGTTTTCATCTCAAGGATCCTCAAAATGAATTTCACCACCAAAATCTCACCCTCAAATTTTTGGTCTGAATCCAATCGGGCGATCATTCAGGGTGGGTGGGGTGTATCATAGATTTTTGTTAAATTATGAACATATTATATTGTATATTATTTTGTAGTATATATAATATATTATATATTATTGTTTAAATAATTTAAAAAATAATTTTAATATAAATAAATATTTAAATCAATTGTGTCATATAAAAGAAGGTAAAAAACAAAAACCCTAGGCCTTTTGGGGTGGGCCATGATCCCCATGGCCTCCTCCTGAATCCGCCACTGAATCCAATAGGCTTACTTTTCCTTTACTGTATTACCTACAGCCAAAGAAAAGCATCTAATGAGAAGGTAAAGGAGAATGTAAAACTCAAGAGGGGTAGGAACTGAGTTATTGCTGTTCCACCATTATATAGGCTAAACGTTGTAGGTAACTGAAATGCAGTGGTAGGACAAGGAGCAGATAAAGAAGACAAAGAAAATTTGATCAGTTTGTATCTACGTGGCCGGTTTGAGTATGTCATATACACAGAGAGGTTATACATAGCTAGAGACGCACCCTTGGTGCTCGCCTATAGTATTAACTTCAAGAGGTGTTTGGCTGGTTTAGGCACTGAGGTAACACCATCCAAATCTTCTGGAGACTTACACTATGTTGGAGGCCTTCTGCACTTTCATGTTGTTCTATCTATATCTCCTGTAGCTCATTTCAATGGTTCTAAATTCCTTATGAACAGCCAGCAAGACATTTCACCAAAAAACACAAAATATTTATAATATTGAAAGAAAACAACAACAACAAATAATTCATCTCATTAAATTACTTTGATCTGTGGCATAATGGTAAAAAAAACTTTCAAGGATATTAATCCCTTGAACCCTTGTCATTGCTGGTGTTTATTCATCTTGTATCAATACCACTCTGGATCTTCAATGAGTAAAATAGAGAAATAGCTGCTGCCTAATTTGCAGGTGCTGGTTACGGTCTTTGAGGAAGAGCCGGAGGATGATGCTGAAGTAATAGTCTGTCGCAGTATGACCGAGTCCTTCACATCGACTGTCTCCACCCCTGACACTGTTGTGTGCCCTTCAACAGCGAGCTCTGCACTCCCAAACAGCACTCCAAAAAGGACAATGCAGTCTCAACAAGCCACACAGGTCAGAAGTCTGTAATTATTAATTGAAATGAATTATGCCGAATAGTGAAAAATATTCAGAATTTTATCTTCCTACTTTCAAAATGAAATATTCCTTTGTGGGTGGCTTTTTTGACTTTCAATCATAAATATGTTGCTTCCTATTAGTTAAATATCTTCATTAAATCCATATTCAGCATGTTTTATCCATTTGATGATTGTACAATCATCCGTTATGATTTCCCAATTTCGAGATCCTAGATGTTTAAATAATTTGTCAAACACTTAGGTTTCTCCAATTTTCTCAGGCGTCTCCAGATGCAGCTGTTAGTCCATTCCATGAGCGCACTTCTTCCAAAGATGTGATTGAGGAGCTTAATCGGATGATTCGTAAGGGAGAGGATGCAATAGCAGGGTCGAATAGTGCGCCAGATGGAGATACCTCGGAATGTCTAGATGTTGCCTGCTGCTGTCCAACTGGTTGGGTGCACGTGGAACGTGACATTGATTTCACAGATCCCAAGGTGTGTTTGTTTTCTTCACCCATCATTAATGAATATATAATTTTTGACTTTTCAGTATTATGTGTGACTTAGTGTCATTGTAAAGCCACTATGTCAAATGTTAAAAAATTGTTCACAATAATCTTGTTTCATATTATGTTAAATTGTATTTGACCCTGCACATTTTTATGATATTTTACCAACATTTCATGCAGGGATGTAAATTCTAATTATTAATTGACAAAATGATACAATTAATTAAATTATTAATCGTACCATAGTAAAAAATAAAGAAAAATATCAGAACAGAAATGGACTCATCTTTATGATCTGTCCTACGATTTAGAAGTGTAATACAGAATTTGTTTGAGAGCATTTCTGACCCCAAATGCAAAGAACTCAAATTATCTACAGCCAAGAAAACTTTACAATACACACAAAACCTGAACACAAAGTATACCTAAAAGAAGAAGTTTGAGTGAGAGTTTCCAGAGTGCTGCAAATCTTTAATAGGGGATCATTCCATTTTAAATAGTCCAAAATTAAATAAGTTGGACATCTCACCATCTCAGAAAAAACACATACTTTGTGTAGAAATTCCCTTATGATTTGGTTGTTCAAATCCATTTTTTATTTATTATTATTATTGTTGATAGTTCACAAAAACGTGGCCATTTTGGTCGTACATGCCATTTTTCGTGTTTGTAAACATTCACGGTTGTGTAAATTACTCAGCACTAGTTTGTAGCTTTTTAAACTAAGATGTAATGCATTTAAAAATGCAAAATGCAAAAATGAAAGGAAAAAAAGAAGAAAAAAAGAAAAAAGAAAAGAAAAAAAGAAAAGAAAAAAAACACACAGTACAGAGAAACTAAAGTAAAGAAAGTAAAAACACAGTAAAGAGAAAGTATTATGATACTGGGAGGAAAAAACAGCAACTTTTTTGTCAGAAAATCTCCTTTTACAAGGTCCTGGTAATGAAAAAGTGGATAAATCTTGCTCCTACTTGTAATAATCACTTCCTCTAACACATTGTGCAGTCAGAGTGGTTGAAGCATAATTTTGCAAATTGTCAATTTTGCAAATTCAAATCTTCAACACTTGTTTTGCTAGAATCTCTTAGGAATTATCATGTTGCAATACAACAAATAAACAATGCTACACAGCACTTTTAAATTCTCAGAATAATTTCTCATTTTGGGCCAGCATTACTGGATGTATGGAACAGAGTTTGTATTGTTGAATTGGTGTTGATGTATTATTTTTAAATGCAATGAATGTTGGCAGCTAATGCACCATTAAGATTTTAGAACTAGAGTTGTGGTCATCCAAGCCCCTACTGATTGTTTCAACCCAGGGCTCTGGTTGAAGTGAATCATTCAGTACCAGTATGTAAAACAAAAACAAGGGAGTTCAAATGAAATATCCAAATATTGTGTGTGCATATTCTAATTGAACACATGTTGATCACGTTGCTGTTTTAATGAGACTGTTGTCATATGCAATATATTGCAATATGTAAAGTATCTTAGCAGTGAAATAGTGAAATAAAATCACCAGCAAAGAATTTTTTTTTTACTAGAAAATAAAATATTTTATGTTGTTAACAACAAAATGAATGGTGGTTTAATTAAAATTAACCTTTTGCACTCCTATCTCATTATGATGGCTCAATGACTATATAAGGACTAGACAAACTAAAAACCCAAGTTTGATTTCTGGTTCATTTTCCAAAAATTTGGTGTGAAAGAAACCTCACACCCCACAAGGTGGTGACAATTCTTTGAACAATTTAATTATTAAAATACATTTGTTACTCAGTAACAAGGCCACAACTTGGTATTCTTTACGTCTGTGGAACATATTTCTGAGGGTAAACGCATCCAAAAAGTTGACAAAGAGGTGACAATTACATAATTATGTTTATTGTTACATTATTTCCATTTGTAAGTCTATTAACTGGTTAGGAATGGGGTGATATGAACCAAAACTTGTTCTCATTGTTTCTTTACCAAAATGTCTCTTCTTTTGTGATCCAAATGTTAGAAATGGCGCAAGCATTAATGTCATGCGCAAGTGGGATTTAAATATAGAGCTAACGGGAATGCAGAACCATAAGATTTAGAATTACTGAGAGTTAATGACAGTTGTAATAGACTAAGACTCATTCTATAATACATAAAAAAACATTCAAATTATAGTTTCTATTTTAATTATCATTAATTTTATCATACAACACAAGTAAAATAAATACAAATTGTTTTACTGTTCTATAATTTATTTTGACTTCTTGTATTTACTAGGGGTGTTGTCGCAAGCATTATTAATTATTAAGTGGGGGTTCAAATGTGCATTATGAGTGTGTTACAAGGGGGAGAGGGAGGTATTGAAAATACTCTAAATTTGTGTTATGTAATTTATGGACGGCCCTTAACAAGTGCTGTGGTGAATTTCGCAGGCACGAGCCAATCTTCTTGATGTGATGCTGGCGTCGAGTGGGAGCTCTGGCAACAGCAGTGGCAGCAGCACCGGAGGTGGAAGTGGCAGCAACAGCAGCAGCAGTGAGAGCGGAGAGGAGCCTGCCGACTACCAGCATTTGCACCGGCTACACAGGTTCCGCCGCCAGAAAAAAGGTTCTTATCGACTTCTATTTACGTCAGTTCCATTTGTTTCTCCATGAATTCTCATCAGTAAAATAATTTTAATTCTTAACTTCTGACTCAATTGTTTGTCATTTGGAAATAAAATTATATATCTATATTTGTTATAAACTATTATCCTTTCACACAGTCTTAGCAACATACTATTTTCCTTTTCTCTAAGATGCTATATTTGCTAGATGCTAAGATGCTAATTGAACTTTTTATCCCCAGCATAAGAATATTATTGTAATAAGTAATAGAAATTTAATGAGTTAAGTTTTTTCTTACCAATAAGAGAACCTTGATTAATTGAGAGCTTGAGAGATATCGATGAGATTTCTTTAAAGCCATATATGTTTTAGATTCCTTGTGTAATATGTTTTAGAATTCATGTGCACTTGAAGCAAAATTCACTACCATTTTTGCTTAACCTAAGTTACTGTAGGTATTGTATTTAGAAATTAAAGGATTGGTGGCAGTCATGTTTTTTACAGCTTCAGCGACCAGAGAGCAACTCGGTGTGCTGCGATACCCAGCCTCAGCTCCCCGACCTTCAATTTTGGGGCGAGATGATTTTTACGTTCGTTATGGTGATAAGGAACGAGAAGCTGTGGCTAGTTTTGACTTTTTAGAAGATTTAAGTACAACATCTGTGAGCGGAGCTTCCTCGTGTGACACCTTGGGCTCACACAACCGACCTCCCATGACCCCAGTCACTGCCCCCAGCCCCACGCAACCCAGCACCGCAACTTCCCCTGGCAGCCCAGAAGACTGTCATTCAAGGTGCAGTGGGCTTTCGAGGTCCCATGACTCTGTCACTGGGACCACAAGAAATTATTTCAGTAGCGGCATTGAGACTGGACAATTGTGAGCTACCAAAGTTTTAGAGGTAAGTGACAGCAGTTGCCTGAGATTTAAAAATCATAAAATGGGGTTTTGTGTATATTAGTATTCTTTTTAGGTTTCTGTCTATTCTTCAAAAGCACAATATATGTAAAATAAAATACCATTATGAATACTGTTATAATATACGAATTGAAATGAACCAGAACTTCTAAATCAACTAAATTTCTACTTTAAAAATACATTTGTAGGAAACATTGCGTTAATCTTTTATTCCTATCACAGGGTGGCCCCTCAATTCCTGAATTTTCCCATTCCCTAACTTTACCTGATTTTCCAAACAATTTTCTTTTAAAGTTTCACTGATAAAATTTGCAGAATATTTCACACTATTGAAAGAAAATATTAAAGCAAGCTTGAAACTATTTTGTAAAAACTCTGGTTTCACCATAATAAAGTATGAATTAATACAAACTTAACCAATAGAAATTGAGAAAAAATAATGCAATACTATTTTTTTTAGGAATAATATATACCTAGTTTTATAACCATCTCAAAATTGTTGCTGACTTCTTACGATTCTTCCATAAATTCCCTTGATGTTTCCCTGACTTTTCCAAAGCAATGAAATTTCCTGATTTTTCCCAGTTTTAAATGTTTTCCAGAAAATGGGCACCCTGTTATAATGTAAGTAAAATTGAAATAATTCAAAAATATAAAGCTAATTTTATTGGAAAAGGGGTCAATATTGATTGTAAGATATCATGAAAAAACTCATAAAAATTTATCTGAAAAATTCAGTTGATTTTTTAAAAAATGTCTTATTAATACACATTTTAATTAATGTATTGTAATGATCATACATGTATCATCATAACAATACATGTAATGCTAACAAATGTAGTATTAAGATTTTTATAATAATTTCAACTTTTAAACTGTGTAAAATATATGCATTTTTGTTACAATTTTTTGTGAGAATTTTAATTACTGTTTTTATTTATTTATTTATTTTTGAGATATGCTTTGTTAACTCAACTGAATGTTATATTGCAGGTCTTAGGAACCATGTGGTAATACTATTGGTGGAGATGAATCATTTACTTTCTTTAGTTATATCAACAAGCTGCCCTTGTGATGCCAGCCAATGATGTCTTGCTCAATGAATATTCTGCTTGCTGTAATGTGGGCACACTCTGATACAGCCTACTTAATGCCAAATTTCAGACAGTACTGTTATACACAGTTTTATGTAATGACTAAGTAAGCTATCTGTATTATTACACCAAAAAACACAGGGCCACAAAAATGCACGAGTTTTCTTTCTTTCTTTTCATTTTGCTATAATTTCAATTATATTCAAATAATTCTGAATATAATGTAGAGCTGGTATTGCAGAGGCAAACTAGGCCTAATTATTATTTCTCCAAATGTCATGAAGTGTGCAGGTTGTATTCAAAAAGGGAAAAATTAGGAGTTCAATTTTTGGAAATGATCCACAAGAAGATTCAATTGGATTATAGTGAATTCCTAGGCATTTCTTGCCTCTATCCCTTGTTCCTTACTCTTCCTTTTCCATGTTCTGAAAAATGAATTTATCAATGAGCTGATATATTATGGATTTCATCAGGTCAGGGAACTTAAAATGAATATATTTATATTTTACGTTCCAGAATTTCTTAATCAGATATATTCTTGAAATATGTGAAATGTAATTAAGATAAGAAAATGACTTTAATTTTACAAACAAAATATATTAACTTCTTGGTTTGGAAGCGTTAAATATTGGCTGTGCAATTGGGAAAATTTCAACTTTTTACTTGCTTACATTATTAACAATCACTTTTATATAATATTTCCCTCTATTTACTGGTGAGTTAGAGTTGTGTAGGAAAACATTGTATTTTCTCACAGTATTGAGATTGAATATAGAATAAGAATCTCTCGGATTCTTTTGTAACTCAGTTGTTTAGAACATTTGTATGAATAATAATTATAGAATATATTAAAATTATATATATACAATTTAAAGACCAAAAAAGTTGTCTTTAAATAGATAATAATTTAAGATTATTTCCACTAGAATAATTTCATAAATTTAAAAGTCCCGTGGCATAGTATCGTAAAATATCAGGAAAACTTATGGAGAATAGTGGCCCTCATGTCACAGTCCCAGTGTTTGTAGGCTAGGCCTAAGTGCAATTTCTTTGTCTGTGTTTCCGACACTCAACAGAGGAAGGACACAGTGCATGTATTTTGTATTGTACATAGTTTGTATATTGCAATGAAGAGCAGGGATTCAGCATTGCTGTCTAGTTAAATTTTGATTTTACCTTTAAGTCCTGATGTTAATTATCAAATTATGATTTGTTTGGCCTGGTTTTTCATCTATATCTCTGATGATCCGTAATTACTTGTAGTTGTATCATTTGTTATTTATTATTTCATTGCAAATATTGTATTGTATACTCTCTGAACCTAGAAGTTCATGTTATATCTTAAAAACTGTCATTTGACATGTTTCAACACACAAAAGGACATGAATCTTGGAACATAATAAATTGTCACCTGTGATGCTTCGAATAAGATTCAATTTATGTATTGAACACACAGCATTGTGTACCTATATTGTCAAATATAATGTCCAAAAATATTTAAAAGTGCTTTTATTTTGCATGAAACATATACATGCTCTCTGAATTGGGTAGTTGCAGTTTAGCATATGATACTCTTTGAAGGCAACCTCAGTTGCTTTCAAAGAGGACTCCATATGAATTGGTCAATCATCAATAGTAATATAAATTGTTATATTTTCTATTGAATCTCTCACGATTAGAGAAAAAGGCATAGTTGAATTCCCCTGTATTGTGCAGTTGTCCACTTCCCTTGCAAAGCCTTCTGATAGTCACCAAAGAAATCAATTAATATTTAGTATGTTTATTTTGGTACCTTACAAAATGCAGTTGTATCCATTTCCAACCATATTCAAATGTACGCTCAAGAAAATTAATTTGTTTTGAACCTATTGTAATAAAAAAGTAAAATCTGTAAAACCTAGGTGACAGATGAGGGATAAACATAATCGTGCACATTTTCTTCAGTTCCAGAATTCCAACCCACCTTTTTACTTTGAATTATGATCAATAGAGATACGACATAGCACTGTTAGCAAACATTTGAAAAGTAGAACTAACAAACACAATAGTTTCCTATAAAGAAGGATTTAAGTAATTTATTATCTCAATATATTGTATGCTGAAGCCTCTTTGCTAGGTCAGTAGAAGGCTTTATTATTTTATATTTAACCCTCAATAGGTGTGGTTAGTTTTTGTTACATAACCGGCATCGTGGTGACATTTTGACCCCAGGCCCCTTTTTTTTCCTTTTTTTTTCTTCTTCCTTTTTTTTCTTTCCATTTCCTTATGAAATTTGTAATGCAATTTGAACTATTTCTGTTTAGTCACATTTTTATAGGATTTTCAAAATTATTTAGGTAAGATAATTCGTATTTAATATTTTTTTACTGAACTGAATAATAATTAACTTTTTTGTGACATTTCTTGTAAGTACTCATAAATAAAACTATTTTTTCCCATAAAATTTTAATGCCTTATTGGTTTTGTATTATCAATTTCTGATACACATATTTAACAATAAAATATCAATATTATTACAAAAATAGACTTATAGTCACTCCTTTCAAACGTGTGCCTGACATTCATGACACATTGCGCGGCAACATGCATAACAATTTTCTTTTTCGGTCATTTTTTTACACCCTATATTGCTAACCATTTCATTTTCCTGGTTTCTTGTGAATTACATTTGGCACCAGCAATAGATAAAGAGATGGTTCCACAAAGTTCTCTAGGTAGTTGCACATTCAGGAGTCTGACGTTCATATGAGGTTCGGCTTAGGTGACATGCCAGCATCTTCAAGAATCCTTCCCGTCACAGTCATTCCCGTTTTGTATGTCTTCAGTGTCATTATAATCATTCTCCACTTCTAACCATTTAGAGATAGCAATATCATGGTCCACATCAGCCCAAAATACAGTCTTCAATGAAGACTCCATCGCAAACAGTTGTGTAACTGGTGTGGTAGTGCCGCTGTGACCCCAACAAATATTTTCACTCATGCCACTTCAAAACAACTGCACGAAATTCAACAATACTTCTCAAATCAAATGATAAAGATGTTATTTGAAGGTAAACAACATTCCAACATTCTCATTTGAAAAATATAAAGAATATTCAACTTTGAAATTCAAGTGGGGTCAAAATGGCAGCCAGTTGAGGGTTAAAGATGCAAATGAACAAACAGAATCCGAAAACAATAAATGAATTTTTTGAGTTTGATACAAAGAGATGAGATGAATTAATGAATGATACACATTTACCAACAACGCTTACAATCTTCAGAATTATAACTGAAAAGGGTGCTTTTAACAAATATTTTCCCCAAAACAATTAATTAAATCACTTGCATGTTTGAATCTCTTGTATTGAGTCTTTTAGTCAAGCTTCATTTCACTTACGACTTAGGTATTCTTCAAGATTCATAGATATTATTTGTAACCAGACACTTCACAACAGCAAAAATTGAATAGTAGAATAAGCTTTGAATCCAGAATATAATTAGTGTCTTTTACTTGATTCCTTCTTTATAGGAAGATACTGTATATTAAATTAATTTTCTTGAGCACAATATTCTCTTATGAGATATATAATTAATTTGGCTAATATGTACAACAATAATAATGACACAATAGTAGCAAACCAAACAATTTACTGATTTCATCCAGAAACCATGCAAATTGTACATCCATTTCGCATACAGGAATGCTGCAAATATTCACATACAGTGAAAACTTGATTTAACAACAATGAAGAAAATTCATTAATTTTACAAGAATTTATCATAATGGGAACATGTCAGAACCTTAGTTTAGATTTTAAAAGTAAATCTTGTGAATGTTGCATTAGAATAATTGTAATATCAATCCTAATTACCTTGTGGCCAGAGGCGTATCTAGGTATTCTGGCGCCCATGGCAAGCATAAAATTTGCGCTCCCTGTCAGGATAGTTCAAATTAGGGTTATTGTTATTTGTTTTAGCGGGTATATTCTAAATAGCGCCCTTTGTGAGTGGCGCCCATGGCACGTGCCATGTCTGCCTACCATAGATACGCCTCTACTTGTGGCACTTCCAAAATTACAAATTTAATTCACATAATCACAGAGCTTAAATAAATAATGCTCCCATGGTGTTAATTTTAATTAGTGATAACATCAATTAATTTGAAGATTTAAAATATATCAAATTTCTTTTTGGGAAATTTACATTTTTATGTTACTTGCAAGTCTAATTGAAACCTGGAAACAATCAATTTTCATTCAAAAAAGCAGTAAAATAATGAGGGATCATCTTGAATCCACTGAAAACTCTACATTAATTTTTAAAATGGAACATAGAGAAAGGACAAAAGAATGTTAATATCCATGAGAAGAATGGTCCCTGTAGATAGCCAACAGTTGTACAATTCTCTTCAATTACTGAGTAAAGGTACGAGAGATTTCCTTAATTAAAATAGCCCAGCTATAGGAAAGATTAATATTTGATGAAATACATTGCAAAAGCATCAAAACATTCAAACAACAAACATTGCAAAGTACAGTTGCATGTAACTCACACTCATAAGCTTTTTTCACTTATGTATAATACTGGCATTTATGTGATGATATTTGAGAAGAGGAGATAAGTATTTTTTTATGAATTCCTATATCTCATTAATTCTCAAATATAATGGTTGGAATACAACCCAAAACAATACAATACTTAGTTACATACACATAGAGAATTAACAGCGTAAATTGATAAGCATGTACAAACTTGCTTCAGATTTTAATAAGAACGAAGTGATTATCTCCATTGTTACACCAACCACAATGCATAGACATGTAGAGACTGAAAAAAAACAGTTGGTATCTTGTTTCAATAATTCTCAATGATATTGAGATGGAAACACAAACATGTCTACTGTACTGTATTTCATTTTTAAATGGATTGACAGGTAAGTAGTACATTTTATTGTGTATATTTGTAATTGTAATTCAAAAAATTACTTTATTATTTTGTAATTCAAAAAATTACTTTAAAATTTTATTAAAAACTATTTAATATATCTTGTATTTAATTTTACACAAACAAAAAAACGCAAAATATAAAAATTATACCATGTAACTTTCTTGTGCTTATTAGAAATATACATACCAACTTTCAATAGAGGATATTGCACACATTCATTTGACATGTGATAAGATTGACCAGATACTGTGACCGCCGAACCTGGTCGGACGCCATGGGATTCCCTGACCTGTTGACCGCCGCACTCAGCGATCCCCCCGCGAGCAACCCCGCGCGAACATTCAGCTCGCAGTTTGTCCGGACAGCTCTCGCCAGCGGACGCAATCCCACACTGGGATTTGAGACGAGCTCAAATCGGGGCAGGTTTTTTCAGGGTTGCTTGGCTCGGGAAATGCAAAAGGGGCTTACCTGATTTGACATGACATCACGCCATACAGTACGAGCACATTTATTGGTATAATAACAGTCGTCCGCTAGGCGCGCGAACACCGCAAAATTACACAGCTGTCAGGTTGTTGTCAGGAGTGTCGGTCGGACGGCTCCGAAGGGGTCGACGCCCTCCACAGCTGCGGCTGCTTCCCTAGGGGTTGCTGGATGTGGACGCGTTGCACCCGAGTTCCGTACTCCGCTGCGTCATCGCCGTCTCCCGTGGGCTCACACCGACGGAGGCCTTTTGTAGGCGGGCACTTCCGGGATCAGTTCCGGACACAGCTCAGTTTCCGGCGAGTCTTTTGTCACATACGTCCGTTCTCCTCTCCCACGTTTCTATTTCTGTCTTTCACACATCCTACACCCGGTCATCCCCTAAACGCCCATCACACTTGTCCGTTCCCTCACACGCGTCTTTTGCGTAGCTCCCCACTCTGTCCCTCTCACACTTCATAAGTCTCTCCTAGTCACACATTCTACACCGGACATCTCCCGGGCACGTCTGTCTCCGGTCTCTTCCCACACGCTTTTCTCATCCGTCTGGCATTGACGCGCCCCGTACCTTTCTCGCACGTCCGGCTCTTCCGCGCCCCCCGTACCTTCCTGTGTCTTCGGAATGGGCATCTTTACTCTATGGTATGGGCGAGTTCAGCCTGCCGATGTCTCCCCTCCTCGTCACGTGTTCCGGCTCGTCATTCTAATTGGTCTACGTTTCGTAAATTCGTCGTAATTCGTCCGTCTTGTCACGGGCTAGGTGAATCCCCAATTTCTCTCTGTCCGTCCCCGAATGCTGCGTCGCTCGTACTTTCGTCAATGTCCAAGTTCGGGAAGTCCTTTATCGTTTGTCGTGAATGTCACTGGTCGTAGTTCCCCGAAAGCACGTGCTGTTGTGCGAAAACCCGTTCTCGGTTGGTTCATCACAATACCTACCACAGGATTATGATAATCTTTTATATTTGTGTGAATCCTGAATTGTAAGGCACTGATGCATCAATATTGATGAACTTTTGTATTAGAGTAATTACAAATGACCTGACATGCAGGAGATTGAATTTATTACATTACTTCTACATCTCTTTTGTGACATAATTGCAAAATGATAAAAGAGGAGGATCTTATTCCAATACTGTTTATGTTGCAAGCAGAAATAATTTTACTGTGAAGAGAAATAGACATTTATGGCCAGCATGTATTAGCTTATAATGAAATACTTAGTTCTGTTTAAGTGATATTAAATGGGGATATTTGCCACATTTGTATGAAAGATTGGAACCATTGAGGTCAGTTATTAGCATTATAGTAAGCATAGTATACTCTGGTCATATCCACGACATGACATCCCCAACAGTTTTAGACAAACTGTTGTGTATATAGTTCAATATTTTGCTCAATATTATTATATGTAAAATATGATTGTATTTAGCTTCGGTAAAGTTACTGATCATCATTCTAGAGCACTGATATGGCGCGTTCTTAAGCCCAAAGGGCAATCGCAGTGGGCGATATGTCCCAAAGTTAGTGACAAATGCAGCCAGCCTTTGCGCTCTATGCATTAAACTGATTTGCCAATAGCATTTCAATTTTAAATCAAGAGTGGTGATTATTGTGGCTGCCGCCACCGTCTCGATAAGCTCTTCCATGTTAGGTAATGGAAAATACTCTTGATTAATTTGTTTAATCGCCTGCAATCGATACACGGGCGAGGCTTCCGATCCGGTGCTTCGACTAGTATCTTAGGCGAAGTGTTCTCGCTGTCACCTTCAATAATGTCGTCGCGTGGCATTTAACTAATTTCCACTCGCAATATAGCTCATTGTCTAGGCAAGGTACGATGCGCACGGGCGTTGACTCATCTGTGACCATCGTAAGCGCATCGGTCAGTCCAGGTTTTTCCGAAAATATGTCATGGTACTTCATGATTAATTGCTCGAGTTTGTCTCGGAACTCGGGTGGGATTTTCTTACCTTCCAGCATTTCCTGGAGATTAAAGTCGCTTCCTTCGCGGTGAACGGCATATCTGTCAATCTCGTCCTCTACATGTTCGCAGCTTTGAATCGGTGTTGCCACGTAGCTGATGTATTCAGTCCGCTGATACTGCTTCAGCATATTCACATGGTATATACACGTCCGTCCTTTTTTTCCAGGCAATAGCACAACATAGTGTCGGAGACTTTTTCCCTGATTTCGCCGGGCCCTACCTACTGTACCGCCAGTTTCCGGGTACGATTTGGCACCTTGCCGCCGGCACTAAACGTGCCATTTACCTCTCTGCGGTTGTACCAGACCTTTCCACGTTCTTGCTCGTTCAGAAACTTGGCGTGAGCTAGTTAACGAGATTTCCGAAGTCGATTCACGAGACGGAATACATATTTTACTGAACTGGGCTCCTTCTCCTTGCTTGTGGCAATATGCTCGTATATTAAAGTTATGGGAGTACGCAAATTATTCCCATAAACTAATTCGGTTGGAGTAAACCCTAAACTTTCATGCACATTAGTGCGCAAAGCAAATAAAATGGCTGGTGATTGAAACTCCCATTCCGTACCCGCTTATAGGCACAGAACCTTCAATAACCGGTTCATTGTTCGGTGCATTCTTTCCACAGCGTTAGATTGTGGAGAACTTCTAATCAGACGGGATCCCAAACCTTTTTGCGAATTCCGCGGTCAGAACGCTCGTGAAGCAGGTGCCTACTCTGTTTAGTTTCTTCTGGAACCCTATCCTGATAAATAGCTCTAAGAGAGTACTGATTACAGTCGTCGATCGCAAATCTGTTATGGGAATCGCCTCTGTATATCTAGATACCATGCACATCGCAGTAGGGATGAATTTCTCACCCGATTCGCTTTCCTGAAACGATCCGCACGCATCGATATTTATACGTGAAAATATTTCCCCATATGGATGGTACCATCAGTAACGGTGCCTTCTTTTTGTCACCCGATCTGCCTACCTTCTGGCGTACATCACATGACCTGACGTACGTTTCCATTTCCTGGAAACATCTTGGCCAGTAAAAATACTTCGCTAAGCTATCCTTACTTTTGGTCGTACCTAGATGCGCGTTCGCGGTCTCTTGCCACACTTTTAGTACTGTGTCTCGAAATACAGCGGGAACAACAATCATGTCATACCGCTTGCCTTTCTTACTAAATCGAGTGCGAAGCTAAATAGAGATACGCCATGATGTCTGAACTGTTCTCGAATTGCAGATGGCTACACTTACATGAGTAGTTATCCTTGTGTACTCCTTCCGGCCGGATGGCCTGGTATTCGTCATTCCTGTCAAAGGGATGCCTTCTCCTTGACGTCGGCGCCTTCCGCCCCCCAAGATTGACTTGCGATTTAATTTAGAATTACCTTGTGTAGCTCGTACCGTCTTACAGCCCCCTACGTTGCCGGACTTCCTATGATGCACAGTTCCCGTACATTTCCCCCTCACACGCCAGCTATGCTCTCTCGTACACTGCCGGAACCAGTTCGTTGCACCAGGACAAAGCTGCTACCACCATAGACTTTGCTGCATGTTCCGTTAAGCTGCTGCCACCATTAACTAAATGGCGCACATACTCCCGTGGGTTTGTTTCAACCGCTGCCACCATTAGACGAGGTAGCTTTACTACCTCGTCTGTAACGTCGTTGGTAGGGATCTGCGCCACAAAGGAACAGACACGAGTGAGTATATACAAAGCTATTTATAAATATTTACAGAAAATCACTCTAAGGTGTTGATAGAGCTACTCACTGCAGCCCCTCTCTATACGCGCCTAGCGGATGCGCCTGCGACTCGCAACTCGGCATCTGGTGTGCCTCGGCAGATACTCAATCTGCCCTAAAGTGTTACTGAACCACTTCACCGTATTCGAACACATCGAACCTCCCCGTGCCTACAGCACTCCGCGCCAGCCTGGGCGGATAAAGTTGTGCGGACTACCGCGAGGGAACCTCATACACTTTTGCTCCCGAGGGCTCGCGACGCGGCCTTATTCAGAATGTCCCACAGACTATGGACCACCCCCACAACTTCTAAACGGTTCAGGATATCGAAATGCAGTTTTCGCTTGCGGACCTAACCATGCGGGATCATGAGGCAAGTAACATACCGTAGAGAAATTGTCTATAATATTTTTAATTTTCGAGAAATTTAATCATCTTTGATTTTACTTTCTCGCCTTACGAATACTTCGTAAGAAGAGAAAGTTATGTAATCGTGCGGCGGAAAACGGGGAATTTTCGCCAGAAAATCTCTTATAGCAGGGGTCTGGTGACAGAAAAGTGGATAAAACCTGTTGCTAAATTTAGGAAAAAAATCCTCTATCTCGTGGTGTAGTCAAAATCCACGATTTGTTGCTTCTTCGTACTTCAAAATCGATTGACGGCATTCCATCCGTCTGTCCGTCTGTGGCCCATCGTTAGCGCCTAAACCGTTCGGTCGATTTTCTTCAAAATTGATATTCCCCGATGCTTTTGACTCGTCTCAAGGCCTCTTGAATTTGAAACCGATATCTTAGTATTTGAGGCTACTTTACATGAAGCCCATTTTGAGATTTTATAAATTAAAAAAATGGCTCCAAATTTTTTGATTATATTTTGTTGTTGAATAGTGCGAAGAACGTTGAAGGGAATGACGTAGGCATCATTTTCGTTGATAGGCCCTATTTTTCGAAAATTGCAAAAAACTGCAAAATTGAAGATAGAGATTTTCGCCTCAGACAAAGTCGGTTGTACAAAATTAGCACTTCAAATATGGTCATGTACCATTTTTTGGAAAAACGAATAGTTTTTGCGTAAATTGCGATTCAAATTTACAAAAAAAATTTTCTCAAAAACCGCTCCAAATTTTTTCTTTAAATTTTCTGCACGTGTGTAAGATGGGAAGGTAAATATATAAATAAACTAGTGGTGCTATAGAATGGCACATACATTTCTGAAGCATATGACATGTCAAATGAACAGTTGTCTAGTATATATCTGTATGAACCAATTTAAGTAAAATTATGAGCATTTTAACGCTAAATTGTAATACAATATAACCAGAAGGCATGCGATAAACTTACAATCCCTAACGGTTTAGAAATTATTATTCATTTCTAGGCTTACGAATACTTCGTAATGCGGTTTATCGCTTCCTTTCTTGGTCATGTTTGAAAGACATGTTTTTCGCATGTTGAAAATTACCGGCTCCTAATGATAAAATTGATAGAATTACGTTTTGACTAAAATATAAGTAATTGCGATAAATGTCGTGGAAATGTCTGTATATATTTGTTCACATTTTTAAGTATTAACAATTTTTGATCTCTCTTCTTATATTTGTAAAGCGTATTACCATCGTTTCAATTGTTTCTTTGTCATGCATTTACCATTTTCTAGGTCGGTTCTATTCTTTTATGGCTCTGTTCGACAGAGGCGGTGTTGGTGTTGCGTAGTGGTATAAGTGCCGGTTCGTTGAATTTGAGTTTCGTTTGTCGGGTCTCGGTACCGAAATGGTTTGCTGGTATAGTACACTTTTTCTGGTTTATGGAGTAGTGGAATAGCAATAAGGACCGTATAGAAGCAGAGCTAGAAAGTATGTGCGTTGGAAGCACCACTAGTTTTAAATGGAACTATATATTTTTTCACATTGTTTGCGTGTTCTTGGATTGCCTGGTTGGTGTGTTGATTACTGCATCTAGCTTATGAGCGTACTAAGTTTATTAGATTCTGTCCTTTTGATGAATGATATTAGCTGTAGATAGGAAGTTTATGTCACCACAGATTATGATAGACTAATGTGCCCGCTTGGATAATTTATCCAAGATTATTACTAAGTATTTTATGAATATCTGAAGCTTACAAGGAAGATGTTTAGCTTTGGAATTTGTACAATTGAAATTCAATGTCGCATGCTATCTGTTTGAATTCAGTCACTTCATTGAGATCTCTGTTATTGGCCAGGTATATGCATGTGCCTCCATACGTATAATTGTCTCCACGTAAGAAAAGACCCTAAAAATTCAACATGGCGGAGTTTCGGCACCGCCAACTTCATCGAAATGAAACGCAAAAGATACTGACACGGCGTGTTTAAACGTACGTAGATTTGCAGAAATCAGAATTGCAGTCCAGAAATGCAGATTTACTGAAATCAATTTATGTTGTTTTATGACATAAATCGCAACAGGTATATGGTAACATAATTTAATTTCTAATTTTCACATGGAAATAAAATCATCATAATTTTCATAATCTTATTTAAACTGAAGAATATATGAAATAGTAGAATCTTTTTCATAATAAAAACTAATGTAAATGCCATAACCAGAGGATTGTATAAAGGAAGATGGAATAAAAATGAAATTAAATGTAAGGCTCAAAATAGTTTTAATTTTCAAGCAATACACTGTGCAATGAAATAAAATTATACTTCACTGAACTAGAAATATCTGTATCATAATGATTTTATACATATAAAATTAATACATGACTATGATGAGAACTTATCGAAGGAATGAACGAATTGAATTGAACACAAAATTAAGCTCATTATGCTACGCGTTCAGAATTCTTTCAAATTCCGTCAGCCTTCATACAGCTCGTTGTGTATATTTTGCCAATGTTCACTCCCGCCTGAGATATGGCATAATATTTTGGGGAAACACATCTTATAGTTCACAGACTTTCAGATTACAAAAAAGAATTGTACGAATAATAAGCAAATCCAACCCACGTGATTCTTGTAAGTCACTCTTTATTAATCTAGGAATTTTACCATTACCTTGTCTCCTGATTTACGAATCAGTAGTTTTTGTCAAAAATGACTTACTTAAGGACGGGAATATATTTTCAGCAAACGCCGATGTCTATAAGTATAACACACGACGTAGTAATCATATTCACCAGGTGGCAGTATCAACAGCTCACTACAAAAAATTCACATACAATTCATGTACATTACTCTACAACACTTTGCCAGAAGACATTAAACGATTAAATTCAATAGAAAAGTTTAAGTCCCAAGTAAAATCTTTTCTGCTGCATAACTGTTTCTATACAATTCGAGACTATACCGAGCATCAAAAAGGAAAGTAGAATTAATTTTAACAATGATAGTTAATGTAATTATTTATCATTTGGACTGTATAATTCTAAAGAACCTGTAACAAGTATTGTACCACAGTTTCTGGGTTGATGGCCCCCATCTCGATCAGGTTTTTCGTCCAGTTTCCCTGATCCTTGAGCAAATGCTGAGATGGTCCCTTGTTTTGCTTCTGGACATAAATGTAACTTCATTATTTGTGCACGTCTTCTGAATTTCAGTGGGAAATATAGTTATTCAAATTATCGTTTTTCATATTATCGCGGCAAAAAGTATTATTCTTTCATGAAGAACATGAGGGCTCAGGGCAGAAATTTATAGCTAATTTACCTTTGAAAATATATTTTATTATATAGGAGCGAATATTTTGTCAACAAAACTCGAAAAAAACTCTCTTTTCTGTATTCAAAATTCGACTAGAATATGGTTTAGGATAGAGACCACAGAATTATGAAAACGTGCACAAAATTCACTTCTCCCCATAGCTCGTCATACGCAGTTTTTAACTGTTTTTGACGTAAATAAATAAATAAATAAATAAATTCATTGTACTGAAATGACAAGTGTTTGAAATTCAGTGATAATTGAATGAACCGAATATCTGCATTCATTTAACTTACAGGTTTATCAAAGGAATAACTTATGCACCACAGGTGGGTTAGATTTTAATAATAAATTTCAAGGGCATCCATTAAAATTTCTTAAAGAATGGTCCACAGCAATTATCTTCACCTTTATCATTGAAGTTTTACAAGAATTTTAGCGCCTAATTGCCCCTGGGCTTACAAACATACATTTCATTCTTGCATTTATCTTAAGCGATTGGAGAACACCGGGGAAAACAAAGAAATCAGTATGTTACCATTGCCATGCATAACATTACCATACATAAAAAAACAAAATATAACATTTAAATAATCCGAAATTGGATTTTCTAAAAATTATCATTAAAAATAAGCATCTAGAAATTTGGCTGACTCTATACATTAATTGTAACCCCCCCTTCCAATCAGTAAGGTAACGGGGGATAACATTGCCACATCTTTGTTTCTTTGAAAGTTCTACTTTCTCTACTGTTGCAGCAAAGCTCACAATCATTATTTTGAAATTTTAATCCTTCACCAGCTTCCATAATTTCAAAGATTTTATCACTTTTTTAAAAGCAAGCAAAGTGGCAATGTTACCCCACAGGGGTCAATCATTACCACCTCTATTTACATTTCCAAGTCTCTGGGAAAGTTTAAATGTGTGAGTGTTGGATAGGAAACAGACACACCTAAATATGCATCAGAACATTATTAGTCTTTGATTTTTGACAGTTTAAATACTCTAAACAGGGATAAATACTGCTTTGATAACTTAGTCTAAAATGCCGTTTATTAACTGTTTTACATTGTGATAAAATGCAATAGGGAAACGAGCTTTCTCCTTTTTATATAGCCTGGGAACCTCAGCAACAATATCGTATTTTGACACAACACACATCATCTAAAGTAGATCTGTTAATCCATACAATTCAGTAGTCTTTTCCTACTTAATTTTCCACTATTTACTTTTTCCATTGCTTAATGCATATTAACTTTATCATAGGTTTGTAAACCTTAGATATTTGATTTTTATTTTTCTACATGGCAAAGTTACAGTGCAAGTATTGCGACAACAAAAAATTAATTTTGTATCAAAGTTATATGCTTTAGAAATTATATATATACATATATATATATATATATATATATTGCGACGGAACACGTCGTGTCTTTGCGACGTGCCGGCATTAATCAACCTTCGTCGGGTCAGGGCGTTTATACCCCACGAGAAGTGTTTCTGGCGTGGGTGTCACCGGGACTGTGCGGCGCTCCTGTCGCCGCTCCGTCGCCAGGCCCTGCCGGTTGGTTATCAATTGTTTTCAAGGATTCTCCCCCCCCAGGAAATCCTAATTGGTTAGTGACAAGGGGGATAACACAGTTCACAAGTTCTTTGAAATTTCCTTCATTGACTGAAATAAGCTATACACAATTTACAATTCGCCGCGGGCAAACCACAGCTTCGCCGCGTGCTGACTATACACATTACATGCAAATTAATTCTACAAACCCTGCCTCCAGCTGGAGCTATCTGACTACTACCTTAGAAAATTAATCGTTACTCTGATTTGGGTGGCAGTAAGCATCGACTTCCACATTGAATCACATTTACAATAACACTTTGAATTAAAAAAACTAATTTCAAACCCAAAATTGTCTGTATTAGTCTCTCCTGAATTATTAACAGTTTCTACCTTTGCGTCAATGTATGTGATTCTACGGGTACTCACGCTCGTTCTTCATAGGGCGATGAAATACCTCTACCAACCTCCCCTCTCTCGCGTTCCGGCGGGCGTCAGCTCGCCTACTAGCAGTCGGGACGGGCGGGGTGGATGACCTCGCCGGTTTCGCAGCCGCGCGGAGGGATGGGCTCCCGGCGCGCCTGCAGGGTAACGGCGTTGCTGATGGCGACCTTGCGATGCAAACGGCGAGTTGTCCCGTAGCGCCTCTCGTCCTCGCAGGATTCCGCGTTCCGGACCAGCTCTCGGATGCACCTCCAGTCTTCTTTCTTCTCCCCCACGTGCAAATTACTTGTAAATTCAAAGAATTTGGACGCCGTTAGTCTTTGTAATTCATGTTTCTTCGAAGGCTTTCCGGTGTCGGGCGACTAGTTTTCGGCAGCCTGGGTGACAAGGCAGTGGCGTGGGGCGTCTGCTTTCACGCTTTTGCTGCCTCGGGAATTATGTAACTTCCCGGTGAGGCACAACTCCAGTCTCGCAGTCCGAAATTCGTGTCCTCTCCGGAATCTTCCTCACGAATTAACTTCGATTAATAGTTCATTGAATAACTCTCTCGAAATCCGGTCCGCGTAGCTTTACTCCCGCGCTCTTTCAGACATCTTGTTCCGTTGGAAACTTCTTACGAGGATACGTCTAGCCCCGTCGGAAATTGTTACGAGAGTACTAGCGTACGTCTTGCTTCGTCAGAAATTCTTACGATACTCCTAGCATACGTCTTGCTTCGTCGTAAATTTTTACGAGACTCTTTCCCTATGCAGATTGCCAGGATGCCTTTTCCATCCTCCCCTGGCGTGACCTGCACCGGCCAATGGCTAGTGTGGGTTTATCTGCCTTCCTCTTATTGGCAACCGTCGTTCCGGTCGCTTATCTTGAAAATAGCCGTCGCCTGCGTCACTCTCTGACGTCGACGGCGCGCGGTTTTCAAATTGCATGGGCTCTTATGGTGTGCGGATACAGCACGGATTTATCACGGGACGACTGGACTTCGTCCATTTCGTCTCATTGCCCCCACAACGGTAAGATTCTTCGACAGTCATTTAAAATGATGGAGAAGAATCTTCAATGAGAACCGTTTATTATTTCTTCTGTTCTTTTCATTGATTTTTCATCTTCAAGTTACGTGTTCATTCGAATCAGCGCCATGTCATTTAGTAAGGTCTTAAGTTAAAGAAGTTATACGTTCCTATTACTCTTCCGTCTTCATCTATTAATTCGGCCACATTCGGAGCTATCAATCTCATCACTGTGTACGGTCCCTCATACAAGTGGAAGAATTTAGCAAATAATTTCAGCCTTGGCACCGATACCTTTGGAGTTCGTAGCATGACTTTTTGACCAACCCGAAACACATATGGCCGGCTTTTTACTTTCTTTTTCCGTTCTTCGGCAGCCTTGCGGAGCCTATCCAGAATTTGTTGTTCCGTGGGGTGGGATCCTTATTCGATTACCTCTTCACGGTCTAGATACTCCAACACATGTGGTGGTTTACGGGTGAAATGGGCCTCGTATGGACTCATCCCGATGCTTTCATGCGGCACGTGGTTCAACCATCGATTCACGTGGGGCACTAATTCGGTCCAATCGTCATGTTTCTGGCTGCAATAGGTTCGGAATAGCCTTGACATTTCTTTCATCACTCGTTCGCTTGGATTTGATTGCGGGTGGCGAATTGACGAGTAAATTGGAGTTAAATTTTTTTCTTGCAATGCTGTTTTCCACAGTTGGCTAGTGAATTGAGTTCCGTGGTCGCTCAAGACTCTACGATACTGTCCAGCTATTGCCACATATTTTTCAAGCTGTCGTAAACAGTGGTTAGTGGTGATCTTGTTAATGGGGTACACTTGCGTGAACTTTGTAAACAAGTCGATGATGACCATGATATATTTGTTCCCGCGCCTCGATTTTGGCAATGGCCCGTACAAATCGACTGCAATGATATCATTTTTCCCTTCGGGGATGATCGGTGTCATTGTACCCGCGTACGATCGATTCGGAAACTTTGTCCTCATGCATGTCTCGCACGACTTGATTACTCGTTTCACATCTCTATCCATGTTTTTCCAGTAACATAGTTCGCTTATAATACTTTTAATTTTTGCGACCCGTAATGTGCGGCTTGAGCGTGGACATAGTTAATGAGTTCCTCCGCGTGCGCTTTTGGGATCCAGATCTTGTAGGTAATAGGAGCGGTGTCCATTCGAATCAGCACCATGTCATTGGTCAATCTCCACCTCCCGGGATCTCTCTGCAGTTTCGCAGCGACCTCTTCGTTTTCCGGTTGCCCTCTTCCCCCAAGTACACGCTTGACTTTACTAATTTCGTCGTCGTGATTTTGAGGTCTGCCAATGTGGGACCAATCCCATAAAAAACTTTGAGGAATTTTTAGATCGATTGCATTGACTTGGTTCGACGCCTTTATGGGTGATGTTTGTCTCCGGGGCTGGGAACCGACGACTGAGTAAGTCAGATAATACATTTTTCTTCCCCTCGACATACTCGATTCGAAAGTCAAATTGTTGCAGCCACAGTGACCACCTCATCAGTCTATCGTTTTGCCAATTGCAACGATTTAAAAAGATCAGGGCTTTGTGATCGGTTTTGATGACAAAAACTCCTCCCCATTAAGTAGTTCTTTAGTTTTGTAAGGGCCCAAACAACGGCGTAGGCTTCTTTCTCCGATGTCGTAAAACGAACCTGCGGTCCTTTTAAGGCAGTGCTGACCAGATTGATGATTTTCGTTTCCCCATCAATGACTTGGTACAAACATCGCTCCCACACCCAAATCACTACTATCTGTTTGTAGGTACATTGGCTGTGTGAAATCCGGATGCGAAATCGTACATGTTTGTAAAAACATGTGCTTGAGATCGTCGAACGCCTTCTGTTGAAGTTCTGTCCATTCCCATTTCTGATCTTTTCGCAACAATCGACATAATGGAGCCATCGTTAGAGCGTAATTATAGCAAAACCTGCTAAAATAATTGCAAACTCCTAAAACTCTCTTAAGTTGCCTAGTATTCTTCGGTCGGGGTATGGCTTCAATTCTTTAATTCTATCCAATCCCATTTTAATTCCATTCTTCGTGATTTCATATCCAAGAAATTTGATTTGTGGTACACAAAATGGGGTTTTTCAAGATTTAATACCAGGTTATTCTGAATCAATAATGGTAATAATTTTCCCAATGCTTCAAGGTGACGTTCAAAATCTGTCGAATGAACCAAGACATCATCGACGTAAAGAGTGGTGTCTCGTAACCCAGCATTGTTCATGATTTCGTCCAAACATTGAACCAGCGCGGCCCCACTGTTTGCGCAATCCGAATGGGACTCGCTGAAACACATAGCTCCGTCCCTTATAGACAAATCCCGTGTATTTCTGATCCTTCGGATGCAACCTCATTTGATAATATGCTTTGCTGAAGTCCGTTTGACGAGAAGTACCCCTTATTGGCGAATTGTAACAATATTTCATCAATTTTAGGCGGTACATCCCTGTACGGTATCGTTAGCGAATTCAAGTAACGCGCGTCTAAGCATAGGCGCAAGGTGCCGTTCTGCTTTCTCACGATTACAATTGGATTGACATATGCTGTCGTCGCCCTTTTTATTATGCCTTCTTATAACATTTCTTCATTGTCTTGAAATTTCTTCTTGGTACGCCACTGGTACAGGGTAGCTGCGTCCTTTGAACGGTGTCTCGTCCGTTAGTTGGATACGAAACACGTAATTTTTTACTGGCTCGCGATTTTTCTCGAACACCTTTTTGGCGCCGATGAGTAACTTCGATAGCTTGGCCTTCTGTTCTTCGTCGAGGAGGTAAGCTGAATTAACTTTTTCTTCAATCGATTTGACCAAGTCATTTGTCGCAGATGAACATAAATCTATTTCATCCTCGTTTTCAATCAACTTTTCTTCATCTAATTTCATTATTGTGTTAATTCTCGCATTTCCACGACCTATCAGAATTTTCGCGGCTCTGGTATCTACAATTACATCATTCTCCACGAGAAAATCAATGCCTAAAATTATTGCGTACGTGAGTCCTCTTACGACAAGACATGGCGTGTCATAGACCTTGCCTCCTATCTCTAGTGGTGCATATATTTGTTTTTTAATCGGGCTTGACTTGTTTCCAATTGCAGTCGTAATTCGCGTACTTTTAATTGGCAATTGAGGTAGTTTAATATTCGAGTCCCTTAACGCATTGTAGGTGCCTTCATCCATGATGGCGGCCATGGAGCCAGTGTCCACTAACGCCTTCATCATTACGTCGCCGCAGCATACTTCAATCACTGGACAACGATATGGATACTCGTTCGTCGTGACCATATTCCATGCGACACCCATCGGTGAATCACCTACGGAGATTATAGGAACCACGTTGTATTCAGCTTGAACGTTGTTCGACATGGGGTTCCCGCTCACATCGAACTGTGGCAGTTTCCCGATGTTGATGGCTGATGTTGATGTTTGTCCCCTAATTCTTCATTATTCTCTTCTTCCTTATTCTTGCGTTTGTTTTGTGGATAGGTTCTATTAGCCTTCTCCCCTCCTGGTTTTGAAGTCCGGTCTTTCGTTTCATTCCGAAAGTTATTTTCTTCCGTACCTCGATCATTCTTTTTATTGTTTGGTTGATCACTCTGTTTGGTTGACTTTGCCTCTTGAACTCCCACGCTCGTACTGATGGCATTAATCGTCGTACTAACCTTGCCTCCCTTCATAATATTATCTGCTGTAATATCATAGTTACCTAGCAAGCTCTGGAATGCCTCAATGTCACGCGGAGCTATGCTTCTTATCAAGTTCTGTATGCTATATGGGAAATGTCTTGTCAACAAACAAATAATTTCTTTGTCTTCCATAGGTGGCGAACATAACTTGAGTGCAGCAATTTTCCCCGCCGCATAATCGCGCATGCTTCCCAGCGTCGGCTTGTAGTACGCGTTCATGATTGTCATCTTGTGGTTGAGTTGAATTTCCTCGCTCCAATATCTATTTAAAAATTTTATTTAAATTCTTGAATTGTTTGAGGAAACGGTTCAAGAGTTTCTAACCAGGTTCTCGCGTTTTTTTGTAAAATCTGGTACAATAAGTGAGTTTTATATTGCTCCGGCAGGCGACTAAGAGCCATAAAACTGTCTAGTGCCTTTAAGAACGAATATGGATGTTCTTCGGGAGATCCCGAAAATTTCAAAGTAGGTGGCACATTCAAGTTTAAAGGGTGCGTCGAACCTACGGCGACAGGCATGGTGTCTACCGTTGCTTGTAAGTCGTTTAGTTTCGTTAGCACTTCAAAACGTTCTTGTGTTCCTTCTTCTACCTGCTTTGAAATTCCTTTCAATTCTTGCTCGACCTTGTCTTCATGTCGTTTTGTGCGAGTTTCGACGAAGTCTGTTATTGAATCGATTCGCGTGTTCATTTCTTCACACTTATTTTGCACAGTTTCGATTTTCTCAGACTGTTCCTCTAACTTCTTTACTTGTGCTTCCAACTTCTTGTCAACTTCATTCTTCAATTCGGCCGCCCAGGTTTCCTGCGCGCGCTGAATCGCTTCGACCTTGTCATTTACGATATTTATCTTGGTCGTCAACTCCGTAGCTAAAGCATTCTGTTGTTCTTTCAGCTCCGTAGCTAGCGCCTGGTTTTGTTGCTGAATATTTTCTTGTACTTGTTGAATTTCGCGTTGAACATTTTCTTGTACTTGTTGAACATTTTCTTGTACATGTTGAACATTTTCTTGTACATGTTGAATGTCTTGTCGTATTTCTGCAGCTATTGCGTGGTTCTGTTGTTGCATACTCTCTATTTTATTTGTAAGGGTTGCATGGAAATTACCCAATAATGCCCTCATTAGGTTTAGCATGGGGTCATCTGGACTGACTGGTGGTGATTCCAATGACTCTGTTCCGCGAGCGGATTCGGTTGGCGTTCGTTCTGCGATCGGCCCTCCCTCCACTTCACGTTGCCCCACCTCCTCGTCACTGCTAGTGGCCTCTGCCCCTACTAAGCCCCTACTTTGCATGAATTTATCCGCCATGTTACGAGGTTGAGTACCCGTTTACAGCAATTCTTTACAAAAGAGATATTTGTTGAAAACGAAATTCCCTCCCTCACAACACTGAATAATTTATACACACAATAACAAAAGCACATAGAAATAGGAACTATTACACTGCTGAAAATGAAACACAAAACATAACATGTACACTGCAAGAAATTGTAACACTGTAGCAACCATTAACACCAGACATCATTCAAAAATATTGCCCTACTTTCAACATTTCCTTTTAAATTAGATCTTATTTGCAGCTTTGTGTGTGTTCCCTCTTTGAACTATCACAATCACTAACACTAAATCTTGTACAGGAATTTGGAAACCCGCAACCTAAGCCTTATTAACGATGCGAATATTAATCTCCTCTATTCGGGTATCATTAATTGATGCTAATTTATCTTTCGGGTCCCCTGCTCGGGCGCCATTTAATGCGACGGAACACGTCATGTCTTTGCGACGTGGCCGGCATTAATCAACCTTCGTCGGGTCAGGGCGTTTATACCCCACGAGAAGTGTTTCTGGCGTGGGTGTCACCGGGACTGTGCGGCGCTCCTGTCGCCGCTCCGTCGCCAGGCCCTGCCGGTTGGTTATCAATTGTTTTCAAGGATTCTCCCCCCCCAGGAAATCCTAATTGGTTAGTGACAAGGGGATAACACAGTTCACAAGTTCTTTGAAATTTCCTTCATTGACTGAAATAAGCTATACACAATTTACAATTCGCCGCGGGCAAACCACCGCTTCGCCGCGTGCTGACTATACACATTACATGCAAATTAATTCTACAAATCCTGCCTCCAGCTGGAGCTATCTGACTACTACCTTAGAAAATTAATCGTTACTCTGATTTGGGTGGCAGTAGCATCGCCTTCCACATTGAATCACATTTACAATAACACTTTGAATTAACAAACTAATTTCAAACCCAAAATTGTCTGTATTAGTCTCTCCTGAATTATTAACAGTTTCTACCTTTGCGTCAATGTATGTGATTTTACGGGTACTCACGCTCGTTCTTCATAGGGCGACGAAATACCTCTACCAACCTCCCCTCTCTCGCGTTCCGGCGGGCGTCAGCTCGCCTACTAGCAGTCGGGACGGGCGGGTGGATGACCTCGCCGGTTTCGCAGCCGCGCGGAGGGATGGGCTCCCGGCGCGCCTGCAGGGTAACGGCGTTGCTGATGGCGACCTTGCGATGCAAACGGCGAGTTGTCCCGTAGCGCCTCTCGTCCTCGCAGGATTCCGCGTTCCGGACCAGCTTCTCGGATGCACCTCCAGTCTTCTTTCTTCTCCCCCACGTGCAAATTACTTGTAAATTCAAAGAATTTGGACGCCGTTAGTCTTTGTAATTCATGTTTCTTCGAAGGCTTTCCGGTGTCGGGCGACTAGTTTTCGGCAGCCTGGGTGACAAGGCAGTGGCGTGGGGCGTCTGCTTTCACGCTTTTGCTGCCTCGGGAATTATGTAACTTCCCGGTGAGGCACAACTCCAGTCTCGCAGTCCGAAATTCGTGTCCTCTCCGGAATCTTCCTCACGAATTAACTTCGATTAATAGTTCATTGAATAACTCTCTCGAAATCCGGTCCGCGTAGCTTTACTCCCGCGCTCTTTCAGACATCTTGTTCCGTTGGAAACTTCTTACGAGGATACGTCTAGCCCCGTCGGAAATTGTTACGAGAGTACTAGCGTACGTCTTGCTTCGTCAGAAATTCTTACGATACTCCTAGCATACGTCTTGCTTCGTCGTAAATTTTTACGAGACTCTTTCCCTATGCAGATTGCCAGGATGCCTTTTCCATCCTCCCCTGGCGTGACCTGCACCGGCCAATGGCTAGTGTGGGTTTATCTGCCTTCCTCTTATTGGCAACCGTCGTTCCGGTCGCTTATCTTGAAAATAGCCGTCGCCTGCGTCACTCTCTGACGTCGACGGCGCGCGGTTTTCAAATTGCATGGGCTCTTATGGTGTGCGGATACAGCACGGATTTATCACGGGACGACTGGACTTCGTCCATTTCGTCTCAATATATATACAGTCAAACCTGGATAAGTGAAAACTGGATAAGTGAGAAAACTCTATAAGTGAGAGTAATAGCCAGGAACCGTCATTTTAAGCTCCCAAAACCTCTATTAGCGAGAAACAGAAACCTCTGTAAGAGAGAGTCGTTTTTCCCTCATAGACCTCCGTAAGTGAGACTGCTACTTATCTATACCTCTACAAGCGACAGTCGAGCTTTATTTACAAATTTAACATGTGCTATTTTATGACTCATTCTTAACTTTCGTGGAACTTCCTACCATTGTTTTTGTATTCTCGTCAATATTGTTCCTATTCTATTTCGTGGAACTAAATAACTTTATTGTTGTTATTTTATCATAATAAATATTTATTACATTCGTACTTGCTGTGACTTGTTATTGCTGCATACCCATATAAGAGAGAAACGCTACCCATGTACCTGCATTAGCGAGAAACTCGGGTTAGTGAGAAACCTCTATAAGCGAGAATGAGATTGTGCTCCCTTGAACTCTCGCTTATCCAGGTTTGACTGTATATATATATATATATATATATATATATATATATATATATATATATATATATAAATACAAACGTTAATTGTTTCAATTTAAGAATTTCTTCTTAAAGGATATAAATGTAGGGGCAAGATGGTCAGTATGGCAATGTTAGCCAGAAAGTAGTATATGATATGAGTACATTTTATCTTGTATATAATGAATAATTTTTAAGTCAGACATAGCATGCCTAGGACACGGCATATTTACCTATCTATCGTCTCCTGTATTATTTCAGTAGTATACCTTTGGGTTCCGGCTCTCACACGCAACCAATCTTTATAAATGAGGGCTCTAAAGAAAGAGAATTTCACGGAGACTTGACGAATTCCATTTTGACTTTAAAAATATGGATGATTTATTTAAAAACTAGTGGTGCTACAACAGCACTTACTTTCCCGTATTAGAGGAAACAGCTAAGTAGTACTGTAATATTGCACTTTATGCGCTACTAACATCTTCGCTTGGAACTTACTATTTCCATTGCAGTGTTGTCAGAACTATGTGAATTCTACAACTTCACAAAATTAGAATGCAAAAGTTTTGTAACCCTGTATTGGAAAAAGAAGCCTGATACCCTGGAAATATAGAAATGCCTTCCATTGGGCCATGATTCGGGAAGAGTATTTTAAAACCATGCAACAAATTCTCTACTCACTACAAATGGTACAGCATTTGGTGCAAAACTAAATATTTGCCTGCAAATATCAACATAAATTAGACAATTATAACTCCTTTTCATACAGCTCCATTAGGTTACAACAATGACACTAATTCACAGATATTCGCGAGCGCAAAGTGAATTCCTTTGTTGCAGACCCTGCATTGTCGCTATTCTGAGAGCTATTAATTCTTTTTACTTATTTCAAATATTTCAAAATAAACAATTTCTAAAATATTAATGTGTAAGTCTATAACAAAGTTCGAATGTAAGAAACGAAGAAAGAAATAATATACAAAATTGCGCATTCTAATTTACGACGCATCCAGCTGTCCAAAGCGCAGTAAATTTACAGCGGCCTATTACGTTTAACACAAAATTAAAGAAAAACTACTCGTATTTTGAAAAAATTAAGCATGACATATTTATTTTATTTATTTATTTATTTGTCAATATTCGGAATTGCCACATACTCTTTCTTGCCAGCTACCATCTATCATCGCCAAAAGTACATTTTTTTTGTCATTTTCTTAATTTTTCGGTTTCCTATTGGTAGAACAGAAACATTAATTTTAGAATATTAAAGAACACAAAAACCTAGCCGTAAATGGCAATTTTCGTTTAAAAATTATGTGCCGTTTACGAGAAAATGGTGTTTTAGCGCTACTAAAAATGCGAAATTTGAAGCTCATTTTCACAGAAAATTTTTGAGTTTTCAAAATACTTTATTTGAAGTTATTTGAAGCACTTACACTCACAAATATAATCATCTTTACAAATTGCGGATAATGTGCATATTAAAGATGTGAGAGATCTTTCAAAAAATTTACATTTATATAATTTTTGAAAAAAACAAAAAAAACTCAAAATAAACTTCACGCTATACTAATGAGTGTAATTAGCACTATCCGTTACAAAAGTTTCAAGAAACAAATTGCAGCCATAAACGAGAAAATGACGTTCGAGCATTTCTGAAAATGCCGAAATTTGAGCTACTATTCACAGAAAACGGTAGTGTTTTCGAGAAACTTTACTTGACATTATTTAAAGCATATATACTCGTAAATATAATAATGTAAAAAAATCGCCGATAATGTAAATATTAACGACGTGAGAGACAAGTAAAAAAATTTACATTTTTGTAATTTTTGAAAAAACCAACTGATAGACCAATATGGCTTTTATGTCATTGATAGAGTACATTTACCACTATCCCTACCAAAAGTTTAAAGAAAAAATTTGGAGCCGTTTTTTGAGAAAATCTTGTTTTTGTAATTTTTTAAAATTGCACATATTGCACGCAATATTGCACGAAAACTACCAAAATTGTGAAAAACATTTACATGACCTTTATTAAAGAACTCAATATGCAGAACAAATTTTATTTGAAGAAAAATCTTCAATTTTGTAGTTGGAGAAAGACGCCGAAAAAAAAATTCGAACTTTCACAATTTTCGAAAATTCAGAGCTGTACGTGAAAATCGGACCTATGCCATGTTAAAAAGTGTATTTTCCTCTATTCATACAAGAAATTTAAAGAAAAAATTTTGAGCCGTTTTTGAGAAAATGTTGAAAATCCCCGGGGGGCTTCATATAAAGTACCCCCAAATTTTAAAGAATCTTTTTCAAAATCACAAAGCTTCGACTAGAATCAGATCGACTGGGGAATATCAATTTTGAAGAAAATCGACCGAACGGTTTAGGCGCTAGCGTTGAACACAGACGGACAGACGGACGGACGGAGAGACGGACGCAATGCCGTCAATCGATTTTTAAGTATAAAGAAGCAACAAATCATGGATTTTGACCACACCACGTGTTAGGGGATTTTTTTTTCTTAATTTAGCAACTGGTTTTATCCACTTATTCGTTTTCACGGCCCGGCAATTAATTTTTTTCCGCCGAAAATTGGCCATTTTTTCGCGCAGCATTACATGACTTTCCCTATACTACGTATATCACTCCGTGTATACGTACGTATACGGGAAAGTAAAAACATATCGAAATATTCATGTAAAATGCAACCCGCATCACATGTCAACCTATATCGGCAAATAACTCATAAACAAAGCGTTTTAGAGCCTTAAAAAGTAAAATTTTGAGGCCAAAGGTCTCAAAGAAACGTTTTTCACACCATAGTCTACAAAATGAGACATTCTGCGATCAATTCAAGCAACGTTTCGGTTCCACGACTATCAAGGCCACCTCAATATTTCAGTCCTTCCTGCTGGTAGCAATTTTTGTGGCGACACCCTTAGAAGGCTCAGATTCAACAATCTTTATTTACGCTTTCTGTTAACACCGTAGTTTGTGCAGTCTGACGAGGTTTATTTGCATAATCATTAATTCAAGATTTGCTCTCCAGCAACAACTAGAAGTACTATTATAGTTGCTTGATACCAATACCTATGAAGATTTTTTCTTATGCGTGTAGTGAAACTATTCAATTAACGTTTTTTCATGGTCTATAAGTGCTGCGTACTTAATTGTGGAAGGAAGTGGGTGTTCAGTGCAGAGTGAAGACTGTGTTTGTGTTTTACCTGTACCAATATTTTCGTTATCATTCGTTGAAATTTTCAAGTCAACGGGTTCAGACACGTAGCTTTCTCAAAACTAAAAAGCTAATATTTTTGTGACTATCACGAAAAACTAAAACCTAATTGACAAAGAATATTGAATAATTACTTCAAATGTCTTTACGTAAGTGTTGGGAATTGTTCCAAGCAAATTATCCATGATATTGAATAAATATTTATTGAAAATTTATTTTACACATTAATTGCATTGTTTTTTTATTTTTATTTGTAATTGTGTTAGTACATTGCAAGTTACCTTTATAGATTTTAAACAAATGAACAGGTTTCGTTAACTACTTTTCCTCTTAGAATGGAAATAGAAGGATAGGGATGAGTGTGGGGTCTAACATGCGCGAGTTCCCGCACGGGTACGCAGATGTAGTGGGGGAAAACGTGCGCTATGGCACAACACAAAGAACAAACTGTTTAAAGTAGCTAAAGTAAAATAGCTTGAAATAAATGGAAAACAAAAATCAAAACGCGCTAGCCTACAATACTACGCGAATCAATTAAAAAACAACAAAATTTAAAATTATAGAAAGAATAGTGCAAGTCACCCGACAACTGCCAACGATCGCAGTCCAAACGCACGATGTAAATTTTGGCGGTATCTGGAAGTATGTACACCAACGCCCAGTACACCAACGCCCAACTGCAAACTCATATTGTAAATAAAACACCGTTTGATATTAAACTCAAGGTGTCGGTTCGTTAAGATATTAAAAATGCAAACAATAGTTTGAGCAACATTCCCATGTACCGGAGTGGGTTTACTAATGCGTACTAAATTGTTTCTAATGCTAACAAATGGTATTTAGTACTCAAAGGTGAAAACATTAGTTTGATTATTTTTTGGGAGTTGTTTTTATTGAGGTACGTAACAACGCAGAAAATAATTCAATACTTTTTAGTAAAGAAATAATTTTTCAATTTTCTCACCCCAGCAAGCTGGCACCCTGACTCTCCAAAACCCACTCGGTTCTTCATAACAAATCAAGGAAAGTTAAATAATATTGCAATGAGTAGGTCTGCTCTTGCCCGATCCGGTATTTTCGCACTACTTTACTTGGCTTTCTCAAGAGTAAAACCTTTTCTATTATTTGACTACCAAGGAAAACGAAAAGCTAACTCTCAAGGAAGACTGAAAAATTTCTTCAAATGTTGTTTTTAAAGAAGTATGAATTGTTCCAAGAACATCTCTCTATAATTTTGAATAAACTTTAATTGAAAATTTGTTTCAAACATCAATTGCATTGTCATTTTGTTTGATATTCTGTAAGTACATTAGTAGTTCCTCACCTTTATGGAAAAGATAGACAAATGGATAGGGAAAGGGTGGGATTTAACATGCGAGAGTTCTCGCACGGGTACGCTAGTGTCCTTTATTTCAACTCAATAAATCCTAAATTGACGAAATTTCGATTACGAGATTTGGCTGCATCACAATACACCATACATATTTACGGACATTTTGGGTTACAACTGCAACCCAATGCAACAAACGATTGTACATTATGTTTCTAAGAGAGGTAGCTAACCATGGGAACTCATCCAGCAAACAAATGATACAGACTGTGCTACTTAAATTTTTTGAAGTTGTGGCAATGTTTGACCCATAGCAATGTTACTCGTCGTTACCTTATAACGACTGAGGGCCAATTTCTTGAATGCATACAGAAACATGTCAAAATAATGGAGGTATAGAATTTCGGAATAATATAATATAGAAATAATTTTAATTTTATAAAATGAAAAATATTCCATTTAACACTGGCAATCCTGAAACAAAGAAAAAATTAATGCAGTATCTAATGTTCAGTTCATGATACATTCAGTAAAAAGGCATTTTTTACAAGAACAAAAATACTTGAGCAAATAGTAACATCCAACCAATAGTTTTTCTTCACAGGAAAAAGCAAAAGAAAGTTTGGAAAATTGTACATTAATAAATAAAAATTTGCATTCTCCTTCTCAGAAACCTTTCAACTTACCGATTCTATTCAAAATCTCTTTTCAAATACAAATATGCTTCGTATTTGTAGACATCTCCAACATACAATCACATATAATGTATATTCCCTTACTCTGATATATTAAAACAAAACTTGTCTGCTTCAAAATATATCTTTAATTTCCAACATAGTTCAACGAATTATTTCTACAATTGTCGCACAAATTCTGACTTTATTATAAAACATCCTTCCTCCACCTTTTAATGTCTATTAATTCAAATACGATTTCAAAATAAAATGGAATTCTAATGGTCCTAAAATGACAACAAAATCTTTTTTTTCGTTTTTTACTTTCTCGCCTTACGAATACTTCGTAAGAAGAGAAAGTTATGTAATCGTGCGGCGGAAAACAGGGAATTTTCGCCAGAAAATCTCTTATAGCAGGGGTCTGGTGACAAAAAAGTGCATAAAACCTGTTGCTAAATTTAGAAAAAAAATCCTCTATCTCGTGGTGTAGTCAAAATCCATGATTTGTTGCTTCTTCATACATCAAAATCGATTGACGGCATTCCGTCCGTCTGTCCGTCTGTCCGTCCGTCCGTCTGTCCGTCTGTCCGTCTGTCCGTCTGTCCGTCTGTCCGTCTGTCCGTCTGTCCGTCTGTCCGTCTGTGGTCAACGCTAGCGCCTAAACCGTTCGGTCGATTTTCTTCAAAATTGATATTCCCCGATGCTTTTGACTCGTCTCAAGGCCTCTTGAATTTGAAACCGATATCTTAGTATTTGAGGATATTTTACATGAAGCCCATTTTGAGTTTTTGTAAATTAAAAAAAAAGGCTCCAAATTTTTTGATTATATTTTGTTGTTGAATAGTGCGAAGAACGTTGAAGGGAATGACGTAGGCATCATTTTCGTTGATAGGCCCCATTTTTCGAAAATTGCAAAAAAACTATTTAAAAACTGCAAAATTGAAGATAGAGATTTTCGCGTCAGACAAAGTCGGTTGTACAAAATTAGCACTTCAAATAAGGTCATGTACCATTTTTTGGAAAAACGAATAGTTTTTGCGTAACTTGCGATTCAAATTTACAAAAAAAAATTCTCAAAAACCGCTCCAAATTTTTTCTTTAAATTTTCTGCACGTGTGTAAGAAGGGAAGGTAAATATATAAATAAACTAGTGGTGATATAGAATGGCACGTACTTTCTCGCAGTAGTTATTTTCCAAATGCCGATCATCCGATAAATTGTGGGGAGTAAGCAGTTCACCACTGCCTTTCTTGGTCATGTTTTTTGAACATGTTTTTCGCATGTTGACAATTACCTTCTTCCTAATGATAGAACTGATAAAAGTACGTTTTGACCGAAATATTAGCAGTTGTTCCGCACGTGGATCTCGTAGCGCTGGTTGGTTAATGAACCTTCGGGTTGAGGTCTTCAGTAAGGAAGGTACCGAGTTCGATCCCCGAGGGGAATTTTAATTTGAAGAATGTGATGTTGCAGGAAAAAAGCAATGAAGTATGTAGATACTTTATTGAAAATCATTTGAAGTACTTCTACTCACGAATAGATTCAATTTAGATAAATAGACAGGACTTGTCTGTGTCTTCCCTAACTGCGCCTGTTTAAACAATTTTTTAACTCTGTTATTCGATTTCTGAAGCGTATGACATGTCAAATCAACCGTTGTCTAGTACATATCTGTAGGAACCAATTTAAGTAAAATTATGAGCATTTTAACGCTAAATTGTAATACAATATAACAAGAAGGCATGCGATGAACTTTGATATCCCAAACGTTTCCAAAAAATTCTTATTACATTCTCGCCTTACGAATACTCCGTTAAGCGATTCACCGCTGCCTTTCTTGGTCATGTTTGGAAGATATGTTTTTCGCATGTTGATAATTATAGGCATCTAATGATAAAACCGATACAATTACGTTTGACAAAAAAATCACTAATTGCGAGAAATGTACTGGAAATGTCTGAATATATTTGTTCAAATTTTTTACATTTGACAATTTTTTACTTCTCTTCTTGGATTTGTAAAGAGTATGTACCATCGTATCGATTGTTTCTTTATAATGCATTTACCATTTTACATGTCGGTTCTATTCTTTCGTGGCTCTGTTCGTCATAGGCGGTGTTGGTGTGGCGTAGTGTTATAAGTGCTGGTTGGTTGACTTTGAGTCGTGCCTCAGTACGGAAAACGTTTGCTGGAATAATACACTTTTGCTGGTTTATGAAGTAGTGGAATAGCAATAAGGACCGTATAGAGGTATAGCGAGAAAGTATGTGCGTTGGAAGCACAACTACATATGTATGGGACTCTGTACTTTCTAGTTTTGATTTTTGCTCATACAAACTAATCTATTTGCTTCTTCTCAAGTTCAACTTGAGCGCGATTTTCCTCACTTACCGCACCGTGCCGCGGGTATTGTCTTAAATCGATCTGGGAGGCAGGAAGTGCCTGAGGTTCCGCGTTAGCACTGGGTTTGCTCTCGCCCTCAATTTGACTTCTCAAGTTTCGATAGTTTTTGGGTCATTTGCTTGACCATTCAATTTCCTATTCCAGAATGCGCACACACAACAAGTATAATGACAAAAGGCACTAATTGCGAGACGAAAGATATAAAATCACCGACAGATTACATTCCGTTTCTCAGCAAGCATCCCCGTTCCAAACACGAACTGTAGTACGCAGAAATACCTAAAAATAACGTTGGTTCGTAAGACTAATATTACGCAAGTCCCACACTGTTGGGTAGCATACTGTATCGTCTAACCCGCATACAATAAAAATTTAATAAAAATAAGAGAATGAATGCTTATCTGCAAACTATTGCCAAAATGGTTTTTGGTGATTGGAAACAATTTTGCTGTTTCATATATTAGAATATTGCGTAGGACTTACCAAAATTCGAGAAACTATATTCAGTTGTAACTAACACAGTGTTCTATTGTTCTTATTTATTCTGGCATAATTTTCCATCGGTTCACTTTAATGAAAAATCAAGAGAATACTTCCTTTACTTCATGATGCTCAGACAAAGCAATTGAAACACTATCTTTGTCGAAGTTTTTTATTTAGTCTCAGTGTAACAATCGTCGTCGTCGTCGTCGTCATGTCCTCGCCGCCATCGTCCTTGCTGCCCTCCTTGCCGCTGTCCTCGTCGTTACTGTCCTCGTCGCCGTCTCGTCGTCGCCGTCCCCGTCGTTCCGTCCTCGTCGATGATGTCCTCTGCGTCAGCCGAAAATCTGAAAATATTTATATCACCAATATAAATAATACCTTCGAATTTACAAAAAACGTTGTGACGTAGATCATTCTATCCATCAAAGATCCGGCTACAGATATCAAAAAGATTTTTTCAATATAAAGCGTGAGACACACAAGATGGTCACAGTTTCGAAACTGTTGGAGGACTCAGGATTCAGTATCGAAAACTGTTTATAATAAATGGGAAATGTTATTACACAATTCGCATTCCTAGTTTACACCCTTTCGCACATTCGATATTTCTGTTGATATTGACACAACTCCAACATTACAAATGAGTGTAGATATTCCCCCATAATTCTATAATATTTGTTAATATTTGAAAGGAAATACGGAAAAGTGGCGGCTACATCTCCTCAATCGCCACGTCTTCTACGCCTTTCAGTAAGTGTTATTGCATAGACGAAGCGTCTGTCCTTCGCGGAGTGAGTTCATCCAGAGAGACATTGATATAAATTTCAATATAATATATCTATTATAAATATACTAATAGTATGTCTTGAATATACTTATACGTAGTAGAACAGCTTCCTTGCACCGACAACAAAAAATACACTAACTGTAATACAAAAATTAGTAATAAAAATAGCAAAAATAAATGTGTTCTTTTGTTAACTATAAAAACCCACATCCAATACTTTATGAGAGAGAAGTTCCTTCCTTCCTCTTTGTTTCTTATATGTGTGTTAGAAATATGCCTAGTTGAATCATTAGGCTTCTGCGGCTCGCCTTACCAGTCTGCCAAAATATATCGTGGTTGTCGTCGTCGTCATCGTTTTATTCGTCGTCGTCAGGTATGTCCTCCCAATTGTCGTCTCCGTCATCTTCTTCTATGCCAGCAACGTCTGCAAATATACATTAACACATTCTTGTAATTACTATCTATCACTTCTCACCGATATTAAAAATATTAAACATTTCATTCCTCTGAAGTTACAATTTACTTTTTAAACGTCGCATTTAAAGTGCTTGGTCATCTAGCGAACACATTCTAACAACGTAAAGCTCGGGAGGGATTCGAACCCATGACGCTTAAACCGAAGCAGCTACCGCCATTCAGTGTAGGCGACCACGGCTATTCAGGCCGGCAATAGAATATCCTTAATACCAGTTAAAACTATTGATAAAAAAGAAAAGAAATTGCGCAGGCCTGTCGATTCTATTGGAACAAAACAAGAAACATTTTAAGGTCTGCTGTTTATAGAAATAGAACACCTGTGCAAGTATAAAGTCATTCGTTTTATGCTATGTGAAGAAGCACTATAATTGAGTGCAAATGCAATTAAGAATTGTTATAATCAGCATGTTCGTTTGCAAATAGATTTCAATCATTTCCTTTACTAAGAGATGTGCCTACCTCCATTCATTTTGCGCAACATTACGGCCGCCAATGCCCCCAACACAAGAACGCCCACGTTCACCTTCACCTTCATTTTCAGGCCAACTCACTCCCACAACCAAGCCTATCTCTGAGGTTACCACCCTTAACAATAATAGGGCGAAGTGACAGTCCAGTGGAATACCAACCTTATTACATTAAAATATTATTATAATTAACTGCTAGTGTTACTACAATATTATTAAACTACTGGTGTTACATAATGGCACAGACATTTTCGTACTTGTTATTTTTCTAGTCTCTTATGTCTGGGCCACCGTTGGGCTGCTGTCCCAAACTCTTTCAACTGCATTGGTTGCTCAAGAACATTTTTCGCTAGAAGAACATTTTTCACCATACCAATAAGGAGAATTGGATCCAAATTTCTTATATACAAACGCGGCAACCCCTGCACATAAAAAGTTTGGATTAAAGCTCCTTATTGATTATCTTACATGCTATTGCATAAATCGACATCTGGGATTCAGGAATGAAACTAATGGTGCTACAGAATGACACAGACTTGCCCGTGTTAGTTGTCTATTTCCTTTGGCCATGGCTAGCTATTCGGACTTGCCACATATTCTTGCCAGCCTCCATCTATCGCCCCCCAAAATACTACTTCTTGTCACTTTTTTAATTTTACGTTTCTTAATAGTAGAACGGACATATTATTCTAAGAATATTCAAGAACAGTAAAACCAAGTTTTAAATGGCATTTTTCTGTAAACAATTTGGAGATGTTTTAAAAAAATGGTTTTAAACATTGCTGTAAATGCGAAATTCGATGCTCTTTTCAACAGACAATGTTTGAGTTTTTGAAAAACTTGATTTGAAGTCATTTAAAGTACTTTAACTCACAAATACAATAGTGTGATGCAAAAAATTTAATTTTTGTAATTAAAAAAAAAAACAAAAGAAATGAACTTTACCTCATATTGCAGCGTTCAATTAGTACTATCCTTTGGGAAAGTCTGAAGACAACATTTGAAGCCATTTATGAAAAGATGGCGTTTGAGTGTTTCTGAAAATGCGAGATGTTGGGCTAGTTTTTACAGAAAACGTTTGAGTTTTCCAAAAACTTTTTATGACATTAATTAAAGCTCATGTACTCATAAAAATAGTACGGTGAACAAATCTCTGCTAATGTAAATAATAATGACATGAGTTTCAAGTAATGAAGTACATTTTTGTAATTTTTTAAAAAACAAAAAATAGAGCAACATGACGTTTATGTCATCTCATAGGGTACATCCCTACCAAACGTTTAAAGAAAAATATTTGGATCCGTGTTTGAGAAGACCTTTTCGTAATTTTTTTTAAATGTTGACACATTTCACGCAACATTGTACGAAAACCAATAAACGTTTCAAAGAAATGTACATGACCTTAAAGAAAGAACTCGTATTGAAGAACCAATATTGTATTTGGAGGAGAAACTCTACCTTTAATTTTGTATTTATAGGAAGACGCCGAAAAATTGTTCACACTTTAGAAAAACCTGCAGTAGAGAGAATCACGAGCACAAAATTAAGACAAGAATGCAAAAAACGGACGTTTGGAAATTTTCATTCACAAACAGAACTCTTAGAGACTGGTACAGTTTGCCTGCGACAATCTTTGAACCCTTTCCTCAAAGCTTGAGAAAATTTGAAAACAAATTATTTCCCTAGCTTTGTATGTATATTTTAGGTCAATGTATTACTGTTACGTTTCTACTTGAAAATAGTAGTAATTCCTATTGAGTAGTTTGTTTCATTGTTATTATTAGTGGTAGTTGTATTGGTATTGTAATTATTATTTTATTTTTCTATTCATGTATTTAAGTGCAGTGTTGTGTTTGTTGTTTTCATGTGGTTCTAAATTTATAATGTGAGAAGAGAGAGAGAGAGAGAGAGAGAGAGAGAGAGAGAGAGAGAGAGAGAGAAATTAAGAAAGAGAAGGAGGCTTCTTGTTTACCCGATGTCTCACTTTAGTATGTTACAAACAAGGTGACAGTGAGATTTACGTTACTCTTTGATTTCTTCTTCGTTCACTGGTGGGTAAATATAAGAAAGTGCTACACGGAATGCTCTGTTTTGTTTTGGTTGAAATGTGTGGTATTTCGTTCGGTTTAGAATTTTCAAATGCGCCTTTGCTGCTCACATAGAAAAAATGTATCGTATGGTTTATTAAATGATGAGCATACCTCTTATCAAAAAATTCTATTGAGAGAAAACTCGTTAGATCCTCTAAAACTTATAGATTAATGACTGTCACCTTTGGGATGGCGTCTTCAGCCGTTTTAGCTACCAGGTGTTTGAAGCAGATTGTAATGGATAATGAGATTACCATTCCAATAGTGGTTGCTGCCATTAAAAATTCCTTTTATGTAGATGACCTCTTGCATGGAGCAGATTCACAGTTCGAAGCAATTCAATTATTCAAACAGATTTCAGATCTCCTCTCAGGAGCCAATTTCAAATTAAGAAAGGTCAGAAGCAATGCTGAATCTATGATAAATACTTTGCTTGGGGAATCCCAAGGGGAAGATCTTGTTGCCTTAACCTCCGACAATTCAAGTAAGGTGCTGGAGCTTTTCTGGCATACAGGAAGTGACACCTTACATTTAGCTCACAATATCCAAACTCCAAATTTTTACTGATTATACCAGCTGGACCAAGAGAAAGGTTTTGCATATCGCAGCCTCTCTCTACGACCCTTTGGGTTTAGTCACACCTGTGACGATAAGATTCAAAATGTTTTTGCAGTCTCTTTGGAAAGAAAAGCTGGATTAGGATGTTAGTCGAACATCAGACTTAGTCTATCAGTGGGAAGGCCTACTGGTAGAGGTACCGTTATTGACCAAATTGATTTTTCCTAGAAGGATGACAATTGATGGAGCTAGCAGTATAATTCTGGCTGGATTCTCTGACGCATCGTCAAAGGCCTACGGCGCTTCCATTTTCCTAGTTTCTGTGGCCCTCTCAAGGGCAGGTCAGTCATTAAATAGCATCAAAATCAAAACTTGCACCTTTAGCTGGCACCACAAATTCATAAAGAAGGGTAGCGATGCCTTGTTTTTAGTTTGTAATATTGACTCTGTACATTTGTTTACAGACAGCACTATAGTACTGCACTGGATTAAGCATGCTCCGAATAAACCTGATGCTTTTATCTCTAATAGACTTGCTGTGATTAGGCAGTGTTCTCAGATGGAAGACTGGTCACACATCTCGTCGAGAGAAAACCCAGCTGATCACATTTCAAGGGCAACCACTGCCAACGAACTAGCTGCTAGTAAAATATGGTTTAGGGGTTAGGCTGCAAGGGGCGTTTCTGTGGGTCCGGACTTTTGGTCCGGTCCGAGTTTTGCTGCTGCCTGGTGAAAACAATACTCATTGATTTGTTATTCCAGTTTGTCTGTTTCGCCTTTCTTATTCGGATGACTGAAGCGCATCGCCGAAAAATCGCAATATTTATCCAAGGGCGCAGGATCTGCACTTGCTCAAGTACGTCCGTGAAACCCGATTATTTTGTTTATTCTTTTGTTTTCAAATCTTGTTTTTTTTGGGGGGGGGTGATTGAGGTTGTTTGTTTTGCTTTTCTCTCCTTCGCTGTCCAGCATAAGAACGAGGATACTGTTCTACCCAAAGCTTGAAAATTATTTGGTCCCGCGGGTCCCGGTTCGACGTCGTGCGCGGGCGGGAGTTATGTTGGCACATTGTCCTCAAAAAGGGTTCATATTTGGCGCCGTGGCAGGAGATTGGTTTTTAATAACAATCTTTGGGCTTTATTACTAGCTCAGAATTTACATTTTAAACGTACCGCGTCGGACTTATAAAAAATTCCCTCCAAAACCGCGTGCTGAGGGCTAAAAGAGCGGGTATATAAAATTCGTTTGTTTTCTGTCGAAATTGCATTCGTCCTGCGGTCTGCTCGTAATAGTTTCATCTGTCTTCGACAGGGAGCAGCACTTGCTGGGGTTCCGTCCCAGGCACTCTGGTGCAGAGAAAATTATTAAAGACACACTCAAGCTCCGTTTTAACCAAGGACAGCATGGAAACACAAATTCAAACAGCGAAACAGGTTTTTCAAAGTAGTCGCTCCGCCCAGTGAACGAGCTTCAGTGCGCTCGCCTTAACGTTCCATGAGAACAGTTTAAGTTAGCAAGGTTGGCATCCGTGTCGCCTTTTACAAAACATTTCAAAGAGCAACCGTTTCCGCGGGAAGCACTCTGAAGACATGAGTGAAATTTTGTGGAATACAGATTAAAAGAAGGCATTGCTTTTCATGTGAGAATAAGGTAAAAGGTTGAGCGATTTATTCTCTGATTGCTTATTTCTTTATATTATCTTCTAATAAGAGAGGTACACTGTGTCTTTTCAGAGATCGAGCGAGCGAGCGAGCATACCATAACGTTCGTCTCACCAAAATCAACTGATGCGCTCTCCCGACTCTGAATATTAACCTAAATCTGAATCTGAATAAGGAGCTCAATATATCGCCGCGTTAACACTTGCTAATAATACTAACATGACATGATTTTATACAAACGATTAAAAGGAGATGTGAATATGCCCCTGGCTGAAGGGATATAAGTCAATAACTGACGATGACAGACTACATTAAAATGAGGATTATACCACGCGCTCCATGTCCCGCAGAATGCCTTGTAGACGCGTTACGAAGGCAAACCAATTTTCAAAAAACCTACTCATCTTAACAATGGTTATTATTAGTTTAAATTATAGTGTTAATATTTACTTTTGAGAGACAGGGAGCACATTTAAAGAAGACAATAAGTAAAAGAAAATTTGAATGTCATGACCATATTTAGGTAGTGGCTTCGCTTTGAAATAAGTGATTCTTTCATATGCTCAGAGAATCTGTGCGTTCCCATAAGATAACCTTCCCAGCATTTACGTATTTAGAGATCATTTGTTAGAACTCAAGTTTCCAAAAGTTGCAATTTTATAAAAGAATTTCAATTTTTGCAATGGTGAAGTGGGAAGAATTCCCTAATGTCCCAGAATTACAAACTGCGAATTAACAAGTTTGCAACAATTAACCATTTTGTAAACAATTCCAAAACGTTCGCTATACTGCCCTGGCGGTTCTTCAAATTATTTATGAAGCCAATATTGCAAAATAACAATTTTTATAACAGGTTCAAAATTATTGCTTGATACCAAGTTTAATTCTCGTTAAAATGTTAAATTGCGTAAACACTTATATTTGAACACTTATACTTCGCCAAAACTTCCCACTCCCAAATAATTTTCCGCTCCTGGAGCCGCCTTCGTACATTTCATTTCTACATCTCTGTTTCACACTATTCTTTCACATACTTGAGTTCTTTTGCATTAAAAGAAGGAATGATATTCAAATGACATTTCGCAAGTAAATGTGGGCTATGTGAAAAATGTAATTAAAAGTTTTCAAATCCACTAATACCATTAAATGTGCTGAACATTTTCTGTCGTAATGTGTGATATAATCTTTATTGATATATTTATTGTATTTGATCGAATGGGACTGCTCCCGCCTCCCGTGCCTTCGGCGCCAATACTGCCAACCCTTAGGATAAACTGGTTTATCAGCTACGGGGAACGGTCACGCTAGAGGTCAAGATTGGGATATATCTAGAGGAAATGTAGCCTATCAGCTTCCAGACGTTGGCAGTTGGTTCAAAATCTTGTTTTCTATTAGTTAACTATGAAAGAACCAGATGGTGCATGGTGCTGGCAGAATGTGCAGAGAGATTGCGAATTGGAATTTCGCCTTTCCCCTTTTATGTATGGGACTCTGTACTTTTTAGTTTTGATTTTTGCTCATACAAACTAATCTATTTGCTTCTTCTCAAGTTCAACTTGAGCGCGATTTTCCTCACTTACCGCACCGTGCCGCGGGTATTGTCTTAAATCGATCTGGGAGGCAGGAAGTGCCTGAGGTTCCGCGTTAGCACTGGGTTTGCTCTCGCCCTCAATTTGACTTTCAAGTTTGATAGTTTTTGGGTCATTTGCTTGACCATTCAATTTCCTATTCCAGAATGCGCACACACAACAAGTATAATGACAAAAGGCACTAATTGCGAGACGAAAGATATAAAATCACCGACAGATTACATTCCGTTTCTCAGCAAGCATCCCCGTTCCAAACACGAACTGTAGTACGCAGAAATACCTAAAAATAACGTTGGTTCGTAAGACTAATATTACGCAAGTCCCACACTGTTGGGTAGCATACTGTATCGTCTAACCCGCATACAATAAAAATTTAATAAAAATAAGAGAATGAATGCTTATCTGCAAACATTGCCAAAATGGTTTTTGGTGATTGGAAACAATTTTGCTGTTTCATATATTAGAATATTGCGTAGGACTTACCAAAATTCGAGAAACTATATTCAGTTGTAACTAACACAGTGTTCTATTGTTCTTATTTATTCTGGCATAATTTTCCATCGGTTCACTTTAATGAAAAATCAAGAGAATACTTCCTTTACTTCATGATGCTCAGACAAAGCAAATGAAACACTATCTTTGTCGAAGTTTTTTATTTAGTCTCAGTGTTACAATTCGTCGTCGTCGTCGTCATGTCCTCGCCGCCATCGTCCTTGCTGCCCTCCTTGCCGCTGTCCTCGTCGTTACTGTCCTCGTCGCCGTCTCGTCGTCGCCGTCCCCGTCGTTCCGTCCTCGTCGATGATGTCCTCTGCGTCAGCCGAAAATCTGAAAATATTTATATCACCAATATAAATAATACCTTCGAATTTACAAAAAACGTTGTGACGTAGATCATTCTATCCATCAAAGATCCGGCTACAGATATCAAAAAGATTTTTTCAATATAAATCGTGAGACACACAAGATGGTCACAGTTTCGAAACTGTTGGAGGACTCAGGATTCAGTATCGAAAACTGTTTATAATAAATGGGAAATGTTATTACACAATTCGCATTCCTATTTACACCCTTTCGCACATTCGATATTTTGTTGATATTGACACAACTCCAACATTACAAATGAGTGTAGATATTCCCCCATAATTCTATAATATTTGTTAATATTTGAAAGGAAATACGGAAAAGTGGCGGCTACATCTCCTCAATCGCCACGTCTTCTACGCCTTTCAGTAAGTGTTATTGCATAGACGAAGCGTCTGTCCTTCGCGGAGTGAGTTCATCCAGAGAGACATTGATATAAATTTCAATATAATATATCTATTATAAATATACTAATAGTATGTCTTGAATATACTTATACGTAGTAGAACAGCTTCCTTGCACCGACAACAAAAAATACACTAACTGTAATACAAAAATTAGTAATAAAAATAGCAAAAATAAATGTGTTCTTTTGTTAACTATAAAAACCCACATCCAATACTTTATGAGAGAGAAGTTCCTTCCTTCCTCTTTGTTTCTTATATGTGTGTTAGAAATATGCCTAGTTGAATCATTAGGCTTCTGCGGCTCGCCTTACCAGTCTGCCAAAATATATCGTGGTTGTCGTCGTCGTCATCGTTTTATTCGTCGTCGTCAGGTATGTCCTCCCAATTGTCGTCTCCGTCATCTTCTTCTATGCCAGCAACGTCTGCAAATATACATTAACACATTCTTGTAATTACTATCTATCAATTCTCACCGATATTAAAAATATTAAACATTTCATTCCTCTGAAGTTACAATTTACTTTTTAAACGTCGCATTTAAAGTGCTTGGTCATCTAGCGAACACATTCTAACAACGTAAAGCTCGGGAGGGATTCGAACCCATGACGCTTAAACCGAAGCAGCTACCGCCATTCAGTGTAGGCGACCACGGCTATTCAGGCCGGCAATAGAATATCCTTAATACCAGTTAAAACTATTGATAAAAAAGAAAAGAAATTGCGCAGGCCTGTCGATTCTATTGGAACAAAACAAGAAACATTTTAAGGTCTGCTGTTTATAGAAATAGAGCACCTGTGCAAGTATAAAGTCATTCGTTTTATGCTATGTGAACAAGCACTATAATTGAGTGCAAATGCAATTAAGAATTGTTATAATCAGCATGTTCGTTTGCAAATAGATTTCAATCATTTCCTTTACTAAGAGATGTGCCTACCTCCATTCATTTTGCGCAACATTACGGCCGCCAATGCCCCCAACACAAGAACGCCCACGTTCACCTTCACCTTCATTTTCAGGCCAACTCACTCCCACAACCAAGCCTATCTCTGAGGTAACCACCCTTAACAATAATAGGGCGAAGTGACAGTCCAGTGGAATACCAACCTTATTACATAAAATATTATTATAATTAACTGCTAGTGTTACTACAATATTATTAAACTACTGGTGTTACATAATGGCACAGACATTTTCGTACTTGTTATTTTTCTAGTCTCTTATGTCTGGGCCACCGTTGGGCTGCTGTCCCAAACTCTTTCAACTGCATTGGTTGCTCAAGAACATTTTTCGCTAGAAGAACATTTTTCACCATACCAATAAGGAGAATTGGATCCAAATTTCTTATATACAAACGCGGCAACCCCTGCACATAAAAAGTTTGGATTAAAGCTCCTTATTGATATCTTACATGCTATTGCATAAATCGACATCTGGGATTCAGGAATGAAACTAATGGTGCTACAGAATGACACAGACTTTCCCGTGTTAGTTGTCTATTTCCTTTGGCCATGGCTAGCTATTCGGACTTGCCACATATTCTTGCCAGCCTCCATCTATCGCCCCCCAAAATACTACTTCTTGTCACTTTTTTAATTTTACGTTTCTTAATAGTAGAACGGACATATTATTCTAAGAATATTCAAGAACAGTAAAACCAAGTTTTAAATGGCATTTTTCTGTAAACAATTTGGAGATGTTTTAAAAAAATGGTTTTAAACATTGCTGTAAATGCGAAATTCGATGCTCTTTTCAACAGACAATGTTTGAGTTTTTGAAAAACTTGATTTGAAGTCATTTAAAGTACTTTAACTCACAAATACAATAGTGTGATGCAAAAAATTTAATTTTTGTAATTAAAAAAACAACAAAAGAAATGAACTTTACCTCATATTGCAGCGTTCAATTAGCACTATCCTTTGGGAAAGTCTGAAGACAACATTTGAAGCCATTTATGAAAAGATGGCGTTTGAGTGTTTCTGAAAATGCGAGATGTTGGGCTAGTTTTTACAGAAAACGTTTGAGTTTCCCAAAAACTTTTTATGACATTAATTAAAGCTCATGTACTCATAAAAATAGTACGGTGAACAAATCTCTGCTAATGTAAATAATAATGGCATGAGTTTCAAGTAATGAAGTACATTTTTGTAATTTTTTAAAAAACAAAAAACAGAGCAACATGACGTTTATGTCATCTCATAGGGTACATCCCTACCAAACGTTTAAAGAAAAATATTTGGATCCGTGTTTGAGAAAACCTTTTCGTAATTTTTTTTAAATGTTGACACATTTCACGCAACATTGTACGAAAACCAATAAACGTTTCAAAGAAATGTACATGACCTTAAAGAAAGAACTCGTATTGAAGAACCAATATTGTATTTGGAGGAGAAACTCTACCTTTAATTTTGTATTTATAGGAAGACGCCGAAAAATTGTTCACACTTTAGAAAAACCTGCAGTAGAGAGAATCACGAGCACAAAATTAAGACAAGAATGCAAAAAACGGACGTTTGGAAATTTTCATTCACAAACAGAACTCTTAGAGACTGGTACAGTTTGCCTGCGACAATCTTTGAACCCTTTCCTCAAAGCTTGAGAAAATTTGAAAACAAATTATTTCCCTAGCTTTGTATGTATATTTTAGGTCAATGTATTACTGTTACGTTTCTACTTGAAAATAGTAGTAATTCCTATTGAGTAGTTTGTTTCATTGTTATTATTAGTGGTAGTTGTATTGGTATTGTAATTATTATTTTATTTCTATTCATGTATTTAAGTGCAGTGTTGTGTTTGTTGTTTTCATGTGGTTCTAAATTTATAATGTGAGAAGAGAGAGAGAGAGAGAGAGAGAGAGAGAGAAATTAAGAAAGAGAAGGAGGCTTCTTGTTTACCCGATGTCTCACTTTAGTATGTTACAAACAAGGTGACAGTGAGATTTACGTTACTCTTTGATTTCTTCTTCGTTCACTGGTGGGTAAATATAAGAAAGTGCTACACGGAATGCTCTGTTTTGTTTTGGTTGAAATGTGTGGTATTTCGTTCGGTTTAGAATTTTCAAATGCGCCTTTGCTGCTCACATAGAAAAAATGTATCGTATGGTTTATTAATGATGAGCATACCTCTTATCAAAAAATTCTATTGAGAGAAAACTCGTTAGATCCTCTAAAACTTATAGGTTAATGACTGTCACCTTTGGGATGGCGTCTTCAGCCGTTTTAGCTACCAGGTGTTTGAAGCAGATTGTAATGGATAATGAGATTACCATTCCAATAGTGGTTGCTGCCATTAAAAATTCCTTTTATGTAGATGACCTCTTGCATGGAGCAGATTCACAGTTCGAAGCAATTCAATTATTCAAACAGATTTCAGATCTCCTCTCAGGAGCCAATTTCAAATTAAGAAAGGTGAGAAGCAATGCTGAATCTATGATAAATACTTTGCTTGGGGAATCCCAAGGGGAAGATCTTGTTGCCTTAACCTCCGACAATTCAAGTAAGGTGCTGGAGCTTTTCTGGCATACAGGAAGTGACACCTTACATTTAGCTCACAATATCCAAACTCCAAATTTTTACTGATTACACCAGCTGGACCAAGAGAAAGGTTTTGCATATCGCAGCCTCTCTCTACGACCCTTTGGGTTTAGTCACACCTGTGACGATAAGATTCAAAATGTTTTTGCAGTCTCTTTGGAAAGAAAAGCTGGATTGGGATGTTAGTCGAACATCAGACTTAGTCTATCAGTGGGAAGGCCTACTGGTAGAGGTACCGTTATTGACCAAATTGATTTTTCCTAGAAGGATGACAATTGATGGAGCTAGCAGTATAATTCTGGCTGGATTCTCTGACGCATCGTCAAAGGCCTACGGCGCTTCCATTTTCCTAGTTTCTGTGGCCCCTCAAGGGCAGGTCAGTCATTAAATAGCATCAAAATCGAAACTTGCACCTTTAGCTGGCACCACAAATTCATGAAGAAGGGTCGCGATGCCTTGTTTTTAGTTTGTAATATTGACTCTGTACATTTGTTTACAGACAGCACTATAGTACTGCACTGGATTAAGCATGCTCCGAATAAACCTGATGCTTTTATCTCTAATAGACTTGCTGTGATTAGGCAGTGTTCTCAGATGGAAGACTGGTCACACATCTCGTCGAGAGAAAACCCAGCTGATCACATTTCAAGGGCAACCACTGCCAACGAACTAGCTGCTAGTAAAATATGGTTTAGGGGTTAGGCTGCAAGGGGCGTTTCTGTGGGTCCGGACTTTTGGTCCGGTCCGAGTTTTGCTGCTGCCTGGTGAAAACAATACTCATTGATTTGTTATTCCAGTTTGTCTGTTTCGCCTTTCTTATTCGGATGACTGAAGCGCATCGCCGAAAAATCGCAATATTTATCCAAGGGCGCAGGATCGCACTTGCTCAAGTACGTCCGTGAAACCCGATTATTTTGTTTATTCTTTTGTTTTCAATTCTTGTTTTTTTTGGGGGGGGGTGATTGAGGTTGTTTGTTTTGCTTTTCTCTCCTTCGCTGTCCAGCATAAGAACGAGGATACTGTTCTACCCAAAGCTTGAAAATTATTTGGTCCCGCGGGTCCCGGTTCGACGTCGTGCGCGGGCGGGAGTTATGTTGGCACATTGTCCTCAAAAAGGGTTCATATTTGGCGCCGTGGCAGGAGATTGGTTTTTAATAACAATCTTTGGGCTTTATTACTAGCTCAGAATTTACATTTTAAACGTACCGCGTCGGACTTATAAAAAATTCCCTCCAAAACCGCGTGCTGAGGGCTAAAAGAGCGGGTATATAAAATTCGTTTGTTTTCTGTCGAAATTGCATTCGTCCTGCGGTCTGCTCGTAATAGTTTCATCTGTCTTCGACAGGGAGCAGCACTTGCTGGGGTTCCGTCCCAGGCACTCTGGTGCAGAGAAAATTATTAAAGACACACTCAAGCTCCGTTTTAACCAAGGACAGCATGGAAACACAAATTCAAACAGCGAAACAGGTTTTTCAAAGTAGTCGCTCCGCCCAGTGAACGAGCTTCAGTGCGCTCGCCTTAACGTTCCATGAGAACAGTTTAAGTTAGCAAGGTTGGCATCCGTGTCGCCTTTTACAAAACATTTCAAAGAGCAACCGTTTCCGCGGGAAGCACTCTGAAGACATGAGTGAAATTTTGTGGAATACAGATTAAAAGAAGGCATTGCTTTTCATGTGAGAATAAGGTAAAAGGTTGAGCGATTTATTCTCTGATTGCTTATTTCTTTATATTATCTTCTAATAAGAGAGGTACACTGTGTCTTTTCAGAGATCGAGCGAGCGAGCGAGCATACCATAACGTTCGTCTCACCAAAATCAACTGATGCGCTCTCCCGACTCTGAATATTAACCTAAATCTGAATCTGAATAAGGAGCTCAATATATCGCCGCGTTAACACTTGCTAATAATACTAACATGACATGATTTTATACAAACGATTAAAAGGAGATGTGAATATGCCCCTGGCTGAAGGGATATAAGTCAATAACTGACGATGACAGACTACATTAAAATGAGGATTATACCACGCGCTCCATGTCCCGCAGAATGCCTTGTAGACGCGTTACGAAGGCAAACCAATTTTCAAAAAACATACTCATCTTAACAATGGTTATTATTAGTTTAAATTATAGTGTTAATATTTACTTTTGAGAGACAGGGAGCACATTTAAAGAAGACAATAAGTAAAAGAAAATTTGAATGTCATGACCATATTTAGGTAGTGGCTTCGCTTTGAAATAAGTGGTTCTTTCATATGCTCAGAGAATCTGTGCGTTCCCATAAGATAACCTTCCCAGCATTTACGTATTTAGAGATCATTTGTTAGAACTCAAGTTTCCAAAAGTTGCAATTTTATAAAAGAATTTCAATTTTTGCAATGGTGAAGTGGGAAGAATTCCCTAATGTCCCAGAATTACAAACTGCGAATTAACAAGTTTGCAACAATTAACCATTTTGTAAACAATTCCAAAACGTTCGCTATACTGCCCTGGCGGTTCTTCAAATTATTTATGAAGCCAATATTGCAAAATAACAATTTTTATAACAGGTTCAAAATTATTGCTTGATACCAAGTTTAATTCTCGTTAAAATGTTAAATTGCGTAAACACTTATATTTGAACACTTATACTTCGCCAAAACTTCCCACTCCCAAATAATTTTCCGCTCCTGGAGCCGCCTTCGTACATTTCATTTCTACATCTCTGTTTCACACTATTCTTTCACATACTTGAGTTCTTTTGCATTAAAAGAAGGAATGATATTCAAATGACATTTCGCAAGTAAATGTGGGCTATGTGAAAAATGTAATTAAAAGTTTTCAAATCCACTAATACCATTAAATGTGCTGAACATTTTCTGTCGTAATGTGTGATATAATCTTTATTGATATATTTATTGTATTTGATCGAATGGGACTGCTCCCGCCTCCCGTGCCTTCGGCGCCAATACTGCCAACCCTTAGGATAAACTGGTTTATCAGCTACGGGGAACGGTCACGCTAGAGGTCAAGATTGGGATATATCTAGAGGAAATGTAGCCTATCAGCTTCCAGACGTTGGCAGTTGGTTCAAAATCTTGTTTTCTATTAGTTAACTATGAAAGAACCAGATGGTGCATGGTGCTGGCAGAATGTGCAGAGAGATTGCGAATTGGAATTTCGCCTTTCCCCTTTTTATGTATGGGACTCTGTACTTTTTAGTTTTGATTTTTGCTCATACAAACTAATCTATTTGCTTCTTCTCAAGTTCAACTTGAGCGCGATTTTCCTCACTTACCGCACCGTGCCGCGGGTATTGTCTTAAATCGATCTGGGAGGCAGGAAGTGCCTGAGGTTCCGCGTTAGCACTGGGTTTGCTCTCGCCCTCAATTTGACTTTCAAGTTTGATAGTTTTTGGGTCATTTGCTTGACCATTCAATTTCCTATTCCAGAATGCGCACACACAACAAGTATAATGACAAAAGGCACTAATTGCGAGACGAAAGATATAAAATCACCGACAGATTACATTCCGTTTCTCAGCAAGCATCCCCGTTCCAAACACGAACTGTAGTACGCAGAAATACCTAAAAATAACGTTGGTTCGTAAGACTAATATTACGCAAGTCCCACACTGTTGGGTAGCATACTGTATCGTCTAACCCGCATACAATAAAAATTTAATAAAAATAAGAGAATGAATGCTTATCTGCAAACATTGCCAAAATGGTTTTTGGTGATTGGAAACAATTTTGCTGTTTCATATATTAGAATATTGCGTAGGACTTACCAAAATTCGAGAAACTATATTCAGTTGTAACTAACACAGTGTTCTATTGTTCTTATTTATTCTGGCATAATTTTCCATCGGTTCACTTTAATGAAAAATCAAGAGAATACTTCCTTTACTTCATGATGCTCAGACAAAGCAAATGAAACACTATCTTTGTCGAAGTTTTTTATTTAGTCTCAGTGTTACAATTCGGTCGTCGTCGTCATGTCCTCGCCGCCATCGTCCTTGCTGCCCTCCTTGCCGCTGTCCTCGTCGTTACTGTCCTCGTCGCCGTCTCGTCGTCGCCGTCCCCGTCGTTCCGTCCTCGTCGATGATGTCCTCTGCGTCAGCCGAAAATCTGAAAATATTTATATCACCAATATAAATAATACCTTCGAATTTACAAAAAACGTTGTGACGTAGATCATTCTATCCATCAAAGATCCGGCTACAGATATCAAAAAGATTTTTTCAATATAAAGCGTGAGACACACAAGATGGTCACAGTTTCGAAACTGTTGGAGGACTCAGGATTCAGTATCGAAAACTGTTTATAATAAATGGGAAATGTTATTACACAATTCGCATTCCTATTTACACCCTTTCGCACATTCGATATTTTGTTGATATTGACACAACTCCAACATTACAAATGAGTGTAGATATTCCCCCATAATTCTATAATATTTGTTAATATTTGAAAGGAAATACGGAAAAGTGGCGGCTACATCTCCTCAATCGCCACGTCTTCTACGCCTTTCAGTAAGTGTTATTGCATAGACGAAGCGTCTGTCCTTCGCGGAGTGAGTTCATCCAGAGAGACATTGATATAAATTTCAATATAATATATCTATTATAAATATACTAATAGTATGTCTTGAATATACTTATACGTAGTAGAACAGCTTCCTTGCACCGACAACAAAAAATACACTAACTGTAATACAAAAATTAGTAATAAAAATAGCAAAAATAAATGTGTTCTTTTGTTAACTATAAAAACCCACATCCAATACTTTATGAGAGAGAAGTTCCTTCCTTCCTCTTTGTTTCTTATATGTGTGTTAGAAATATGCCTAGTTGAATCATTAGGCTTCTGCGGCTCGCCTTACCAGTCTGCCAAAATATATCGTGGTTGTCGTCGTCGTCATCGTTTTATTCGTCGTCGTCAGGTATGTCCTCCCAATTGTCGTCTCCGTCATCTTCTTCTATGCCAGCAACGTCTGCAAATATACATTAACACATTCTTGTAATTACTATCTATCAATTCTCACCGATATTAAAAATATTAAACATTTCATTCCTCTGAAGTTACAATTTACTTTTTAAACGTCGCATTTAAAGTGCTTGGTCATCTAGCGAACACATTCTAACAACGTAAAGCTCGGGAGGGATTCGAACCCATGACGCTTAAACCGAAGCAGCTACCGCCATTCAGTGTAGGCGACCACGGCTATTCAGGCCGGCAATAGAATATCCTTAATACCAGTTAAAACTATTGATAAAAAAGAAAAGAAATTGCGCAGGCCTGTCGATTCTATTGGAACAAAACAAGAAACATTTTAAGGTCTGCTGTTTATAGAAATAGAGCACCTGTGCAAGTATAAAGTCATTCGTTTTATGCTATGTGAAGAAGCACTATAATTGAGTGCAAATGCAATTAAGAATTGTTATAATCAGCATGTTCGTTTGCAAATAGATTTCAATCATTTCCTTTACTAAGAGATGTGCCTACCTCCATTCATTTTGCGCAACATTACGGCCGCCAATGCCCCCAACACAAGAACGCCCACGTTCACCTTCACCTTCATTTTCAGGCCAACTCACTCCCACAACCAAGCCTATCTCTGAGGTAACCACCCTTAACAATAATAGGGCGAAGTGACAGTCCAGTGGAATACCAACCTTATTACATAAAATATTATTATAATTAACTGCTAGTGTTACTACAATATTATTAAACTACTGGTGTTACATAATGGCACAGACATTTTCGTACTTGTTATTTTTCTAGTCTCTTATGTCTGGGCCACCGTTGGGCTGCTGTCCCAAACTCTTTCAACTGCATTGGTTGCTCAAGAACATTTTTCGCTAGAAGAACATTTTTCACCATACCAATAAGGAGAATTGGATCCAAATTTCTTATATACAAACGCGGCAACCCCTGCACATAAAAAGTTTGGATTAAAGCTCCTTATTGATATCTTACATGCTATTGCATAAATCGACATCTGGGATTCAGGAATGAAACTAATGGTGCTACAGAATGACACAGACATTTCCCGTGTTAGTTGTCTATTTCCTTTGGCCATGGCTAGCTATTCGGACTTGCCACATATTCTTGCCAGCCTCCATCTATCGCCCCCCAAAATACTACTTCTTGTCACTTTTTTAATTTTACGTTTCTTAATAGTAGAACGGACATATTATTCTAAGAATATTCAAGAACAGTAAAACCAAGTTTTTAAATGGCATTTTTCTGTAAACAATTTGGAGATGTTTTAAAGAATGGTTTTAAACATTGCTGTAAATGCGAAATTCGATGCTCTTTTCAACAGACAATGTTTGAGTTTTTGAAAAACTTGATTTGAAGTCATTTAAAGTACTTTAACTCACAAATACAATAGTGTGATGCAAAAAATTTAATTTTTGTAATTAAAAAAACAACAAAAGAATGAACTTTACCTCATATTGCAGCGTTCAATTAGCACTATCCTTTGGGAAAGTCTGAAGACAACATTTGAAGCCATTTATGAAAAGATGGCGTTTGAGTGTTTCTGAAAATGCGAGATGTTGGGCTAGTTTTTACAGAAAACGTTTGAGTTTCCCAAAAACTTTTTATGACATTAATTAAAGCTCATGTACTCATAAAAATAGTACGGTGAACAAATCTCTGCTAATGTAAATAATAATGGCATGAGTTTCAAGTAATGAAGTACATTTTTGTAATTTTTTAAAAAACAAAAAACAGAGCAACATGACGTTTATGTCATCTCATAGGGTACATCCCTACCAAACGTTTAAAGAAAAATATTTGGATCCGTGTTTGAGAAAACCTTTTCGTAATTTTTTTTAAATGTTGACACATTTCACGCAACATTGTACGAAAACCAATAAACGTTTCAAAGAAATGTACATGACCTTAAAGAAAGAACTCGTATTGAAGAACCAATATTGTATTTGGAGGAGAAACTCTACCTTTAATTTTGTATTTATAGGAAGACGCCGAAAAATTGTTCACACTTTAGAAAAACCTGCAGTAGAGAGAATCACGAGCACAAAATTAAGACAAGAATGCAAAAAACGGACGTTTGGAAATTTTCATTCACAAACAGAACTCTTAGAGACTGGTACAGTTTGCCTGCGACAATCTTTGAACCCTTTCCTCAAAGCTTGAGAAAATTTGAAAACAAATTATTTCCCTAGCTTTGTATGTATATTTTAGGTCAATGTATTACTGTTACGTTTCTACTTGAAAATAGTAGTAATTCCTATTGAGTAGTTTGTTTCATTGTTATTATTAGTGGTAGTTGTATTGGTATTGTAATTATTATTTTATTTCTATTCATGTATTTAAGTGCAGTGTTGTGTTTGTTGTTTTCATGTGGTTCTAAATTTATAATGTGAGAAGAGAGAGAGAGAGAGAGAGAGAGAGAGAAATTAAGAAAGAGAAGGAGGCTTCTTGTTTACCCGATGTCTCACTTTAGTATGTTACAAACAAGGTGGACAGTGAGATTTACGTTACTCTTTGATTTCTTCTTCGTTCACTGGTGGGTAAATATAAGAAAGTGCTACACGGAATGCTCTGTTTTGTTTTGGTTGAAATGTGTGGTATTTCGTTCGGTTTAGAATTTTCAAATGCGCCTTTGCTGCTCACATAGAAAAAATGTATCGTATGGTTTATTAAATGATGAGCATACCTCTTATCAAAAAATTCTATTGAGAGAAAACTCGTTAGATCCTCTAAAACTTATAGATTAATGACTGTCACCTTTGGGATGGCGTCTTCAGCCGTTTTAGCTACCAGGTGTTTGAAGCAGATTGTAATGGATAATGAGATTACCATTCCAATAGTGGTTGCTGCCATTAAAAATTCCTTTTATGTAGATGACCTCTTGCATGGAGCAGATTCACAGTTCGAAGCAATTCAATTATTCAAACAGATTTCAGATCTCCTCTCAGGAGCCAATTTCAAATTAAGAAAGGTGAGAAGCAATGCTGAATCTATGATAAATACTTTGCTTGGGGAATCCCAAGGGGAAGATCTTGTTGCCTTAACCTCCGACAATTCAAGTAAGGTGCTGGAGCTTTTCTGGCATACAGGAAGTGACACCTTACATTTAGCTCACAATATCCAAACTCCAAATTTTTACTGATTACACCAGCTGGACCAAGAGAAAGGTTTTGCATATCGCAGCCTCTCTCTACGACCCTTTGGGTTTAGTCACACCTGTGACGATAAGATTCAAAATGTTTTTGCAGTCTCTTTGGAAAGAAAAGCTGGATTGGGATGTTAGTCGAACATCAGACTTAGTCTATCAGTGGGAAGGCCTACTGGTAGAGGTACCGTTATTGACCAAATTGATTTTTCCTAGAAGGATGACAATTGATGGAGCTAGCAGTATAATTCTGGCTGGATTCTCTGACGCATCGTCAAAGGCCTACGGCGCTTCCATTTTCCTAGTTTCTGTGGCCCCTCAAGGGCAGGTCAGTCATTAAATAGCATCAAAATCAAAACTTGCACCTTTAGCTGGCACCACAAATTCATGAAGAAGGGTCGCGATGCCTTGTTTTTAGTTTGTAATATTGACTCTGTACATTTGTTTACAGACAGCACTATAGTACTGCACTGGATTAAGCATGCTCCGAATAAACCTGATGCTTTTATCTCTAATAGACTTGCTGTGATTAGGCAGTGTTCTCAGATGGAAGACTGGTCACACATCTCGTCGAGAGAAAACCCAGCTGATCACATTTCAAGGGCAACCACTGCCAACGAACTAGCTGCTAGTAAAATATGGTTTAGGGGTTAGGCTGCAAGGGGCGTTTCTGTGGGTCCGGACTTTTGGTCCGGTCCGAGTTTTGCTGCTGCCTGGTGAAAACAATACTCATTGATTTGTTATTCCAGTTTGTCTGTTTCGCCTTTCTTATTCGGATGACTGAAGCGCATCGCCGAAAAATCGCAATATTTATCCAAGGGCGCAGGATCGCACTTGCTCAAGTACGTCCGTGAAACCCGATTATTTTGTTTATTCTTTTGTTTTCAATTCTTGTTTTTTTTGGGGGGGGGTGATTGAGGTTGTTTGTTTTGCTTTTCTCTCCTTCGCTGTCCAGCATAAGAACGAGGATACTGTTCTACCCAAAGCTTGAAAATTATTTGGTCCCGCGGGTCCCGGTTCGACGTCGTGCGCGGGCGGGAGTTATGTTGGCACATTGTCCTCAAAAAGGGTTCATATTTGGCGCCGTGGCAGGAGATTGGTTTTTAATAACAATCTTTGGGCTTTATTACTAGCTCAGAATTTACATTTTAAACGTACCGCGTCGGACTTATAAAAAATTCCCTCCAAAACCGCGTGCTGAGGGCTAAAAGAGCGGGTATATAAAATTCGTTTGTTTTCTGTCGAAATTGCATTCGTCCTGCGGTCTGCTCGTAATAGTTTCATCTGTCTTCGACAGGGAGCAGCACTTGCTGGGGTTCCGTCCCAGGCACTCTGGTGCAGAGAAAATTATTAAAGACACACTCAAGCTCCGTTTTAACCAAGGACAGCATGGAAACACAAATTCAAACAGCGAAACAGGTTTTTCAAAGTAGTCGCTCCGCCCAGTGAACGAGCTTCAGTGCGCTCGCCTTAACGTTCCATGAGAACAGTTTAAGTTAGCAAGGTTGGCATCCGTGTCGCCTTTTACAAAACATTTCAAAGAGCAACCGTTTCCGCGGGAAGCACTCTGAAGACATGAGTGAAATTTTGTGGAATACAGATTAAAAGAAGGCATTGCTTTTCATGTGAGAATAAGGTAAAAGGTTGAGCGATTTATTCTCTGATTGCTTATTTCTTTATATTATCTTCTAATAAGAGAGGTACACTGTGTCTTTTCAGAGATCGAGCGAGCGAGCGAGCATACCATAACGTTCGTCTCACCAAAATCAACTGATGCGCTCTCCCGACTCTGAATATTAACCTAAATCTGAATCTGAATAAGGAGCTCAATATATCGCCGCGTTAACACTTGCTAATAATACTAACATGACATGATTTTATACAAACGATTAAAAGGAGATGTGAATATGCCCCTGGCTGAAGGGATATAAGTCAATAACTGACGATGACAGACTACATTAAAATGAGGATTATACCACGCGCTCCATGTCCCGCAGAATGCCTTGTAGACGCGTTACGAAGGCAAACCAATTTTCAAAAAACATACTCATCTTAACAATGGTTATTATTAGTTTAAATTATAGTGTTAATATTTACTTTTGAGAGACAGGGAGCACATTTAAAGAAGACAATAAGTAAAAGAAAATTTGAATGTCATGACCATATTTAGGTAGTGGCTTCGCTTTGAAATAAGTGGTTCTTTCATATGCTCAGAGAATCTGTGCGTTCCCATAAGATAACCTTCCCAGCATTTACGTATTTAGAGATCATTTGTTAGAACTCAAGTTTCCAAAAGTTGCAATTTTATAAAAGAATTTCAATTTTTGCAATGGTGAAGTGGGAAGAATTCCCTAATGTCCCAGAATTACAAACTGCGAATTAACAAGTTTGCAACAATTAACCATTTTGTAAACAATTCCAAAACGTTCGCTATACTGCCCTGGCGGTTCTTCAAATTATTTATGAAGCCAATATTGCAAAATAACAATTTTTATAACAGGTTCAAAATTATTGCTTGATACCAAGTTTAATTCTCGTTAAAATGTTAAATTGCGTAAACACTTATATTTGAACACTTATACTTCGCCAAAACTTCCCACTCCCAAATAATTTTCCGCTCCTGGAGCCGCCTTCGTACATTTCATTTCTACATCTCTGTTTCACACTATTCTTTCACATACTTGAGTTCTTTTGCATTAAAAGAAGGAATGATATTCAAATGACATTTCGCAAGTAAATGTGGGCTATGTGAAAAATGTAATTAAAAGTTTTCAAATCCACTAATACCATTAAATGTGCTGAACATTTTCTGTCGTAATGTGTGATATAATCTTTATTGATATATTTATTGTATTTGATCGAATGGGACTGCTCCCGCCTCCCGTGCCTTCGGCGCCAATACTGCCAACCCTTAGGATAAACTGGTTTATCAGCTACGGGGAACGGTCACGCTAGAGGTCAAGATTGGGATATATCTAGAGGAAATGTAGCCTATCAGCTTCCAGACGTTGGCAGTTGGTTCAAAATCTTGTTTTCTATTAGTTAACTATGAAAGAACCAGATGGTGCATGGTGCTGGCAGAACGTGCAGAGAGATTGCGAATTGGAATTTCGCCTTTCCCCTTTTTATGTATGGGACTCTGTACTTTTTAGTTTTGATTTTTGCTCATACAAACTAATCTATTTGCTTCTTCTCAAGTTCAACTTGAGCGCGATTTTCCTCACTTACCGCACCGTGCCGCGGGTATTGTCTTAAATCGATCTGGGAGGCAGGAAGTGCCTGAGGTTCCGCGTTAGCACTGGGTTTGCTCTCGCCCTCAATTTGACTTTCAAGTTTGATAGTTTTTGGGTCATTTGCTTGACCATTCAATTTCCTATTCCAGAATGCGCACACACAACAAGTATAATGACAAAAGGCACTAATTGCGAGACGAAAGATATAAAATCACCGACAGATTACATTCCGTTTCTCAGCAAGCATCCCCGTTCCAAACACGAACTGTAGTACGCAGAAATACCTAAAAATAACGTTGGTTCGTAAGACTAATATTACGCAAGTCCCACACTGTTGGGTAGCATACTGTATCGTCTAACCCGCATACAATAAAAATTTAATAAAAATAAGAGAATGAATGCTTATCTGCAAACATTGCCAAAATGGTTTTTGGTGATTGGAAACAATTTTGCTGTTTCATATATTAGAATATTGCGTAGGACTTACCAAAATTCGAGAAACTATATTCAGTTGTAACTAACACAGTGTTCTATTGTTCTTATTTATTCTGGCATAATTTTCCATCGGTTCACTTTAATGAAAAATCAAGAGAATACTTCCTTTACTTCATGATGCTCAGACAAAGCAAATGAAACACTATCTTTGTCGAAGTTTTTTATTTAGTCTCAGTGTTACAATTCGTCGGTCGTCGTCATGTCCTCGCCGCCATCGTCCTTGCTGCCCTCCTTGCCGCTGTCCTCGTCGTTACTGTCCTCGTCGCCGTCTCGTCGTCGCCGTCCCCGTCGTTCCGTCCTCGTCGATGATGTCCTCTGCGTCAGCCGAAAATCTGAAAATATTTATATCACCAATATAAATAATACCTTCGAATTTACAAAAAACGTTGTGACGTAGATCATTCTATCCATCAAAGATCCGGCTACAGATATCAAAAAGATTTTTTCAATATAAATCGTGAGACACACAAGATGGTCACAGTTTCGAAACTGTTGGAGGACTCAGGATTCAGTATCGAAAACTGTTTATAATAAATGGGAAATGTTATTACACAATTCGCATTCCTATTTACACCCTTTCGCACATTCGATATTTTGTTGATATTGACACAACTCCAACATTACAAATGAGTGTAGATATTCCCCCATAATTCTATAATATTTGTTAATATTTGAAAGGAAATACGGAAAAGTGGCGGCTACATCTCCTCAATCGCCACGTCTTCTACGCCTTTCAGTAAGTGTTATTGCATAGACGAAGCGTCTGTCCTTCGCGGAGTGAGTTCATCCAGAGAGACATTGATATAAATTTCAATATAATATATCTATTATAAATATACTAATAGTATGTCTTGAATATACTTATACGTAGTAGAACAGCTTCCTTGCACCGACAACAAAAAATACACTAACTGTAATACAAAAATTAGTAATAAAAATAGCAAAAATAAATGTGTTCTTTTGTTAACTATAAAAACCCACATCCAATACTTTATGAGAGAGAAGTTCCTTCCTTCCTCTTTGTTTCTTATATGTGTGTTAGAAATATGCCTAGTTGAATCATTAGGCTTCTGCGGCTCGCCTTACCAGTCTGCCAAAATATATCGTGGTTGTCGTCGTCGTCATCGTTTTATTCGTCGTCGTCAGGTATGTCCTCCCAATTGTCGTCTCCGTCATCTTCTTCTATGCCAGCAACGTCTGCAAATATACATTAACACATTCTTGTAATTACTATCTATCAATTCTCACCGATATTAAAAATATTAAACATTTCATTCCTCTGAAGTTACAATTTACTTTTTAAACGTCGCATTTAAGTGCTTGGTCATCTAGCGAACACATTCTAACAACGTAAAGCTCGGGAGGGATTCGAACCCATGACGCTTAAACCGAAGCAGCTACCGCCATTCAGTGTAGGCGACCACGGCTATTCAGGCCGGCAATAGAATATCCTTAATACCAGTTAAAACTATTGATAAAAAGAAAAGAAATTGCGCAGGCCTGTCGATTCTATTGGAACAAAACAAGAAACATTTTAAGGTCTGCTGTTTATAGAAATAGAGCACCTGTGCAAGTATAAAGTCATTCGTTTTATGCTATGTGAAGAAGCACTATAATTGAGTGCAAATGCAATTAAGAATTGTTATAATCAGCATGTTCGTTTGCAAATAGATTTCAATCATTTCCTTTACTAAGAGATGTGCCTACCTCCATTCATTTTGCGCAACATTACGGCCGCCAATGCCCCCAACACAAGAACGCCCACGTTCACCTTCACCTTCATTTTCAGGCCAACTCACTCCCACAACCAAGCCTATCTCTGAGGTAACCACCCTTAACAATAATAGGGCGAAGTGACAGTCCAGTGGAATACCAACCTTATTACATAAAATATTATTATAATTAACTGCTAGTGTTACTACAATATTATTAAACTACTGGTGTTACATAATGGCACAGACATTTTCGTACTTGTTATTTTTCTAGTCTCTTATGTCTGGGCCACCGTTGGGCTGCTGTCCCAAACTCTTTCAACTGCATTGGTTGCTCAAGAACATTTTTCGCTAGAAGAACATTTTTCACCATACCAATAAGGAGAATTGGATCCAAATTTCTTATATACAAACGCGGCAACCCCTGCACATAAAAAGTTTGGATTAAAGCTCCTTATTGATATCTTACATGCTATTGCATAAATCGACATCTGGGATTCAGGAATGAAACTAATGGTGCTACAGAATGACACAGACTTTCCCGTGTTAGTTGTCTATTTCCTTTGGCCATGGCTAGCTATTCGGACTTGCCACATATTCTTGCCAGCCTCCATCTATCGCCCCCCAAAATACTACTTCTTGTCACTTTTTTAATTTTACGTTTCTTAATAGTAGAACGGACATATTATTCTAAGAATATTCAAGAACAGTAAAACCAAGTTTTAAATGGCATTTTTCTGTAAACAATTTGGAGATGTTTTAAAAAATGGTTTTAAACATTGCTGTAAATGCGAAATTCGATGCTCTTTTCAACAGACAATGTTTGAGTTTTTGAAAAACTTGATTTGAAGTCATTTAAAGTACTTTAACTCACAAATACAATAGTGTGATGCAAAAAATTTAATTTTTGTAATTAAAAAAAACAACAAAAGAAATGAACTTTACCTCATATTGCAGCGTTCAATTAGCACTATCCTTTGGGAAAGTCTGAAGACAACATTTGAAGCCATTTATGAAAAGATGGCGTTTGAGTGTTTCTGAAAATGCGAGATGTTGGGCTAGTTTTTACAGAAAACGTTTGAGTTTCCCAAAAACTTTTTATGACATTAATTAAAGCTCATGTACTCATAAAAATAGTACGGTGAACAAATCTCTGCTAATGTAAATAATAATGGCATGAGTTTCAAGTAATGAAGTACATTTTTGTAATTTTTTTAAAAAACAAAAAACAGAGCAACATGACGTTTATGTCATCTCATAGGGTACATCCCTACCAAACGTTTAAAGAAAAATATTTGGATCCGTGTTTGAGAAAACCTTTTCGTAATTTTTTTTAAATGTTGACACATTTCACGCAACATTGTACGAAAACCAATAAACGTTTCAAAGAAATGTACATGACCTTAAAGAAAGAACTCGTATTGAAGAACCAATATTGTATTTGGAGGAGAAACTCTACCTTTAATTTTGTATTTATAGGAAGACGCCGAAAAATTGTTCACACTTTAGAAAAACCTGCAGTAGAGAGAATCACGAGCACAAAATTAAGACAAGAATGCAAAAAACGGACGTTTGGAAATTTTCATTCACAAACAGAACTCTTAGAGACTGGTACAGTTTGCCTGCGACAATCTTTGAACCCTTTCCTCAAAGCTTGAGAAAATTTGAAAACAAATTATTTCCCTAGCTTTGTATGTATATTTTAGGTCAATGTATTACTGTTACGTTTCTACTTGAAAATAGTAGTAATTCCTATTGAGTAGTTTGTTTCATTGTTATTATTAGTGGTAGTTGTATTGGTATTGTAATTATTATTTTATTTCTATTCATGTATTTAAGTGCAGTGTTGTTGTTTGTTGTTTTCATGTGGTTCTAAATTTATAATGTGAGAAGAGAGAGAGAGAGAGAGAGAGAGAGAGAGAAATTAAGAAAGAGAAGGAGGCTTCTTGTTTACCCGATGTCTCACTTTAGTATGTTACAAACAAGGTGACAGTGAGATTTACGTTACTCTTTGATTTCTTCTTCGTTCACTGGTGGGTAAATATAAGAAAGTGCTACACGGAATGCTCTGTTTGTTTTGGTTGAAATGTGTGGTATTTCGTTCGGTTTAGAATTTTCAAATGCGCCTTTGCTGCTCACATAGAAAAAATGTATCGTATGGTTTATTAAATGATGAGCATACCTCTTATCAAAAAATTCTATTGAGAGAAAACTCGTTAGATCCTCTAAAACTTATAGGTTAATGACTGTCACCTTTGGGATGGCGTCTTCAGCCGTTTTAGCTACCAGGTGTTTGAAGCAGATTGTAATGGATAATGAGATTACCATTCCAATAGTGGTTGCTGCCATTAAAAATTCCTTTTATGTAGATGACCTCTTGCATGGAGCAGATTCACAGTTCGAAGCAATTCAATTATTCAAACAGATTTCAGATCTCCTCTCAGGAGCCAATTTCAAATTAAGAAAGGTGAGAAGCAATGCTGAATCTATGATAAATACTTTGCTTGGGGAATCCCAAGGGGAAGATCTTGTTGCCTTAACCTCCGACAATTCAAGTAAGTGCTGGAGCTTTTCTGGCATACAGGAAGTGACACCTTACATTTAGCTCACAATATCCAAACTCCAAATTTTACTGATTACACCAGCTGGACCAAGAGAAAGGTTTTGCATATCGCAGCCTCTCTCTCACGACCCTTTGGGTTTAGTCACACCTGTGACGATAAGATTCAAATGTTTTTGCAGTCTCTTTGGAAAGAAAAGCTGGATTGGGATGTTAGTCGAACATCAGACTTAGTCTATCAGTGGGAAGGCCTACTGGTAGAGGTACCGTTATTGACCAAATTGATTTTTCCTAGAAGGATGACAATTGATGGAGCTAGCAGTATAATTCTGGCTGGATTCTCTGACGCATCGTCAAAGGCCTACGGCGCTTCCATTTTCCTAGTTTCTGTGGCCCCTCAAGGGCAGGTCAGTCATTAAATAGCATCAAAATCAAAACTGGCACCTTTAGCTGGCACCACAAATTCATGAAGAAGGGTTCGCGATGCCTTGTTTTTAGTTTGTAATATTGACTCTGTACAATTTGTTTACAGACAGCACTATAGTACTGCACTGGATTAAGCATGCTCCGAATAAACCTGATGCTTTTTATCTCTAATAGACTTGCTGTGATTAGGCAGTGTTCTCAGATGGAAGACTGGTCACACATCTCGTCGAGAGAAAACCCAAGCTGATCACATTTCAAGGGCAACCACTGCCAACGAACTAGCTGCTAGTAAAATATGGTTTAGGGGTTAGGCTGCAAGGGGCGTTTCTGGTGGGTCCGGACTTTTGGTCCGGTCCGAGTTTTGCTGCTGCCTGGTGAAAACAATACTCATTGATTTGTTATTCCAGTTTGTCTGTTTCGCCTTTCTTATTCGGATGACTGAAGCGCATCGCCGAAAAATCGCAATATTTATCCAAGGGCGCAGGATCGCACTTGCTCAAGTACGTCCGTGAACCCGATTATTTTGTTTATTCTTTTGTTTTCAATTCTTGTTTTTTTTGGGGGGGGGTGATTGAGGTTGTTTGTTTTGCTTTTCTCTCCTTCGCTGTCCAGCATAAGAACGAGGATACTGTTCTACCCAAAGCTTGAAAATTATTTGGTCCCGCGGGTCCGGTTCGACGTCGTGCGCGGGCGGGAGTTATGTTGGCACATTGTCCTCAAAAAGGGTTCATATTTGGCGCCGTGGCAGGAGATTGGTTTTTTAATAACAATCTTTGGGCTTTATTACTAGCTCAGAATTTACATTTTAAACGTACCGCGTCGGACTTATAAAAAATTCCCTCCAAAACCGCGTGCTGAGGGCTAAAAGAGCGGGTATATAAAATTCGTTTTGTTTTCTGTCGAAATTGCATTCGTCCTGCGGTCTGCCTCGGTAATAGTTTTCATCTGTCTTCGACAGGGAGCAGCACTTGCTGGGGTTCCGTCCCAGGCACTCTGGTGCAGGAGAAAATTATTAAAGACACACTCAAGCTCCGTGTTTAACCAAGGACAGCATGGAAACACAAATTCAAACAGCGAAACAGGTTTTTTCAAAGTAGTCGCTCCGCCCAGTGAACGAGCTTCAGTGCGCTCGCCTTAACGTTCCATGAGAACAGTTTAAGTTAGCAAGGGTTGGCATCCGTGTCGCCTTTTACAAAACATTTCAAAGAGCAACCGTTTCCGCGGGAAGCACTCTGAAGACATGAGTGAAATTTTGTGGAATACAGATTAAAAGAAGGCATTGCTTTTCATGTGAGAATAAGGTAAAAGGTTGAGCGATTTATTCTCTGATTGCTTATTTCTTTATATTATCTTCTAATAAGAGAGGTACACTGTGTCTTTTCAGAGATCGAGCGAGCGAGCGAGCATACCATAACGTTCGTCTCACCAAAATCAACTGATGCCTCTCCCGACTCTGAATATTAACCTAAATCTGAATTCTGAATAAGGAGCTCAATATATCGCCGCGTTAACACTTGCTAATAATACTAACATGACATGATTTTATACAAACGATTAAAAGGAGATGTGAATATGCCCCTGGCTGAAGGATATAATGTCAATAACTGACGATGACAGACTACATTAAAATGAGGATTATACCACGCGCTCCATGTCCCGCAGAATGCCTTGTAGACGCGTTACGAAGGCAAACCCAATTTTCAAAAAACATCTCATCTTAACAATGGTTATTATTAGTTTAAATTATAGTGTTAATACTTACTTTTGAGAGACAGGGAGCACATTTAAAGAAGACAATAAGTAAAAGAAAATTTGAATGTCATGACCATATTTAGGTAGTGGCTTCGCTTTGAAATAAGTGGATTCTTTCATATGCTCAGAGAATCTTGTGCGTTCCCATAAGATAACCTTCCCAGCATTTACGTATTTAGAGATCATTTGTTAGAACTCAAGTTTCCAAAAGTTGCAATTTTATAAAAGAATTTCAATTTTTGCAATGGTGAAGTGGGAAGAATTCCCTAATGTCCCAGAATTACAAACTGCGAATTAACAAGTTGCAACAATTAACCATTTTGTAAACAATTCCAAAACGTTCGCTATACTGCCCTGGCGGTTCTTCAAATTATTTATGAAGCCAATATTGCAAAATAACAATTTTTATAACAGGTTCAAAATTATTAGCTTGATACCAAGTTTAATTCTCGTTAAAATGTTAAATTGCGTAAACACTTATATTTGAACACTTATACTTCGCCAAAACTTCCCACTCCCAAATAATTTTCCGCTCCTGGAGCCGCCTTCGTACATTTCATTTCTACATCTCTGTTTCACCACTATTCTTTCACATACTTGAGTTCTTTTGCATTAAAAGAAGGGAATGATATTCAAATGACATTTCGCAAGTAAATGTGGGCTATGTGAAAAATGTAATTAAAAGTTTCAAATCCACTAATACCATTAAATGTGCTGAACATTTTCTGTCGTAATGTGTGATATAATCTTTATTGATATATTTATTGTATTTGATCGAATGGGACTGCTCCCGCCTCCCGTGCCTTCGGCGCCAATACTGCCAACCCTTAGGATAAACTGGTTTATCAGCTACGGGGAACGGTCACGCTAGAGGTCAAGATTGGGATATATCTAGAGGAAATGTAGCCTATCAGCTTCCAGACGTTGGCAGTTGGTTCAAAATCTTGTTTTTCTATTAGTTAACTATGAAAGAACCAGATGGTGCAATGTGCTGGCAGAACGTGCAGAGAGATTGCGAATTGGAATTTCGCCTTTCCCCTTTTTATGTATGGGAACTCTGTACTTTTAGTTTTGATTTTTGGCTCATACAAACTAATCTATTTGCTTCTTCTCAAGTTCAACTTGAGCGCGATTTTCCTCACTTACCGCACCGTGCCGCGGGTATTGCTTAAATCGATCTGGAGGCGGAAGTGCCTGAGGTTCCGCGTTAGCACTGGGTTTGCTCTCGCCCTCAATTGACTTTCAAGTTTGATAGTTTTTGGGTCATTTGCTTGACCCATTCAATTTCCTATTCCAGAATGCGAACACACAACAAGTATAATGACAAAAAGGCACTAATTGCGAGACGAAAGATATAAAATCACCGACAGATTACATTCCGTTTCTCAGCAAGCATCCCCGTTCCAAACACGAAACTGTAGTACGCAGCAAAAATACCTAAAAATAACGTTGGTTCGTAAGACTAATATTACGCAAGTCCCACACTGTTGGGTAGCATACCTGTATCGTCTAACCGCATACAATAAAAATTAAATAAAAATAAGAGAATGAATGCTTATCTGCCAACATTGCCAAAATGGTGTTTTGGTGATTGGAAACAATTTTGCTGTTTCATATATTAGAATATTGCGTAGGACTTACCAAAATTCGGAGAAACTATATTCAGTTGTAACTAACACAGTGTTCTATTGTTCTTATTTATTCTGGCATTTTTCCATCGGTTCACTTTAATGAAAAATCAAGAGAATACTTCCTTTACTTCATGATGCTCAGACAAAGCAAATGAAAACCACTATCTTTGTCGAAGTTTTTTATTAGTCTCATGTTACAATGTCGTCGTCGTCGTCATGTCCTCGCCGCCATCGTCCTTGCTGCCCTCCTTGCCGCTCCTGCCTCGTCGTTACTGTCCTCGTCGCCCTTTATCGTCGTCGCCGTCCCCGTCGTTCCGTCCTCGTCGATGATGTCCTCTGCGTCAGCCGAAAATCTAAAATATGTATACACCAATATAAATAATACCTTCGAATTTACAAAAAACGTTGTGACGTAGA